>JAQNBH010000014.1:11509974-11912474 GCA_028752905.1 Cladorhizidae sp. MBARI D1340-BT2 | reverse complement strand
GATTAAAAACACCAGGTAATAATATCTAACCTATAAAAATAGGTGGAGTACAATCCTTTAGAGATCTTGAGTAAATAGCTACAGTGCAAGATGAATAAAAGTGCATAGGAAAGAACCACTAATGTACATAATGGCCAGGGAATGGAACAAAACCACCATCAGTTGTCAAGGTATTTGACCAAGCCAGGTTGGCATGGATGCCAAGACCCCGAAATGATCCATTTTTATAACATTTTTCGGAATCGAAAAGCTCCAAAGCATTTTGAGAATGGAACAGGAGAATCTCATCAGTACACTGCAGTTGAAGATTATTATCGTTGCTTTTACTTTGAAGCAATAGACTTGGCCATATCAGCAATTAAAGATCACTTTGATCAGCCAGGATATGCTGTTTACCAAAATCTTGAAGAATTGCTTGTAAAAGCTGCCAATAAAAAGGATTGTACTGCTGAGTTAAGTGAAGTTGTTTCCTTTTATGGAGATGACTCCAATAAGAGTGAGCTTTCAACTCAACTTCAAGTTTTCAGTTCAAGTTTTAGCTCACATAAGTCAGATGGAACTGTAACACTGAAAGATATCTTGACTTTTCTTCACAATCTTTCTGATGGTCAACGTGCCTTTTTTAAGCAGGTGTGCTGGGTTGCCCGTCTAATCCTTGTCACGCCTGCTACGAATGCTGCAAGTGAAAGACCTTTTTCCTGCATGAAAAGAATAAACGAAGTACTATGAAACAGATAGACTTAATCATCTAATGATACTCTATATAGTCACAATTGCAAATTGAATTTGTGAGGAACAATGAGCACCGACTCCGAGTGTTGGGGAACTTGTGAACTTATTTCAAACTAGGTTTATTCCGGGTATATATATTCTTTTCAATAAGGTGCGTGTATCTCCCTCCCCCCCACACACTTTCGCCTGACCAATCCCAAAATGCTTCCTACCCCTCTGGGTACAAGTAATAAAATACATCACTGTATATCTTCCAACATCTTCCAACATCAAATGTTTTAGCAGTATATCTTGTATTTGGAATGGTCTCCTCATATTGACTGTTCTCACTACCAGCATACATGGCAAAGAGGCTGTTCCTCTATTACCACTTTTCAAAGAACATTGACCCTTGTACACTTCCTTTGTCCACACACATTGTAGTTCATCCCGTGTTCCCTGTCATCCATTTTAATTTGTATGTCCAGGCTGCTAGTCCTCTAGTTCTCTTTCAGACCTCTTGTTGGAAAAGCCCTCACAGGGGAGTTGGGTGGAAAACTTGGCATTGCCTCGCGTGGCATATGTTTGTATCCACCTATCTGTGCACCTGCGTATGTATTCACCATATGTTCAACCACAAAAAATAACAGGACGTTCATCTTAAATAATGTGGGCTTATTAAATCAGGGAGAATGGTACGAGAATCCAACAGCAGATTTTTAGTTGGAAGAAAGAAAAATGGATGCATGAGCTAGTGAGAATGGTGCTGCTTATGCAGAAAATAGATATAAAGAAGCCAACATGGTTCATTACACAGTGGGTTTACTCTGGGAGACACAGGTATAGATATGAGATTTGTACTGATGTCTAAAATAGTTATCTGAAATCTGTAGATAAATCTGTACTTAGCAGATTCAATTGTGGTACATGAGGAATCCTTCCCAAAATCACAAGCAGATCTCTGTCACCCTGCTCTGTACTGACCCAGTAGTTTGCCATGTATGCTCAATTTGGCTTTATCATTGTAGTATAATAACTGCATCCTCCACCTGCAGAAGAGAATTGTCTGTATGTGTGTGTGTGTGACATGTCTGTGTGGAGAAATATGTTACAATGACCTCTCAATAATAAACTTGGATGCTCTAGCCTCCTGTTACTTTGTGTTACCAATCTTTGTATTGTTTAACACTTGAGAAAGAGAGGTGTTGCACATGCATGAGGGATTGGAGACGAGACAGAACTCCTGTTGTAGCTGGATAATAACTTGCCATGATAATGCTAATGCAATGGACAAGTTTTTGTCATTAGCTAGCTGATTCATACTTTTCCAGATTCCTTTGGCGAACATCAACTCCACCAAACCCACAGACAACATAAATTAGAATCAGCATCAACTGAAATAAGCAGGCAAAATAGTCTATTTCTAGCTAAGTCTCTGAGAAAGTTTATGAGTTCCCTTATTACCATACTTTAGCTCTATCTACACATTAGGAAAGAAATTATTGTCAATCATAAGTATAGTTGACCTTCATTGCTAGTGCCTGTCGTCATTGAGAAGCTTCCTTAGGCTCAGGTAAAGGTTCTAAGCCATGTTTTTATAAGGTTGACAACAATGGATGGTGAAGTTTCATTCTGACGGGCAAATGAGAATAGCACTGCTTTTACACTACGCTTATTAGGAAGCTAACATGGTTCAATACGCAATGGGTTTACTCTGGAAAACACAGGTATGAATATGCTGATACCTGAAAACAGTCTTGAAATCTGAATAGAAATATGTACTTGACTTTAGATTGTGGCAAAGTGAATAAACATTTTCATTTCACAGGGAATCATCCCCAAAATAACAACAGGCCTCTGGCGCACTGTGCTGACTTAGTAGTTTGCCATGAAATCTCAGTTTGGCTTTATCATACAGACTCCATCCTCTGGCAGAAGTGTGTGTGTGTGTTTGTGTGTGTCCATGTTGCAATAAGCCAATTGCTTACCTTCATTGTTAGTGCTTGGGTTCATCCATGACAAGAATCTAAGCTCGGGTAAAGCTTCTACACTCCATCTGTCCATGTTTCTATATGAGTTAATGGCTGACAGGAATGGATGGTTTAGTTTCATTCTGACTCAGCCACTCAATTCATCAATCTAGTTATGGAAGTTTGCTAGACTGGAAATTACCGTCAGGTCAATATTGAGATGGTTCTCATTTGCACCAGTTCAGAGCCTGTGTAAGGAATACATTCTTAGATACTATTCATAACATCAATAATTTACAGATCAGCATTTAGCATTAGGCCTACATTTTGCAGGATAATGGCTAGAGCATCTAACAATTCTAGGATCTAAAACAGTCGATAACCCTCTCCAATGCACCTTATGACTTCTCAGAAGATTTTAGATTGTGGTAAAACAAATACATTTTCATTTCCAGGAATCCATCCCAAAGTTACAAGCAGGCCTTGGTGTGTGCTGTGATGACCTAATAGTTTGCCATTGTTCAGTTTGGCTTTATCATACTAGAGACAATTATGACTGCATCCTGCACCAGTAGAAGAGGAGAATCATCATGTGTGTGTGAGGGTGTGTGTGTGTGTGTTTAAGGGCGAGTGGATGCTTCTGTCTTCATCATCAAGGCGAGTGTTTGAACTAGATGCTTCTGTCTTCATCATCAGGGTGAGTGGATGTTTCTGTTTATTTGTGAACATGTGAATGTGTGAGAAATACAAGCAAACGTGTTACTACAATCTTCTCGATAATCAACCTTAAATTTACTCACTTGATGTTTCGATTAGATGCTCTAGCCCTTCATCAGGTTACCATGTGTTATATACCAATCTTTGTATCTTTTACAGTCCTTACATTTAAAACCTGAGAGAAGACAGGGAAGGCACATGCATGAGGGCTTGGACACAAGAGAAGGAACTTGTGTTGTAGCTGGACAAGTAGCTGGATAATAACTTGTCATGAATACTGATAATGCTGATGCAATGGGGAATCTGTTTTTGGCTACAATTTTTGATTACCAACTACCACAAATCAGCATCAACTCAAATCAGAAGATATCAACTCAAATCAGAAGATATCAAGCTACACATAACAATATTCGTGAAATGATAGTTTTGCCAACTTCCTACCTTCATTGACAGTGCTTGGCACCATCCACGATCGAGAAGCTTCCTTAGGCCAAGGTAAAGCTCTATCTGTCCATGTTTCTATAGAAGTTAATAGCTGACAAGAATGGATGGTGAAATTTTATGCACTATGGTAAACTGGAAATGATATGTCTTGGTCAATGTGACAGGAATAGGGTCTTAGTGTATCGCCTAACAACCTAAGGGTCTACCCTGCTCTAGCCTATTCCGCCACTTATTGGTACTGCTGCCACCAGGTACTTTAAGGCTAAGCACCAACCTATCCTAGCCTAGTGCCTACTATCTAGTCAACCAGCTTGTTGTAAAGTATCTTGAGGCCAAGGTATCCACACATTCAGTTACACACTCAGTATAGTGTCGCAACAACACAGACTCTGTAAAAACTGGGACCTTAATTAGAACTCCAGCCAGAGCCTGGTTATGACCATACAAGGACAAAACCAGGTGCTAACCAATAACAATGTCCAGTGGGCATGCTCAATCACTCCAGCTAGCACAAACACACATACATGTAATAAGGTGAACAATATCTAATTATGTTCAGTCTCAGTCCCTTTGATCTTTCCCTTGCTGCTACTGTGACAGTCAATATTGAGAATATCTGAGCTGGTACTCATCCCAACCCTTCCACCATTTTGGAAACTATATTATTACTCTAAGCTTCTTCTCCATATTACAGTCGAATGTGGTGACATCAATAATTTACTGATCAGGTATAGTTTTAGGTTTGCAGCTATGCTTAGGGTAGGACAATAGTTTAACAATGTGATCTAAAAATATGGGGATTTGAATTTTTTTTTCACTTTCACTAGCCAAACAATGCCTCGCAGCGATCCCTCCACAGAGGAGTTGTGTTGTGTGGAAAATTTGGTATTGCTGCACATGGCATATGTATCTATCTATATAATCTATCAATGTTTCATTGAACGTTCACCTTAAAAATAGGAATGGGACACCCATTTTAAGTGTGGGCTTAATAGATTGGGAATGGAACGACAAAATAGTAGCAGATTCTTAGTTGAAGGAAAGAAAACTGGCTGCATGGGGAAATGAAAATGGTGTAACTTATGCAGAAAAAAGAACAATGCTTATAAAGAAGCTAACATGGTTGAATACCAGTGAGTTTACTCTGGAGGTCACAGGTATGAATATGCATTTGTATTGGATATCTGAAAATAGTTATCTGAAATCTGAACAGAAATATGTACTTATATAGATTGTGGGGAAAATGAAAGCATTTTCATTTCAAAGGAAATTCTTCTCAAAACAACAAGCAGTGCTCTGTGCACATTGTGCTGATCCAGTAGTTTGCCACGAATGCTCAGTTTGGCTTTATTATACTGAAGACAATGATAACTGCATCCTGCAGTGATAGAAGAGGAGAATTGTGTGTGTGGTGTGTGTGTTTGTGTGTAAGTGTATGTGTGTGCGTGATGTGTCTGTGTGTGTATTTCTGTATGTGTGTGTGTAAAAGGAAATATAACAAACATTTTCGACAAGATGCTTTAGCCTTCATCTGGAATAACTGTATTACCTTGTGTTACCAATCTTTATATCTTTTATTTATAGTCCTAACAGCAAGCCCTTGGATTAAATGATTGAATACCCTGATATGTGTAACAGCTGGCTAGAAGGTGGTGTGTTGTGCCTATATTTAGAATCATGGTATTGAGACATGTGTGACAGACAAGAGAGAATAAGAGCGATTGATGTGAGAGGAGTTTTTAAGCTGGATAGCTAGACTTGATTTTGTATTGATATTGATGATTGTTGTGGTACTTGTAGCTTGCCGAATTCTTGATTAAACCTTAACCATAACCTTGAATGTTCACCTAATAGCTAAATAAGCAGTTAGTGAGTCTTCGATGGACCTGCATTGCAAGTGACTCCACAACATCTGGTGGCGGCGTACCTATTCAAAACCCTTGACCATTGCCTTAGACCAATTAGCCTAGTGTCTAGTACTTTTCGGCTATTTAGACTTTCACTACTACAAGTTGACTATAGCTAGTTTGTTAGATTCGTCGAAACTGTTTACTCGTGCTTCCGTGAAGAATTCAGTCAAGTACAACAATCAACCACAAATGACTACTTGCAAAACTCACAGCAAGAAATACTAAGAATCCTCCCTTGGCTTCATGGTGTCAGGTGAACTGACTTTCACTTCAGATGATGAAGACTCCATCTCATAGGCTTCAACTGTAACAGTAAAGTCGACCACCACTGTCACTCCCTCAGCAATGGTTCCCTTCTCACCTTTATGCAGATGATGCAGGAGCATGATGACCGTAGAGAACAAAGAATGTCGCAAAGTGGAATGGGAGTGGAGAAGACGAGAGCACGAACGACAGGACTGTCGCGAATCTGAGTGGAAATATGAACAACACACTAGGGACGAGTACTTCACCCGCATAATGGGAGAAATGAGAGTGGACAGACAACCTCGACCCCCAAAACTATCTCGATTACCCCCCATTCAAGAATGAGGAAGATCCCAAATGATACCTGAACAGATTCAAATGGCAGATGGCAAAACAGGACATCCCTGCAGATGACTGGATGGCACACTTGTGTCCCCTACTCAAAGATGACGCACTCATAGCAAGTGATTCTGTTCCATCTGAATATCTGGATGACTATGAGAAAGTAAGTGTTCAGATGCAGATGGTGGAATGCAAGCAGAAAGGCATATGAGTCAGCTATCCAACTAGCCAATCGTCTCAGAGACCTGGGATTGAAGCACATTGAAGGATGCAAAACTCCACTTGATGTGATGGAAGCTTTCACAATGGATCAGTTTTATAACTTGGTCAATGAGCATAGCAGCTCGAACGAGTACTTGACCGACAGAAGGCTCAATATCTTAGCACTTGACAAAGGCAGAAGAGGCAGGAATGACAACCCTGACCAACTCTGACCCTCTGAGGTTCAAACTAATCTCAACCACTAACCCAACAGGAGACAATGCCCCAGACAAAGTTAAGAAGTCAGAGGAAGGTCCATGCAATCCTCAAAACCAGACCACGAAGAAAGATCTGAGACAGTATTTTGATGCTGAAAAAGGTCCTCTATGTTTAACTGTAAGGAATGGGGTCACATCAGTGGTGATTGCCTCAAGAAAGTCTACTTCCTTGCTGATGGATCTCGTGACTCTCTCTTCAGACAGATTGATTGATGGAATTCCTCGTCACAGAATCAAGTTAGACTCTGGTGCCCAACCCACTGTGATCAAGTCAGACCTTGTTCACCCTGACTCCTTTCTCGATGAAACAGTACTTCTCCAACCAGTTGGAGTTCCAGTATTTCGTGCTCCATTAGCCATGGTTACATTAAAATTTGGAGACGAAGTATTCACCACAAGATAGCAGCAGTCGACTTCATTTCAGATGATGCTCTCATTGGATTATACTTACCCTTCTCCCGAGAAATTATACAAGAGGCCTCCAAGAACCATCCCAGGTTGCAGCAGTGTACACCAGAAACCAGGATGCTCAGCAGAACACACGAGGAAGCGGATGACTTTGCCACTACCTAATCAGGAGCTATCCTCACAGATCTTCAAGAAGTGTGCAATTTTGATGACCTTGTTCCTCTCAACATTAACCCCAAAGTACACCTAACCAAACGTCAAAAGAGAGAAGAAGCCAGGCACCAATGGAAAGCCCTTGACAAAACATGTACAGGCAAACTAGGAAAAGAACAGCAGGTCAACCCGTCCTTAGCCTATGCCTGGAAGGAAGCTGACAAACAGAACTTGGCCTACTTTATCGAACGTGGTAAGCTTTTCCATAGAAGCAAGACCCTCAATGGGGAAGAACTCCAGCAGCTAGTCCTCCCCAAAGCTCATAGAAATCGTGGGCTCTCTCTTGCCCATACTGTGTCCCTAGCTGGTTACTTAGGAAGAAAGAAAATATGTGGAAAACTTTTGAGTACTTCTTCTGGCCTGGAGTACACCAGGACATCGCCACTCTCTGCGTCGAGTGCCAATGCACAGCAAAACAAACTCATATGAAAGCACCACTTATGCCCTTGCCAGTAATTTCCCAACCATTCCATCGACTGGCTATGGATATTGTTGGTCCCTTCCCAAGAAACAAACATGGAAACAAGTTTATTTTGACCCTTGTGGATTTTTTAACCAAATATCCGGAAGCAGTCCTTCTCAAACGCATTGATGCACCAACAGTCGCAACACTTCTCTCGTCGAAATCTTTGCCTCAACACGGGATCCCTAATGAAATATTGATAGATCGATCAAATTTCACTTCGACCTTAATGACCGAACTATTTCGGATGCTCCAAGTTGATCACATCAAGACCTTCCCATACGACCCACAAACGGATGGGATGGTTGAATGGTTTAATGGGACTCTTAAGCACATGCTCCGAAAGTGCTGTACCAACTAGAAGGAATGGGACGACATGCTCCCAGATTTGCTTTTTACTTATATAGAAGCCGCTCATGCCACGATAGAGTTTTCCCCTTTTGAATTATTGCATGGCCGACCTATGTGGGGACCTTTGGAACTTGTGTATGATGAGTGGACATTTAAAGCCAAACTTCCAGAATCTAGAATATCATTTGTGCTCATCAAATATGTGTGACATCGCTCAACAGAAGGAGGAAGATGCTAAAGGCAATGCAAAGAAATGGTACGATAAGAATGCTCGTTCCAGATCCTTTGAAGAAGAGACCAAGTACTGGTACTTATGCCTGATGCAGCTGACAAGCTTTCTTCCCAGTGGCAGGGACCGTGTTCCATTACAAAGAAGGTATCTCCCGTATCCTACCAACTGGACATGACCGATCACAAAAAAGGAACAGGCAGTTTCATATAAATATGTTGACTCCGGGGAACAACCCAATAGCAGCCATTTTCGCCCTCAACATAGTCCTTGAAGATGATGATCCCGCCAATGACATAACACTGGAATTCCAGCACGGTGGAAGCCCATCCATCATCAGTCAACTCACCCTGTCTCAACAAAAGTAGCTTTGTAAGTTTCTCGATGAATGGTCAGACTTATTCAGCGATTCTCCAGGACGTGCCATAGCAGTGGTCCACTCTATTGAAAAAGGAGACATAACTCCCTTTCAACTTCCACCATATCAGATTGCAAAAGCATGGGAAGAAGAAGTTCGTACAGAACCCAGAAAGATGCTTGAAGCTGGTGTTATTGAACCAAGCAAGAACCCATGGAGTTCACTGATCCACACAGTTCGCAAGAAAGATGGTTCCATCCGAATTTGTGTGGACCATCAATGTCTCAATGCCATCTCTTCAAATGACCCATATCAAATGCCCAGGATCGGTGACCTTATTGACAAGGTGGGGAATGCTCAATATCTGTCGACCCTTGATCTTACAAAAGTATTACCAAGTGCCTGTAGCTGACGCAAGACAGCATTTGTGACACCTTTAGGAAAATTTCAATGTGTGACTATGCCCTTTGGATTAAAAGGGGCTCCAACCACTTTTCAGAGGCTGATGGACCAAATACTAGATGGCCTCCAGGAGCACAGCCTTGCATATTTTGATTATTGTCTTTAGTTCGACCTGTGGAAGATCATCTTGCTCACCTCCAACATACCCTCGAAGTAGTCAAGGCAGCCGGACTGACTCTCTGTGCTCCTAAATGTCATTTTGGAATGTGTTGTTGTGCCTACCTAGGTCACATCATTGGCCAGGGTACAGTCTTAATGGAAAAGACAAAGGTTGAGGCAGTCAAAAACTTTAAATGCCCCTACATCAAGAAAGACATTCGTGCTATTTTTAAGACTTACCAGTTACTACCGTCGCTTCATAAAGTATGCATTTATCTCAGCACTCTTATCAGATGTGACCAAAGCTTCAGCTCCCAACATTGTCTAATGGACTCCAGAACTACTCCACGCACTTGACCAACTCAAGACAGTCCTCTGCCAGGAACTAGTGCTCTACACACCTTGCTTTGATCAACCCTTTTTGCTTCACACCGATGCCAGTGACAGTGGACTCGGAGCAATACTCAGTGAGCTTGATGACAATGGTTACGACCACTCTGTGCAGGGGCGTAGCAATGAATTTGGGGCTGGTGAGGCAAAACCACACACAAACCACACCCAACATATATTAACCACAATCACTCTAACCACACCAACAATACTTAAAATTTTGGAAATTTGTATTTCCTACGTTCATTCCTGTCACAAAACTCATTACCTACACAGCTTAAATCTAAAGTTCAGTTAAATCTTTATGAACATTCATAAGCATGACTGCCAGTGTATTTTGTGCTTTTGTGCGGTTGGAACCCGTGTTGCTCTGGAGGGAGGAGATGGAAAATATGTCTTCTAAGTCGATTTGATAAGGGAGGTCATGACTCTCATTGGAAGTTTTGCATTGCAAATTTCACGAATGGGCCGACGTTTCATTTTGATGAATGGAGAAGACGAGGACAAAAGACAAGACATCTTTACACATGAGCGACCATCCATTAGTTTCATTGTGTATACATACGGACTGTTATGAGGTAGGCGATGAGTGCCAGTGTATTTTATGCAATACTCACCTAACTGAAAAATATCATGTCATGACTTGTGGAGCATGCTCTCCTCTGGAAAGTTTGATTAGGTCTGTGGACAGTATATGAGGTTTTATACATTACTCATTTATTTTAGTTGTACCATTTTTCTCATTATGAGTGTTTCTTAAAAATAAAAATAAATAAATCTTTAAAAAAAGAAGCATTTAATCGTTCTTCATAGTGGAGCGTAAGTATGTTTTTATACGTCACATGGCTGAAAATGAACGTTCACTAGCTGCATTCATTGCTGGTGCAACCAACAGTAATGGACAGCTCAAATAATTTGAGAGTATAAGCTTCTCTCTGCACCTGACATTGCTTTCATCACGTTGACAAGTGAATATACATTGGAAGGATCAACCTTGTTATCGAGATGAAATATCTGGAGCTGTGCCAAAAGTTCATCTTCACTAAATCATCATCATACAACTGAAATAACTGATCATACTCTTCACTTCCACTACCTGAAGCAACACTATCTTTATCTCCACCAAAACTTTCTCTGCCTCCACCTTTTAATAGTAGCTGCTCTAGGGTCTTATATATCTGATATCCTTCTTGTTCAAATCTGTCAGTGATACAATTGATTACACTATCAAGGGCTTCAAAGTATATGGCTCGGTAGTATTCTTCAGATGCAGTAGGTGCAGTTCCACTGTTGTTTTGAGGGTCAAAACGCTGTGGAGTTTTTCGTATCCGAGGTAACACTGGCTCCTCAACACCTCTTCCCTTGTTACACACTTCCAAAATAACTTGTAATTTTCATCAGATCTCATTGACCATATTTAAAAAAATTGTCACAAAGGTCTAAGTACATAATATGAGCTATCATAAACTAACCTTCAATGTAGTTACAGTCATCTTAAGAAGCACTCATTCTTGTGTGCCGAATATATAGTCTTCTCAATGTTTCGAAGTACGACAGCTCCATAAAAATAATCGAATGTTTGCATTTGGCTTGCAATATCATTTACACGTACTCTAACCTCAGAAACTGCTTTACTATCCAAAATTGTTTCCCACAATTTCAAAATGACATCATAATTGTCTAGTATACTTAAAAGTGTCATTACGCAGTCCAGCATGTTGGACATAAAGCACCAAACACAACCATGGCTGGAGAAAGTTCACTTTTAAGATTTTCAAAAAGAGAGCTGCTTGGGTGAATATTGAAAAAGCTCACTAATTTCGTATGTGGTGTCCATACTTGATCGTAAAAGCTTCACACTTTTAATAAAGTCACCAATTGCAAGCCCTAAAATATGACCATAACAATGGGTGTACAGTGCATGTGGTTCATCTTGGAGTATCTGTGACTTGACTCCTTTTCTGCTTCCAGCCATATTGCCAGCACCATCGTAACACTGTCCACAGCAACGTGATAGACTAAGATTAAATCTCAGTAAGGCATCCTTTATAATATGAACTATAGTAGTGGCAGTTATATCTGGGCAGTGATATAAGCTTACAAAATCTTCATGAACTTCAAGATCTGGGCTGACATGCCTAAAGCATATTACCAACTGCTCCTTATTGGACACGTCCACACATTCGTCTGCCATAATGGTATAATAATCAACTTGCTGAATACATTTAATACTATATGTGGCTTGAGGTCAGGGTGCACATGTAAAAAGAGATTAGCACTCTATGATATTGTAAAAAGAGATGAGCACTCTATGTTATTGTAAAAAGATATTAGACTATGTTATTGTAAAAAGAGATTAGCACTCTATGTTATTGTAAAAAGAGATTAGCATCTATGTTATTGTAAAAAGAGATTAGACTATGTTATTGTAAAAAGAGATTAGCACTCTGTTATTGTAAAAAAAGATTATCACTCTTATGTTATTGAAAAAAGAGATTAGACTATGTTATTGTAAAAAGAGATTAGCACTCTATGTTATTGAAAAAAGAGATTAGACTATGTTATTGTAAAAAGAGATTAGCACTCTATGTTATTGTAAAAAGAGATTAGACTTATGTTATTGTAAAAAGAGATTAGACTATGCTATTGTAAAAAGAGATTAGGACTCCATGAGATTAACACTCTTGTTTATGCTATTTTCACATTTACTTCAGGAATGTACGGGGATGAGATCATCCCATCACATACATTACCTCTAAACTCCACAGACACAAAATGTGACTTGAGAGCAGTACTGTGCTCATTACAAAATTGAATAATTCTGACTCAGTAAAGTATGTGCGACTTGTGGGGTGCATCAGTTGATATAGGGTGTAGCTTAATTGTGGGTGTGGCTTGATTATAGGGGTGAGGTTAGTGGGAAATATTGGCGAGGCGAGCGCCCCTCCGCCTTACCCCTTGCTATGCTTTTGCTGTGGATTTCTACTCTAAGAAGCTGTTGCCCCATGAATGTTGTTATGCTGCAATCGAAAAAGAGTGCCTCAGTGTCGTATCAGCTATAAATCACTCTGATGTGTACCTACTGGGAAGGTCCTTCCGGGTGATCAGCGACTACTGTGCACTCATCTACCTGGATAACATGAAAAACACGAACAATCGACTGACAAGGTGGGCTCTGGCTCTTCAGCCTTACAATTACTCCATTACCTACCATGCAGGAATGACAAACAGCAACGCTGATGGCCTCTCCAGACAGAACTGGTGGGATGAGTATGACCTTCAGAAGGATGGTGGAGTGTTGGGCCATGCCCAACAGCTAAGCCCTAGCAAGCCCTTGGTTGAATACTCTGATATGTGCTGATATGTGTAACAGCTGGCTAGAAGGTGGTGTGTTGTGCCTATTTTTAGAATTGTGCTATTTTTTAAAGATACATGTGAAACAGACCAAGAGAGAATAAGAGTGGTTGGGAGTTTTTAAGCTAGATAGCTAGACTTGTTGTGGATTACTTGTATCTTGCTTGAATTAGAACCTTGACCATAACCTTGAATGTTCACCTAATAGCTAAATAAGCAGTTAGTGAGTCTTCGATGGATCCGCATTACAAGTGACTCCACAACACTATTGCACAATCTCAAAGTTGGCATGTGATCCAAACTTTTGTGTAATGGGTCAATGAAAATGGTACATATGCCCAGTCCTGCCCTGCCCCTTCATTCCCTTACCCCACATGTGTGGTTGTTCACAACTAGCTACCAGCTTAGTGAGGTTGGGGATTGGAAGGCAACTGTCTTTAGAAGTTATAGATTTTCAATCTCATCATGATGGGTGGCTGTCTACTCTTCATGAAAACTGACGGGATAGCAATTTCTTCCACACAAGTACTGAAGCCACCCGCCATCTTATCCAAAGATTGGCCATTAACTTACAGAGGGGAAATGCCATCCATTGCCTACAAATTCAACTATCCTTGGCTAGAATGCCTCAGCCCTAATAAACCTCATGGGATACTATGCTTTGAGGTGTGCTGGGGTATAAATAATCCGGGAACTGTCAATGATGTTCCAAGACAGAACATGGCCCCATTGGATTTGGCTCATACAATTGCTTAACAATCCCAAATTGACAAATGCTCCAGTGTCCATGGCCATGTGATTTAGATCTAAGGTGATAGCCTAACCATAATCAGAGTGGAGAATTAGTATCTGTAGTCCACACACTGCAGGAGTTGCTTCTTTTCCATGGCACAGTGACAATGGGGTCGAGTGTGGCACAGAACAGTTTTTCCCCATCCTAATGTGGAATTATTTTTTATTACAGTAACTCCAGTTATGCGTCGGAATCTAATAATGATGCATCTTGGATGTCTATAATTTCTATTTTTGCATTTCATTGTAGATTGAACTAATTATGTGATGAAAGATATGGATGTCACTACAGGAGCTTCGTTCACTTACTTCGACCGTTAGAGGCTACCACATATATCATAGTATATGGACATCTCTAATCGGTGAAGTAGCTACAACCACTTCAAGCAGCTGCTGGTAGCAGAGGAACAGCAACATTCTGTGGTCTTCCAGGTCCTCTTTTCACCACCTTAGGTATTGGTAGCTGGCTTGGCTTCCAAGTCAATACCAGAGGACTCCCTTTGAGCAACAGCGCAAAGTAGTTATTTAGATTTACGTAACCACATGCAGCGACACAATGTAAAAATGTTTCATTTTCTATTGTTGCATCACATTCACTTGGAACATTTTTCTATTTATGGGTCACAGCAGATTGAGAATTATTTTTTCCTGGTTCATAATTACGGTAGTAATATTTTCGATATAATATTATTTTAATGTCGTCGTAATATTATTGTTGATATCATTGTTATTTTCTAGAATCTACTCTATCTTCCAAATATCGAATGTGACTGGCCACAACCTTGGTCTCTTGCATATATCCCTGAACCTGCTGTCAGGGAGGATGTATTCCTATGGTGACAGACCTAGTAATTCCAGAGAGATAGTAGACCTATTCAGTAAGTGTGAAAAGATATTAGGTGAAGTAGGGTAGGATACAGATTATCTCTAGTTGACAAGTTCTGACACTAGGAATAATCTGCATCTCACCCTCAACTGAGCTTAATGCCGAATTTATCACGCCATCAAAACAAAAATTCATCAAAGAATCACTATATACAAATATAATATGTGTGATTGACTCAATAATTATAAATAACAGGAAACAGGATATTGTGGTAGAATGTAAAGAGTTGTGGTCAACTGTGAATAGCATATAAATGTGTGCTCTGTAAATGATGATGGAGTTGCTGTTTGAGTTTACCTAAAAGAAAATCAGCCATTAATAACTATTTCCGCTACATTTGGGGGCCAGTCCGGGAGAAATCCGTAGCCTTTTGCAGCAAAGCAAGATTAGCTAAGTAGCAGAGATGGCTACTATGGAAGGTTTGAGATCACAATTGGACAACCTATGACTAACAAATCAGCAACTCGAAGTCGAGAACGCAAGCATCCAGAAGAAGCATCCTTAAGTGAGGCTATCGCAGAGTGGGACCAACTGCTAGAAGAAAAGAGTACTTGGCTACTGAAGGCGTGCAGGTGAAGGCACTATATGACTAGCTGTTGCGAGACTTACAGGATACAGGAAGATCAACAGGCACTTGCTGAGCTACGGGATCTGCTATCAGTAAAGGAAACCTGTTTGGAGAAGCTGAATGCCCGTTGTGAGGACTTGAAGAGAGAAATCTCAGAGGTCAGTCAGTCAGCAGACTTGGAGTGTTATCGAATGGTGCAGAAAGAATGAGAGAAGTGGGAGAGTCGTGAGGAGAGGATGCCACAGCAGCTGAAGGAGATTCAGGCACGTGTGGAGTAGGCTGAAGGAAGAGGTCGGCAAGATCCGCTTGAGAGTACAAGTTGTTCCAACTACGGAGTTGGGTCAGTATCTAAAGGTCGTGATGCAGCAGTCAGGACTCGAGTGACCTTGGGAAGAGCCAGCAGTGAGTGTTGACCATTGGATCACATAAGCAGCCACAGGGCTCCACCCTTTGGTTGGAGTGATAGTGTGGCCACCACAAATGAGCCTCTGGTCATGCCTAGTTCTACAGTGTCAAGTGACCAGGGCTAGGCCTTGGCTGAGCTATTCTGCTATGCTCCTATGCTCTAAGAATCATATTATTATGCTTCCTATTCCTTATCATTATGCTCTCAATATAACCATTATGCTCATGCAAACTAACCTTTGACCTTGTTATGTGATCTATCATGTGGCCAAAACAAACAGCTGACTGAGTTAAATATATGCACAGAGTGACAGGCCCAGGGGTTCATGGCTTCTGTTTCACTACCAGTGTCTGAGACTGACACAGATACTGTTGCTCTAGGCAAGACTACTGCAATTCGATTCAAGTACGTCACTGGCCCAATGCAGCTGCTGTTACAAATAGATTGCTACTGCACTGCAGCTGGAGCAGTACTGGATGGGATGCACTGGCAACTGTGTACAAAGGGGTTTCCATTACTTCAAAGTGACTTTTCCCCAGGATTTTACACCTATTATGGATGCATTTAAGAGTGCTGGCCTTTTCAATCCAGGGAAGGTCACTAATAAATGCTTCAGTATATAGACACATTGAAGCATTGCCTTTCTTCAGAGATGAACTCATTAATGATTTGAAGCTAGAACTACCATCTTATTTAGCAAGCAGCTGATGGTACTCCAAGGGAAGTGAACCCTTTGGAATGGTGGGAGCATAATAAAGGAACATTGCCAAAGTGGAGTCAGGGATTCAGCAAAGTCATTTTGATTCTGCCATCATCAGCATCAGCTGAAAGAGTTTTTTCGATTTTGAAGAGACATTTTACACAATCTCAGCAATCTGCTGCACTTCAAGACTACATTGAAGTGGGAGTAATGCTAGAACTTTAACAATTCTTAAAACTGTAATAATTATGTTTTGTAATAATCACATTTGTTGAGTCATCCCAAATATTATGCTCAATTATGCTCAAGTGGAAAGGAGAGCTATTATGCTCAAATTTATGCCAGCATAATGTGCCAAGGCTAATAAGATTGGTTTCACAAGTAGTACAGTGGTCCCTCCGTATTAAGACCCTCCCAAGTAAGACCACCTCCATTATAAGACCACTTCTACTTGCTCCCCTGAGGAGCCTGAGTCAGATGATGAGAAGGATGGCCACATGCCCACTACTGTAACTATGTCAGAGGTGTTCGAGATGGTGTGCAAGCTGCATGACTTTGCCACTCATCGAGGCATTCCCAAGCTTGTGGCATGTGCTGATTCTATCGAGCAGATGGTCATCCAGAACAGGATGGAGCGGACTGTCTAGTCTAGTATCTCAGACTTTCTGTGTCCTAAGGACACTGCATGAGTCTAATGTCCAATACATACATGTGTACAAGGATAACCAATGTCTTTCTCAAGACACACCCATAATTCCAAATGAGAATATAGTATCTTGTCTGGGGAGCTTGCAGTTGGTTTAATATTATGAATGAGTGTACACTACACAATAAAACCCATTGAGCAATGCTTTGTGAGACCCCTGCCATGCCCGAGAGCGATATTCCCAAGTAAGACCACCTCTCTAATAAGACCAGTTGGAAGTGCCCTGGGTGGTCTTAATAGGGAGGGACCACTGTATAGGCATGGGGCAGAATGGGCAGTGACACTAGGGTTGTTTTGAACACTGGTTTCACAGGGAGTGGTGCTGGTGTCGGGAGTATCACTAGTGGTTCTGCTGGTGATTATAGTGTTACTGGGAGTGGTACCACTATGAGAGGTGGTATAAGAAGTGACAATGGGATGGTGATAGGTTCTGTTGGTGGATCTTTTGGTGGTTCTTTCGATACTTGAGTGGTAGTACCTACTGGGAATGGTAGCATTGGAAGTGGTACTGTTATGGGCGGTGCTACAGGAAGAGGTCTGTCGTGAGTGGTGGCATGCACGGTGGTACTATTGCAAGTGGTAACATTAGTAATGGTTCCACTGTGAGTAGTATCCTAGGGAATGTTACTGGAGTAGCGAGTGGCCGGGGAATCAGTGCTGGGTGGAGTTCAGGTGTGAGTACAGATGGTGGATCTGGAGCTTTTGCGGCAATGTCAACTGCTCTTCTTGCTCAGCACCTCCCTCCTCTATCAAAATTTGATGGGAGCACAAGTGCTGATGGAGACAAGGAGACTGTAAAAGAATGGCTGGAGCAGTTTGAGCTGGTTGCTGGAATTTTCAAGTGGGATGGTCTGACTACTAGGCTTGTAAACCTTGTGACTAGGCTCCGGGAGGAAGCCTATGTCTTTTACAAGACAAGCACACCTCGACAACATGGCAGCTATGAAGAGGCTGCTGCATTAATTAAATGCTTCACACCTGTAAGGATATCGGCAGTGGAAAGCAGTCTGTTTCATGAACGGAAGCAGTGGGAAAAGGAAATCAGTGGACATCTATGCACAAGTGTTGCGTGAGCTATTCCAGAAGGCATATCCTAGCACACAGCAGGGTAGTCCTGAGCTATGTGCATGGGAAGATCATTGCTAGCCCAGTTTGCTTCAGGCTTGCTGCCAGAGCTTAAAGTGAAGGTAGCAGGAAGTGAGGGGCAACTGGATACCCTCCTAGTTATGAAACCAAATTGCGTGACTTGGCCTTGAGTGAACACAGAATTGCTACTATGAGGAGACCACACCCAAACTTCGTGATGTCCCACCCACCTGAGAAGAGGAGAAACTAACCAGAACAACAGGCTGTTTCACCAGGTGGGCAGAAGCCTCTTATACAGTGTTATGGTTGTGACGATATGGGCACTAAAGTAACAAATGCCCTGCCATAGATAAGGGGGAACCTTCTGAGACTCCAGGGAACCAAAGAGAAAGGGATGAAAAAAGACAGGTGGCTAACCTAGCCTCACAATTACCAGAAGAAAAAGAGTGGGAGGCATACCGGGAGGATGACAATTGCGTTGATGAAGCTCTGAGGAAGGTGACAGCCACTATGTACTCTATCTCTTCAAGGGCTCATGCAGATGGCACCGAGCTAGGTCCTATACCAACGACCAGTGTGGAGTTGGAAGGAGAGAAGGTTGGGCACTACTTGACACTGGGTCACCATAGTGTCATTAGACTTATTTCTAGAAGTGCTAGCTAAGAAGAGGACCAAAGACAAGTTTCCTGTGAATTGGAGATGGGTGGAGCGGCATTTAGAGCCTACTCCAGTGGCTCTGCGCAACTATGGCAGTGGGTGTGTGCCGTCTTCCAGTGGTAAAGAAAGGTACATACCACCATTGCTCAATCAGGACATGTAGTGAAGGCTGTGGTGCAGGTAGAGAAGGATGCTTGTTTGGGCAAAGGTGTCTGGACAAGAGCAGTGCTCCCTGTCCTACTTTGATCTAAACAGGGAGTAAGATATAATTAGAGTGAAGATGCCAGAGGCTGTAAGAGACAAATGAGCAAGATTGTGTGGTGGTGGTGATGGAGAATCATGGGTGTGCACCAGTTGTGGTAGAAGAGGGACAGGTATTAGGTCAGGTTCAAGAGGTCTGTGTTAAATGGCAGGAGAGGAATCTAATGAGTTAGTGTTGGTGGTGATGTCTGATGGTGTCAGCGGTGATGTCTGATGGTGTCAGCGGTGATGTTTGAGAGTGTCAGCGGTGATGTCTGATGGTGATGTCTGATGGTGTCAGCGGTGATGTCTGATGGTATCAGTGGTGATGTCTGATGGTGTCAGCGGTGATGTCTGATGGTGTCAGTGGTGATGTCTGATGTGTCAGCGGTGATGTCTGATGGTATCAGCGGTGATGTCTGATGGTATCAGTGGTGATGTCTGATGTTGTCAGCAGTGATGTCTGATGTTGTCAGTAGTGATGTCTGATGGTGTCAGCAGTGATGTCTGATGGTGTCAGTAGTGATGTCTGATGGTGTCAGCAGTGATGTCTGATGGTGTCAGCAGTGATGTCTGATGGTGTCAGCGGTGATGTCTGATGGTGTCAGTGTTGATGTCTGATGTGTCAGTGGTGATGTCTGATGGTATCAGTGGTGATGTCTGATGGTGTCAGCGGTGATGTCTGATGGTGTAAGGGGTGATGTCTGATGGTATCAGCAGTGATGTCTGATGGTATCAGTGGTGATGTCTGATGTTGTCAGCAGTGATGTCTGATGTTGTCAGTAGTGATGTCTGATGGTGTCAGCAGTGATGTCTGATGGTGTCAGCAGTGATGTCTGATGGTGTCAGCGGTGATGTCTGATGGTATCAGCGGTGATGTCTGATGGTATCAGTGGTGATGTCTGATGGTGTCAGCGGTGATGTCTGATGGTGTAAGCGGTGATGTGTGATGGTGTCAGTGGTGATGTCTGATGGTGTCAGTGGTGATGTCTGATGATGTCAGCAGTGATGTCTGATGGTGTCAGCAGTGATGTCTGATGTTGTCAGTGGTGATGTCTGATGGTGTCAGCGTTGATGTCTGATGTGTCAGTGGTGATGTCGGATGGTATCAGTGGTGATGTCTGATGGTGTCAACGGTGTTGTCTGATGGTGTCAGCAGTGATGTCTGATGGTATCAGTGGTGACATCTGATGGTGTCAGTGGTGATGTCTGATAGTGTCAGCAGTGATTCTGATGTTGTCAGCGGTGATGTCTGGTGGTGTCAGCGGTGATGTCTGATGGGGTCAGTGTTGATGTCTGATGTGTCAGCGGTGATGTCTGATGGTATCAGCGGTGATGTCTGATGGTATCAGTGGTGATGTCTGATGGTGTCAGCGGTGATGTCTGATGATATCAGTGGTGATGTCTGATGGTGTCAGCGGTGATGTCTGATGGGGTCAGTGGTGATGTCTGATGATGTCAGCGGTGATGTCTGATGGGGTCAGTGGTGATGTCTGATGGTGTCAGCGGTGATGTCTGATGGGGTCAGTGGTGATGTCTGATGATGTCAGCGGTGATGTCTAATGGTGTCAGCAGTGATGTCTGATGGTGTCAGCGGTGATGTCTGATGGTGTCAGTGTTAATGTCTGATCATGTGTCAGCGGTGATGTCTGATGGTATCAGCGGTGATGTCTGATGGTATCAGTGGTGATGTCTGATGGTGTCAGCGGTGATGTCTGATGGTGTAAGCGGTGATGTGTGATGGTGTCATTGGTGATGTCTGATGGTGTCAGTGGTGATGTCTGATGATGTCAGCAGTGATGTCTGATGGTGTCAGCAGTGATGTCTGATGTTGTCAGTGGTGATGTCTGATGGTGTCAGCATTGATGTCTGATGTGTCAGTGGTGATGTCTGATGCTGTCAGCAGTGATGTCTGATGGTGTCAGCGGTGATGTCTGATGGTGTCAGCAGTGATGTCTGATGGTATCAGTGGTGACATCTGATGGTGTCAGTGGTGATGTCTGATGTTGTCAGTGGTGATGTCTGATGTTGTCAGCGTTGATGTCTGATGTGTCAGCGGTGATGTCTGATGCTGTCAGCAGTGATGTCTGATGGTGTCAGCGGTGATGTCTGATGGTGTCAGCAGTGATGTCTGATGGTATCAGTGGTGACATCTGATGGTGTCAGTGGTGATGTCTGATAGTGTCAGCGGTGATGTTTGATGGTGTCAGCGGTGATGTCTGATGGTATCAGCGGTGATGTCTGATGGTGTTAGTGGTGATGTCTGATGGTGTCAGCAGTGATGTCTGATGGTGTCAGCGGTGATGTGTGATGGTATCAGCGGTGATGTCTGATGGTGTCAGTGATGATGTCTGATGGTGTCAGCAGTGATGTCTGATGGTGTCAGCGGTGATGTCTGATGGTGTCAGCGGTGATGTGTGATGGTGTCAGTGGTGATGTCTGATGGTGTCAGCAGTGATTCTGATGTTGTCAGCGGTGATGTCTGATGGAGTCAGCAGTGATGTCTGATGTTGTCAGTGGTGATGTCTGATGGTGTCAGCGGTGATGTCTGATGGTGTCAGTGGTGATGTCTGATGTTGTCAGCGGTGATGTGTGGTGATGGTGTCAGTGGTGATGTCTGATGGTGTCAGCAGTGATGTCTGATATTGTCAGTGGTGATGTCTGATGGTGTCAGCAGTGATGTCTGATGTTGTCAGTGGTGATGTCTGATGGCGGCAGCGGTGATGTCTGATGGTGTCAGCGGTGATGTCTGATGTTGTCAGCGGTGATGTCTGATGGTGTCAGTGGTGATGTCTGATGGTGTCAGCAGTAATGTCTGATGTTGTCAGTGGTGATGTCTGATGGCGGCAGCGGTGATGTCTGATGGTGTCAGAGGTGATGTCTGATGTTGTCAGCGGTGATGTGTGATGGTGTCAGTGGTGATGTGTGATGGTGTAAGTTGTGATGTCTGATGTTGTCAGCGGTGATGTCTGATGGTTTCTCCAAAGAAAAGGTTGAAGTGTCTGAAGCATAGTTTGCCTTTCGAGTTGTCTAATCTTACCGCAGAGCAAGCTTAAGCAATTGAAGATCTCGTGATGGAGTTTGCAGATGGGTTTGCTTTGAATCCATCAGAGTTGGGATGGTGACTCACTCAGTAGACACTGGTAATAGTGAACCAATAAAACAGCTGGCAAGATGAACACCCTTTGCTCTACATCAGACAGTGGAGAAGAATGGTTGGAAAATGCTGCAAGGAATTGTGAAACCCTCTAGTCCTTGATCGAGCCAATTGGTTTTGGTTGAGAAAAAGGATGGAAGTTGACGATTTTGCGTTGATTACCGACACTTGAACTCTGTCACAAAGATGGATGTGTATCCATTACCATGGATTGATGACACCTTTGACTTATTGGCTGAGTCTAAGTATTTTACAGCACTAGACCTGGCATCTGGCTACTGGCAAGTCAGGAATGCATCCTGAATCACAAGAGAATACAGCGTTTGCCACACATTCATGTCTCTATGAATTCAGGTGATGTCACTCGGTCTGTGCAACTCACCTGCAACCTTTCAGAGGCTTATGGAGAATGTTCTGGTAGGGCTCACCCAGAAATCCTGCATGATACCTTGATGATGTGCTAGGGCAAGACTTTTGTAAAACATCTTGCTAACCTCTGCAAGGTATTCCAGCGCCTGCGTACTGCTGGACTGAGGTTGAAACCTACTAAGTGTCACTTTGCAGTTAGCAGTGTAGTTTATCTGGGATTTGTCATATTCCCAGACCCCAAAAAGGTAGTGGTTGTAAGTGAGTTTCCTCAACCTCAGGATGTGAGAGCATTCTATTCATTCCTTGGTCCCTCCTACTGTCGGAGATTCATAGCTGGTTTTTCAGTGGTAGCCAACCCATTGTTTACTTTGACCAAGCAGGATGCAGAGTTTGAATGGCCACCGTCTTGTCAAGCTTTTCATGAGCTAAAAAAACTGCTAAGTAAGGAACCTATATTGGCTTTTCCTACTAGCCTGTAATGCATCTGGAGTGGGATTGGGAGGTGTTCTGGCTCAGGAACAAGAAGACAGGTCAGCTAGAACTGTAGCATACACCAGCAGAACCCTGCAGTCACATGAGCAGATGCAGTGACAGAACTGGAAGCCTTAGGAGTAGTATGGGCAGTAAAACAATTCAGACACTATATGTATGGTCACCATTGTGATGTTTTCACAGATCCCGAGGCACTAAAATCGTTTCTGAACACTCTGCATCCATCCGGGAAATTACCTAGGTTGGGACTTGTGCTGCAAGAGGTTGATTTGTCCATCTTCTCCCACCCTGGTAAGAAGAATATGTTAGCTGATGCCTTATCCTGCTCACCAGCAAGAGTGTTCCACTAGTCCCTGAGGAGAGCTTGGTGGCAGCTATAGAAGGTACCCAGGAAACCGCAAAGAGTGGGGAGAATAGCCTAGGAGAACGGCAACGAGATGACCAATGGGTGTCCCAGGTCATCTATTATCTAGAAACTGGAGCTCTATCCACAGACATGGGCAAGGGAGCTTGTTATGTCTAGTAACAATGGTGTGCTACTACTACAGAGGTATTCTTCATTATGTGGTGAAGGACAAGACCTTGAGGATAATTCCACCAGAGGGTGATCGGAGACACCTATTTGATGAAGCTCACAGTGGGCCTTTTGGAGGTCACTTGAGGGATGCAAAAATTCATGGGAAGCTGTCAAAGAGGTATTGGTGGCCAGGAATGAGAAGTGATATCAATCAGGCATGTTTGGTATGTGCTAGTCGAGAGATGGGTAAAAGGGTTTGTCCACCACTCACCCTGATTCCAGTGGCAGGCCCTTTTGATCGCATTGGGATATATGTGCTCATTTCCCTAAGTCAGTTGCAGGGAATCAATATGCCATAGTATTTGTTGACTACTTATCAAAATGGCCTGACACACCAGACCAGTCTGCATTGACTATTGCGAAGCTCTTGGTAGAGAGTGGTGTGTTGACATGGTGTTCCAGCCCAGTGTCAGACAGGAAGTACCATTCTTGTCTCAGTTGATGCAAGAAGTGTGAGGTATTAGGTGTGAAGCAAGTGAACACAACCGCTTACCACCCTCAAACGGACGGCCTTGTGGAGGGTTCAATAGAACCCATACCAGTATGCTAGCAAAGAGAGTAGAACGCAATGGTTCAGACTGGGACATCTACCTCCCATATACTCTTTTTGCCTTCAGAGCCAGTATCCAAGAGTCAGTACAAGAATCTCCATTGTTTCTACTCCATGGGCGTGATCCCCGATTACCTAATGTACTGGATCTAGAGTCACCAGAGGTATGTAGGAAGATGAGTCTAGATTACCTACAAAGGGGAGTTGATCTCTGGAATGATTGATTCCTGAAGCCTTGCTGAGAGCCATGTAGGGAAGGCCAAAAAGTCCCAAAAGAAATACTATGACCGAAAAACAAAGGAAGTGGGCTTCAGGGGGGGAAAAGGTGTTTGTTTACATGCCGAAGGAGAAATCATCCAAGGCCCACAAGTTTGCTCAACCCTTCCACGGATCCTTTCGGGTAACTGAAGTGATCGAGACAGGTATGCTTATCTGCCGAGTGGGGATCGAGCCCAGGACGACAGCATCCGAAAAGCTCTCAATAGAATTCAACGTTGTCCTCGTCCTATTCCTGATGAGTTTTAGCCTGAAAATAAGTTTTGCAGACGGATCAATAATAAGTTTCCTCCAAAGTCAGCAGAGCGAGCAAGGAACGAGAAAGAAACTGAAGCCCCGCTGATTACCATGCCAGCCATGTGGGAAGGTCGCCTGCATTCTCGTGGTCATGCTGGAGTGTCGGTCGTGTACGCCCTCCCCCAGAGCAGGGACATGTAATGATTGACTCAATAATTATAAAGAACAGGAAACAGGATGTTGTGGTAGAATGTAAATAGGTGTGGTCAACTGTAAATAGAATATAAATGTGTGCTTTGTAAATGATGATGAGTTGTTGTTTGAGTTTGCCTAAGAGAAAATCAGCCATAATAGCTACATATATATATTTCAATATACCAGCAGGCAATGACAAAGTAACAAAGTGCCACCATAGTATTTACATGACAACCAGGAAACCCACAGGCTGCATAGTAGCTTATTGACCAGACATATGCACTGTGCAGATTGAGGTAATCACCATATTCCTACAATTACTTTTCCTCCTCCTCTCATTTAAAGGAGCTGTCAATACTAGACATGGTATTCATATACCTGCTCTGTTTCAAACAAAGTTGTGAAAAATCAAGTGACTTCGTTCTTTCTGACCTTGCTAAATATACCACTCTATGCATAAGAGTGCTATTACTAGACAGCAGAAACTAAAGTCTCTTCTCGTTCACTTTGCCAGTTAAAAAATCCTGCGATAAAGGTTGCTCTATTCCAATATTTCAGATATTTGCCAACTCCAGCTGATGTTCTGCTCCTTCCTACAAGCTCTCCGATGTACAAGACAGCCTAGCTATATTATAGTCCGTAAGGAAAGTATAATTACAGGCAGCACGTGAACCAATTTGTAAAGGCTGTCGGGTTTTTCCTCTCGTAATCCCAAATTGGTAGTTGCTGTCACCAGAGTCGTGGCCAGTTACAAGCTATCCCTTAAGCTAACCCAAAGGAATTTAGGGTGTATTTCTTGATAACTTGGAACAACATTGACCGAACTGTCAACCAGTGCCTTGCAGGTGTTTTTTTAATATACCCTACGGGCTGGAATTCATTACATCACTAGGAACAACATACATACAGTGAAGTCCAATACACTAGAATCCCATAGAGTCTCATACATAAATACAAGAAACAATAATCGTGACACATAACTCAACTTGGTACATCTAGTCATTAGTGTGTATTAACTGTGGTCTATCTGGAGTAATCCTAGGCCTGGTTATGCCTATGTTGGGGGTTGACCCACAACAGAGGCTTCCGGTTACCGCGTGTTATACATCTTACTTCTGGCGGTGAAATGAACGCAAATAGTCATTAACCATAAACACAATATCAACTCTATTTACTTTATTTATTATTATATATATACTCAGCAGCAGAGTATGACTTCATTGTTTTGGGTACGAATTTATAAACAAAAATCACAGCTAGATATATAAGTATTATAGAAATCAACATTAATATCATCAAAAATTAACAACATCAATCTCATAACATTAATCTTGTGAAGTGGGAGAATCTTCTCCAGCATCATGCTGCTAGTATGATTTTCTTTTTTCTTTTTAATGAATATTCTTTTAAAACAAGTTGAAAATTATCTCTGGAGACAGAAGCTTCATTAAAGCCAATTGGAACTTCATGTACATGACAGTCATCCGATGACAAAAAGTGGTCATCCAATGACTTTGCCTCAGTAGTGGAGGCATATGCTGGGTTGTGGTATGGAACTTCATACCCATCCGGTGACTTTGGCACATCATACCCATCAGGTGAGTCAGGCACATGCATGGATTCATATACTGGGTTAGGGCTAGTTGGAATGGCATACACAAAGCGGTCATCCAATGACTTTGACACAGGAGTGGAGACATATGCAGTAATTGATCCATTGCCTGGTACATGCATGGATTCATATGCTGGGTTAGGGCTAGTTGGAATGGCATACACAAAGCGGTCATCCAATGACTTTGACACAGGAGTGGAGACATATGCTGGATTTGGGGTAATTGATTCATTGCTGATATCTGGTAACTCTGGCACATGCATGGATTCATATGCTGGGTTAGGGCTAGTTGGAATGGCATACACAATGCGACCATCCAATGAATTCAGCATGGGTGTGGAGGCATATGCTAGATGGGGAGTTATTGGAACTGCATGCCCAAAATTGTCATCCGATACCTCTGGCGCATGTATGGGGACATATCCTGGGTAGGGGCTAGTTGGAACTATGTACTCATAGCAGCCATCTGATGGCTCTACCACATCAGTGGATATGTCATCCTGGTTATCGCTAGTGTGAGCATCCAGGTTGGGTCTAGTTGGAACTATGTACTCATAGCTGCCATCTGATGGCTCTACCACATCAGTGGAGATGTCATCCTGGTTATCGCTAGTGTGAGCATCCAGGTTGGGTCTAGTTGGAACAGTAAGGTTTGGTTTAGTTTGAGTTTGGATAGCAATCTTGAGGTTACTTGGAATCTTTGGGTAGAGGTTTTCTGATGACTTTAAAACACGAGTGAAGCTGTAAGCAATGTTACTGCTTGTATAAGGATCCGTGTTAGGGCCAGTTTGAAACACAGGGTTGGTACAAGTTGGAACTGCCTTTAAGTTGAGGTTTTCTGGATCCGATACCTCTGGCGCATGTATGGGGACATATCCTGGGTTGGGGCTAGTTGGAACTATGTACTCATAGCAGCCATCTGATGGCTCTACCACATCAGTGGATATTTCATCCTGGTTATCGCTAGTGTGAGCATCCAGGTTGGGTCTAGTTGGAACAGTAAGGTTTGGTTTAGTTTGAGTTTGGATAGCAATCTTGAGGTTACTTGGAATCTTTGGGTAGAGGTTTTCTGATGACTTTAAAACATGAGTGAAGCTGTAAGCAAGGTTACTGCTTGTACGAGAATCTGTGTTAGGGCCAGTTAGAAACACAGGATTGGTACAAGTTGGAACTGCCTTTAAGTTGAGGTTTTCTGGATCCGATACCTCTGGCGCATGTATGGGGACAAATCCTGGGTTGGGACTAGTTGGAACTACGTACTCATAGCTGCCATCTGATGGCTCTACCACATCAGTGAAGATGTCATCCTGGTTATCGCTAGTGTGAGCATCCAGGTTGGGTCTAGTTGGAACAGTAAGGTTTGGTTTAGTTTGAGCAATCTTGAGGTTACTTGGAACTATCTCTTGGTAGAGGTTTTCTGATGACTTTAAAACACGAGTGAAGCTGTAAGCAAGGTTACTGCTTGTACAAGAATCCGTGTTAGGGCCAGTTTGAAACACAGAATTGGTACAAGTTGGAACTGCTTCAAACATAGGATTGGTACAACTTGGAACTGCCTTTAGGTTAAGGTTTTCTGGAATATGAGTGGGGCTATAAGCAGTTTGAACCGCAAGGAGGTTGACACCTGATGAAACAACAACTTTGGGACCAATTGTAACTTCCTTCATGTGGGTGTCACCTGATGATTCTGGTGCAAAATTGTCATCCGATACCTCTGGTGCATGTATGGGGACATATCCTGGGTTGGGGCTAGTTGGAACTATGTACTCATAGCAGCCATCTGATGGATCTACCACATCAGTGGAGATGTCATCCTGGTTATCGCTAGTGTGAGCATCCAGGTTGGGTCTAGTTGTAAGGTTTGGTTTAGTTTGAGCAATCTTGAGGTTACTTGGAACTATCTCTGGGTAGAGGTTTTCTGATGACTTTAAAACACGAGTGAAGCTGTAAGCAAGATTACTGCTTGTACGAGGATCTGTGTTAGAGCCAGTTTGAAGCACAGGATTGGTACAAGTTGGAACTACTTCAAACACAGGATTGGTACAAGTTGGAACTGCCTTTAAGTTGAGGTTTTCTGGAATGTGAGTGGGGCTATAAGCAGTTTGAACAGCAAGGAGGTTGACACCTGATGAAACAACAACATTGGGACCAATTGCAACTTCCTTTATGTGGATATTACCAGATGATTCTGGTGCACAAGTGGGTGAGGAGGACGCATTAATGAAAATTTTATTCTTTAGAATACTGGCATGGAGACTTCTGCGCTTCTTCCGTAAAACCCCAACATTAGCTTGGTTTGTATTTGATACCTTGCCTCGGATTTTCCTAGTAATTAGCACTGACAGCAATATGATCAGAACAGTTGCAATACCACCCACTCCAACCAGCAGACCAGCAATCGCCTTCCCTCCAAACACAGGCTGCGACACGGTAGTAGTAGCTTCAGTGACCTCTGTCCTAATGCATAATAATGATTAAGAATACCACTTATACACAGTCATGCAGTTGAGTGGAGTGAAATGTGTATGAGAAATGATATGACGAGACTCTTACAATATTTTTTATTTAAATTAGGGTATTTATGCTTGGATTTTTGCTGCCTGTTGACGTGGTCTGAAAGATAGTTTTTCCCCTTTTCTTCTTGCCATTCTCTCGGCATGATCACACTGTCATAACTTATACTGGTGAATTCAGTTTCTCTGCTCTTCAGAGATTATTAAGTGACCATATGGATGAAGGGGAGGAGGCTGCAAGGTATTACTGAATGCCACATGGAGGGATATTTTCAAGGATTTTGGTTTTGTGATTAAGCGTCTAATACATAAATATTAATAATGGTAAGTAGTGGTCAATGTGCAGCAGAACATGATGCCGCTTTCTACCCCTTGAATATTTGTTGTGCAGATTCTTGTTTTAGTGATAGTAAAGCAAGTCTTCACCCGTCAGCGACTGGCATATGGCTCAAGAACCCCACCAGCAATTAATTTTCCTCCATATATATATTTTTGAATCTGACCTGTTAAACAAAGAAAGTGGCTCAGAGGGGTCAGCCTCACTAGCAAACTCCTTGCATTATGCAAACTTTAATGTATGTAGCATAGTTCTTCATCACTACCAACACATGTGCAGGTATATTCTGTCCTATAATGCCAAGTGCTGTGCCATTTCTGGCAATAGTGGCTTCCAGCAATGTGTATAATTATATCACCACAGAAATCGGTCCTTGACCCCCGCCCAACCTGTCCATAAAATTTCATCAAAATAAATCTTGTGTAATCATTCTAACAGACAGACAGAAAACAAACAAACCAGGATGGAAACATAACCTCCTTGGTGGAGGTTAATATTGAGGGAGAGAGAGGTGTGTGGGTTGGGGTGTCGGTAGGCATGTCAATGGCAAGCATTAAAATTTGGGAGCTTCAATTTTGCAAAAGATGTACGTACATACTTGACAAAATCAATTCGTGTTATGATGATTTTTTTTAGCAATCCCCTTATCTGGCCGGCTTGGGTCCAAGTGGTGTCTAACTAAGAAATTGCTTGTGACTTAGATCTTTGCATGGGAAGTTATAATCAAGGATACTCCCCTACACACAAAAACAAATCCCCCCCCCCCCCTGATAAATCACAAGCCTAAAGGCAACTAGGTGGCTATATCGTTCGAAACCTACAACATCTAACAAAAGTTTTAATCACTATTAGAACTCAACTATGCATGAGACTATATATCTGAAGCTTATAATATGTGCACACACAGGATATGACACAACTCTAATTAATGACATCATAGACGAACACCTCGGTCAACCAAACGACAAATGAATATTAACGGGTAAAGTAACTTCACACAAAATCATCCATCATATTTACTGCGCATGCACACACAAAATTGCAATTGCTTCCTCTCCTTTTCCCACTATTTTGTTCACCATAGCTTTGTTGTCAGTTCATTATGCTTCAACTGTTTTCCAGTAACCATGTTGGATACATCAGGATATCTGATTCAACCTCAACCTCAACCTCAGTTGATATTGATAGAGGACTTTGCTTTGACCTCCAGCCACCTGGAATGTGCATATGGTCACTAGAGATATCCTGTTCGTAAAAGATCCAAGCTCCATGAGACTGACATGGCCATTTCTAGGGTTGTAGTTGGGTTGTTGGTTGAGACAAACATGTTTCCTGGCAGTTGGGACACACCTTCACATACTGTTCAATATTTGCTCCATTCCTGGCCACCATATGTAACTCCTAGCCAGTAACTTCATCCTGCTCACTGTATAAGTCTCATGAAGCTCATGCCAACACTGAACTCCAACCTGTTGGTGGGACAATTAGTTGTCAACTAAGGGAATCAAATCAATTGGAAGACAGTCAGAGGATCAGCATTGCCTACTTGCCTGCCTTGTATCTGATGAAATATCTGTAGGTGCTAAAGAGCCCACCTCTGAATCCGTGCTGAAGCTATCGGAGGTACTTGCTTGGAGTGGTCCAATTCAATTATGTTGATGACAGTACAAGTAGTTGAAATTTCTTGGCGGTGTTGACCATTGCCAAACCCTCTTTCTTAAGTTGTGAGGAGTGTCCTAAAATAACACATTGTTAGTGCATTACATCAGCAAAAGTTAGTGCTTGTTTTTCTGAATATGTCAAGTGGTGTTCTATTTCATCGTCCATGATATGTGAGGGGACTGCACCAATTATGAAGAAAAGCAACACATTCCAGCACTAACTTTTTGCTGATGTAATGCACCAACAATGTCTTATGTGTAGTGGTTTCTTAGCAGTGAAGGCTTGAGTCTGTTATTTTTTCCAGTTTCAGCACTTGGCCTGCTTCTTCAACAAGGAAAGCAAAGGCTCGGCAAGAATTTCCCATAGTAGTTTGGAAATGCAAGTAGCTCTGTTACATTTCTAGGTGTGGTAGGTTCATTGTACTACCTTGTACTACCTTGACCTTCTCTCAGTAGGGTATAATCCATACTGGTCAACGACATGCCCTAAGTATTCCAACACTAAGAAGCATGAATGCACACTTGGTGGGTTAGGTTTAGCCTGTTCAAGTCTTTCTAGGACCTGTTCAAGGTTCTCGAGGTGTTCATTGTATATGACACCTGTTACCAAAACATCATCAAACAGATATATACATACCATCTTGCAATCTTTCAACAAGGTTTCCATGCGATCCTTGGAATATCCCTGGTGCTAGGGTACCCAAAAAGGCAATCTGTGAAACTGATAAAAACCCTTTGTGGGTATTTATCGTAACGTATTATTCATCTGGAGATATATATACTTGCGACTAACTAGTTTCAGGAAGTATTTCCCCCTGACAATGCCAAAACAACCTGGACAAGGGATAGGAATCAACCTGACACGCTCGGTTGATGGTGACTTTGAAGTCTCCACAAATTATCACTCTGCCATTTGGCTTCATGACAGGCACTAAGGGGGTGGCCCATTTTGTCAATTCAAGGAAATATGGTGTTGTTATTATTATTTATTATTATATTATTATTATTATTATTATTATTATTGTTATTATTATTATTCCTATATATATATATAATATAATGGAGAACTATGGGCATAAAGTGAAAGACTACATAATATTCAAAGCTGAACTTACCATTTTCATAGAAGAATAAACTACTTAGTGATTCTTTACTTACACAAGTTCAAAGCACAGAATCCATTCCTTAATTAATGCACATGACACTGTACTATTATTAATCAGCTTTTGTAATATCCATATATAGTGTAAAACAGTTGCCCTACCCTCCAAATGTGACTGAGGAAGAAGATGGTGGATCTTGCGTGGTAGAAGAAGGTGTAGGAAACGTAGAGCTTTCAGCAGCACCTGGAAAAAGAAAAGAACCCATTACAGAGTTGTGAATATATTATATCCCTGTAAATAAAAATAATAGGTAAGTAGTTAGTATTACTAGGATTAGGACTACTACTATAGCATTAGCTACCAAGCTTACTCTTTAAGAAACAGAGAAGATGAAATGGAATGACCGCAGCCCATCTCCGCGTCATACTCACAAAGAAAATGATTTCGGATGAGTTAAAAGTGGCGAGGTTGAGTTTGTAAGATAGCAGGCTACATCAGCTAGATTTCTGGAATGCCTGAGCGAGAAGCTTATGCAGTGCCCCGGTCCTCCCCCGTAAATAACAACCTCCATCCCCAACCCAACGACCCTTGATTGCGCGCCTGACAAATCAGAGTCAATTCCTGCAATAGCGGTGCTGATTTTGATAGACCATTGGAATTGCATTGTTTATATCTTATCCATGTTATTATGTACGATTATACGATTATTCTCAGCTGACATAATATGCTTTAAAAGACATAACTTTAAATCAGCTTTTTACTATTGGCTGACACTGACATCAACCAAGAATCGAACAGGAATGTGTAATACAGTATCATATGTTCCCGTTGGTCCTCCTTTTCCTTACATCTTCACTCTTCTTGAACATGTTTCCACTTCTTTCCAAAGGTCTTGAACATGTTTCCACTTCCTTCCAATGGTCTATATAGCAAAATCAGCAGCATTACGTTGGCTGAAGTGACAAGCTCCATACGAGACATTGATGAAATGCAGGATATTTCATGTGAAATGTTAACCCTTCTACAGATTTGTATGCAGAGGAAGCCCATGATGGAGATGTGGAGGATGATGTACCAGTGTGGAAGGAGAATGTGGATGAGAGTACAACAACGATCAACATTTCACCCAACAAAAAGGAACTGCAGCTACTGGAGGAGTTGGAAAATGTGTTCTGGAATGAACTCGGGAAAGTGAACTTGATTGAGCATGATCTTATCTCGGGTTCTACTCGACTTCCTCCTTACAGGAGGTGTACTCTCATCCACATCTTCCTTCCACATTGGTACATCATCCTCCACATCTCCATCATGGGCTTCCTCTTTTGATATGATCCTCCATCTCCACCATGTAATCAACTTTCCCTATTCGCTTCACAAATGGTAGAGTCCTTGCCACTGGGCAATCAACTTGTGATGGAGGCAGGCAACAGTACACAAGTACTTGGTCATCTGGCTTGAACTCTCGCTCCCTATCATTCTTGTCATACCAGGCCTTCTGGCTCTCTTTTGCATTCTCCTTGGCCGGCACTGACATCCACTCAAGCCTCTCCATCATCGTCAGCACATAATGAGATGACACTCTCACTGCTCTTCTCGTCTGCCTCCCGGTCTCTTGCAACACATCCAGGGGTCATCTGCCATAAAGTAACACGAATGAGGAGAAACCAGTAGATGTTTGGGGAACCTCGCAATATGCAAACGGTACATAAGGTAACAATTCGTATGTTCACTCCCAAGGAGTGTCATCAACTCTGGCACATCCATCCCCAGCAGCATGGACATGGCAGAGAGTGCTCAATACAGTAGCCTCCACCTCAAAGGTGTGTCCCTCCACCCGAACCTGAATCGGTGCTAATGGGTAGGACACAGTGTCTCCACGTGCACATCGAATAGCACTCACCTCTCCCTTGAGAAACTTCTACTTTGGCACCAGCTCACTCCTTACCAGACTTCTGAAACAGCGTGTATGCAACAAAATATCATTAACAACATGACCTTCTACCGAACCGTTTTTGGTGATCCTGGTCTGGGGTTGACTTTTATCACCGATGTTCCCATGGTAATCGACCCTCCTCTCATTATAGAGCAGTGCACATTGCGGACAATTTGCAGAGTAGTGACCCTTCTGATGACAGTAAGCACGTGATATATTGAAGTGATTCCTCTTCTTCTTGTCTTTCGAGTCCTGGGTGAAACTTCCTGGGCTCCTCTGTCTTCATCATGCCACCATAAAGCCGCTCAAACGTTGTGCGGTAACCACAATATCGTCCTCCTGTGATAGTTTTGAGACCTTCACATCTCGGTTCCTGACTAATATGTCACCTTGTCTCAGGACCCCTGTCAATCAAGCCCTGAAGTATGTCCATTTGTCGCTGCATCTGCTCCCTATATACCAATCTGCTGCCTCTCCCGCAGCATCTCTTGCATTATTAGCAAAATCCCTGATTCTGCAACTGTTGATGCATGTGACCTTCTTGGATCACTACTCGAATCCCTGCTCTGCTCTTCTATTTTCCTCGGTCTCGCACACATTTTCTCGGATGCTTGAACCTGCTGATCTAGTTGTCGATCTGCTATTATCATTAACTACAGTACGTGTCGTAGTTCGATCGGTAGGTGAAATTATCCCACCACTGCCAGCAAATGTGATGGATTGTTGCCGAGGTTTCAAAGGCAGTGCAATGAATCTTCAATAATGTGTAGTGAATAATCCTGCCCTTTGATGTGTGTTTGTGGTTGGTAGGATTCTGCGCTGTGTGTTCCGTCTATAAAAAGGCTGTATCTACTAGCTACTGCGTGTTCTGTTCTTTGCATATTCTCAGTTAGCTCATAGAGCTCTGAGTCTAGTTGAGTCTGTTCAACTGAGTTGTGTTCTGTCTTCATTGCTACCTGTGTATTTGACAATGGACACATTTGCTAAACTGGAAATGGTCATCATGGTAAATGAACTGCAAATGGTCGATATTGATGGCTCTCATCTTGCACTAGTTTGGAATCTGTAAGAAAAAATTCTTAGGCACTACTCAAAATATAAATCCAAGCACATAAAATCAATAATTTACAGATCAGTGTTAGACCTGCAGCTATGCTAGGAGAAGACAATGGCTAAGGATCTCAAGCTGATGTTTTATATTTTCTCCGTTGCACCTTCGCTCACCACTCAAAATGTCTGATATTCATTACTAGTCGGTGAGTGAAGCGAGTTCTCACGGAAGCTGGACAGAAAAATTGGTATTACCACACATGGCATATATATTTATATGTATATCTTCTAAAAATGAATGCAAGGCATTGTGTGGAGAGTGAAGGTGTGATGGAGGGAGAGAGGATTAATTTTAGTACTAATTAATAATAATAATAATAATCGGTGAGTCCTCACAGGGGAGTTGATGGACAACTTGGCATTGCTGCATATGGCATATTATTATATAAAAAATACATATATAACTTTGTATAATGCAGTGACTAGATGGTTTTATGCATTTGTTATCCATCCAAGATCTTCTGTGAGGGCAAATGTCTAAGAAGCACACCCGGGTAAGCTACTTTAAGTTTCTACACAGCTTATAGTACCTACATCTACTAACTTACTTGATATAAAATGTTCAAAATAGCACTGAGAAACTCAAAAGAGCACTCCAGAACCGTAAGAAAGCTATATACCTATAGGCTCCACCCAAAGCAAAAGTTCCTGACTAGGCAGTCAATGCCTTGCAGTCGGTTTTGGAATGCTCACAGCCTAGTAAACCTATTATTCTTCCAGTCACTAGTATTCAGTATGGTTATCTAAGAACATTATGAAGAATGAAATCTTACCCAGCGGTTACAATGTAGATAGGATCTGATAGAAACTCCCGGGGAGGTGGAGTCTTAATTGGTGTCTCTCAATTTATCAGTTTTCCATCCAGACCCACCAGACCCCCCAGACCCCCCCCCCCCCCGAAGTCTGCTTAATTATTCTCTCAACTTCTCCCCCAATCCTCTTATACTGCATTTACCTTTCTCCTGCCAAAGATTCTCACCGATTGTATTTCCTGTCGTTTCTGCAGTTACTCTCTGGCCATAGCCAATTAATCATTCTGGGAGATTTCAATGTGCCTGACATAAGCTAGCTAGTTCAATTTCTTTCTCAAACATATATACTCTGTGACACTGTCTTCTCACTTTAAGGTGGACAGGGAGGCTAAATTGTTATTTTAATGCCACTAATGCAAAAGTTCATCACCTTTATACCTTCCTAATGTAACGATATTTTGTAACCTTAATAAGAAAAGCCCGAAGAGTGACCACAACGACTTTGGGGGGTGGGGGGGGGGGGGGGGCTGTTACCATAGCAACAATACAATACCAATAAGCAACAGTGTGATATATCTTAAGACAGTTCCTGTATCCTAGCTATTTTGCTAGTAGGTACACACAAGTAAGAGGTATGATTTACCTATCATACATGCTTCACTTGCAGCAGAGGCAAATATTAGCTGCTGTAGAGTGACACTAGTCACTATTAGTTTGTATATAGTGTATCAAACTGCACCAAATCATAGATCTCAATTAGAGGATTCTATATTTAGGTACCTATGAGACAGCAGTAAGGAGAAATCTATGTCCTTAGCCTAAAATCATAACTGTTGGGAAATCGAAGAAGAAAATGGGAAGAAAGAAAAACCAGTATAACGTACAAACTACAAAAGACACACATGTTAATCTAAGCCATATCTATTTGTGTAATAGCTAGAGCATATGGTCATCTAATTATGGGTGAAAGAAATATTTAAGCTGGCAGTGGTTATGCCCCGTTCAAATACACTTGAAGTCCGTGATTCCTCCAATATTCTTGATGGTGGAGGGTGAGTATGATGGACATTAGGAGCTGTAATGACTGTTTGAAATGGATTGAGCTATTCTATGACAAAGTATTATGATTAGCAATGATTATAGGTAACAAAAATGTGGGGGGAAATTTCCTTCATAATCCGAGCCTCCCTCTCCACCTTAACTTAACCAAATTGGTTGAGAAGCCAAACCACACCCATGGAAAACACTTGACATTGCTCTTCTGATATTAACAACATGGGGGCAACCAAGAGGTGGTTACTACCTGCCGTGAGTCAGACTTGACACATCTGTATCTCTAATCAATCACCCAAATACTTCAACTAAGGCATTTAATTATGCCGAGGCAGATTTTGTGTGTATAGATGACTATATACATCATGGATGGCCATTCCTTAATGTTAGCCGAAACTCAACGATATAGGTTTAATATGGTGGCACTTCAAAGAGGTACTTAACAATGTTCATGATAGATTTATTCTCAGAATCAGTAAAACATGTTTCTTTAGTGAGTGCCCTAAAAAAACATGTGGTTACCACTTTATAGCTCCATAGATTATGCAAACTTCATGGTATGGACTTTGATATATAGCTCAAAAGATAGGTCTCTCTCTGTGCTCTCTTTTGATACTAAAATTTAAATGCTTTTCTTATGAAAAAAGGCATCAAATTAAGTGTAAAAAGATAGCCCACCAAGAATATAAGGTCCAGAACCTGATCATTGCCTCAAAAACAGCGTATGAAGAGAGATTAATTGGTATTTATCTTAATGAGCCAAAGAGCTATTTAAAAAATCAAAGATCAGGTCATGGTGCACAATTCAACCACAACATTGGTCCAAGAGAAAAGGCAGAAATTTTCAATGAGTGTTTTAACTCCACTTTTATGAAGAGTTCTTGTTTTGCCACCTGTAGACGCTCTTCCAACCCCAGATAGTCAGCTTAGCAATATTGAGAGCAACTCTTCCTATGTTTTTGAAATTTTATGGGAACTGAGATTCAAGTGAAGCTCCTGGCTATGATGACATGATGATATTCCTTCAGCACTCCTCAAACATTGTTTATCTTTGCTTGAGCTTATCACTGATCTCTTGCGGACCTAGGTATGTGCACTTTCTCACAACCATAAAATCATCCCGATTCACAAAAAGGTGATCCAGCAGACATTGAAAACTACAGGCCTATTTCACTTCTTTGAATTCTGTCGAAAGTTCTCGAGGTTATCATTGATCATCTATCCCCACTAATCAGCAGGCAACAATTTAGCTTCATGAAGAATAGCTCCTGCCTGAGTCAACTTCTGACCTTCTTATCCGATATATATATATCACTCTGTTGATTGTAAGACCAATACAGATGTATACTTCAACTTCAAGAAGGCCTTTTACATGGTGCCGCACAACGATGAATTACTCTTGATGGTTGGGATAACTGAACCTCTGTGGAAGTAATTTAAGGAGTACTTATCAAACTGACTACATTTTGTCTCCATAAGTGATGGTACTAAATCTTTCCTATTGCCAGTCTATTCTGGGGTTCCTCAAGGAAGTGAGTCCATTACATTATTTATTATTAATATAATTATATGAATGATATTCTAATGACCATCAGCAATTCAACAGGCACAAAATGTGTGCAAATTTGTGATGAAGACAACAGGATGAACTTCAAATCAACATGAATCTCTCTTTTCTTGGTGTGAGAAATGGGTAATGTCCTCACATCCTGTCAATTGCACAATAGTTCGGTATGGCTTCTTCACTCTACATGACCCTGAATATTGACTAGATGGGACTTGGAAAATGACTAGGGTTATTGCTTGCGCAATGACTAGGTGTGCCCATCAGGACTTCAAGAAAACATTATGACCTCAGTATCTATTTATCAGGCAACCTGTCATGGTCAAGCCACTATAATCATATATGCTCTGGTCTATCTCTCACTCTACCTTATATATACAAAGATCTTTTCCATCTGCCCTATATACCTCCAAAGCTAAAAAGACCACTATACCTGGCATTAGTCCAATCGCACATGAGCTACTGCTCTTAAATATGGAAACCAAGGCTAAAGGACATTGTTACTTTGGAATGGGTCCAATGAAGGGCAACAAAATATAACTGTCACAACAGACTACATACCTCGATTGTCCTCACTCCAAGTTCTTCCACTGACATTCTAGATGGACCTCCAGGACAAACTATTTCTGTGGAAATGTCTCTGAAAGATGAATCTGTATTTTAAGTTTGTATCGTTTGTTGAGTAACTAGATCTTACACAACCAAAAGGCTATAATTATAACACATAGCACTTCAACTTCCTGACATTTTTATTCCAATTGAGTTATCCTATATATTGTGGAACTCCATACCCTTAATTGACCTGGAGCAGAGTGTGGTACTATCAAATGTAAACTCTTAGCTCATATGTGGGCCTACTTGCATAGTATTTTTTTGAGTCTCCAATATTTGTCATCCAAGTTCTTTTTGTCTTTCTTCTAAGTGTTTTGACATACCCAGACAATACTAGTTTTTTGGGGGTTCATAACTAGCACCAATACATGGCTGCAGTCTAACTTCATTCTCAATGCATGTAAATATCATACTCATCATCATATTTCCTCACATGTTGTAAAATCCAATGATTTTTTATGAGTAAATAAGCATGCATTATTTAAGAGGGTGTCCTGTTTCAAGGGTTGATCATTCGGTGAATACAAATAATTATTTTTTGCAGGAAATAGTTAATGAATGCAAAACATAGTGTGGCGAGGGAAAGTGTGATGGAGATATAGACAATTAATTTTAGCAAGATTCTCAATATGACTTCCTTATTGTTTCCCTGATCCCAATAGCAAGAAGACCAAGGTCATGGTAGTAGGGAAGAAGGAAGCAGGAGTGAATTGGAGGATTGGTGAGGAGATATTGGAAAAGGTCAAAGAATTCAAGTACTTGGGAGTATGGTTTGATAGGAAGTTAAGGGGTAATGTTCAAGTTAGAGAAGATGGCAAAGAAGGCAGAAGAGTTGGTTGGGAAGGTGACATGGATGAGTAGAGTGAATGGGCAGGTGGAAGTAGACAGAGGATGAATGGTGTGGGAGCTTCTAGTGAGACCTAGTATGGAGCATGCAGCTGAAGTGTGGTGGACAGGAGGACATAATGCTTGCAAGAAGTTGGAGTCAGCATAGACGAGAGTGGGTAGAAGATTGTTGGGGGTAAGTAATACGAGTGGCAATACAGGGATGGGAGGAAGCTGTAAGAGAGGAGGGAAGAGATGAAGGTTTGTTCAGCAAGAGATTAGAGGTGGAACAGTTGGTAAAAATAGAATAGATGTAAATAAACTAAGGAGGATAGAGGATTGGATGGGAAGAATATGAGATCTGGAGGAGAAAATATGAGCTAAACAATGAGGTTGGGTCATTACGTAAGTGGAAGGGGAAATGAATGTGAGAAATGAGAAGGATTGGGAGGAGGAAGTAAACAGCAAGCGTACGCTGAAGTTGTATAAGTTGGCAAAGAATGGTGCTGGGGTGGAGAGGTATGTGAGGTCCATGTATGGTCAGGAAGGCAATTTAGACTGAGGACTGCATCAGCTGGGTTGTTAGAAGATAAGAAGTGATGTGGGATAATTAGGGATGAGAGGTGTATCATCTGTGATAGTGGAGCAGGGGAAGATTTGGGACATTTCTTGGTATTGTGTGAGGAATTTGAGAGGGGTCGGCTGGTACTGGAAGATGAGGTGCGCAGAATTGTAGGGGCTGGACAGTGGCTGGATGAATATAGAAGAGTGTAAGGATAGAAAGGTGGCATTGCTCTTGGGGAAAGGGTTAGAGGGAGAAAGCAATGCAGTGATGGAGGTGGGCGAGTGTGGTTATGTATTGGGTAGGGAAATGGTGGCAGGAGAAAGGAACTGTTGTATGGCGAGCTGAGGAATGATCTTTGGTCCTCTCCTCCCCACTCCTTGAGCAGCGGGACACTCATAACTATTAGTATTATTACTAATTATTATTAGTGTAGTTACACTGTGTGTTACATAGTCTCACACTGTGCTGTATATGTGGTGGCCTTAACAGGCTCAGCAGTATCAAGATTAAATTGTACTGCTTGGATTTTTATATGTAGGAGATGTTTCTTACATTTTACAAACCTGGGATGAGAACCTTCTTGTTATTAAGGGTAACGATCATTTCCAGTTTAGAAAGGTCATTATCCTATTTCCAGTTTAGCAAACCTGGAGTGTCAGAATGAAACTCAAGCATCCATTCTTTTAAGCCATAGAAACATGGAGTGTAGAAGCTTTACCTAAGACTAAGGGAGCTTAGTCCTCTATCTAGCTTTAAAAAAACTAGCTATAATTTATAGCAATCTTAATTTAGTTGCCTATTTCTTACGTTTATTGCTAGCGCTTGGCATCATCCAGGATCGTTCGTTAGGTTCAGATCGAAGTTCACAGTTGCGTCATTTAAGGGAGCCAGTTCCTGAGCTAGCAGTTCTGGTAGGATTGCTTGGTGGGTCATAAACCGACCTTAACATTTGACTTGAGAACTCTTCTGCCACTCTGACAATAATTATTAGCGTGGTACTTCAGTCAGCACAAGGACAACAGCAATGATCATCAAAACACTTGAAAGATTGAGGACAAAAGAAAATGTTGATTACATTTGGACCAAGGGGGGGACCTCAAAATTTGAGAGCGTGAACTGGCTGCATTTGTAGTTCCTGATTGGAAGCCTACTCTACAAAACGAGCTAAAACATAGGTATCATGGGTGCTGAAAATTAAAAAAATCCCGTCACAAGAAAATTGATACTCATTTTGTAGAGCAGGGCTTCCTCTTGCCACAGATAATGATTTTAACTGGCTTGCGCTTTCCAAACAGGAACCACAACTGCAGACAATTCAGGATGTATATACCCCATTTTGGCTGCATGTAACTTTGGTAGTTATGCAATATTTTTTGTATCAAAAGAGAGCCAGAGGGATCTACGACTAGAAAGCATATTGAATAGGCTACACTATGGTATATGAATCAAGACCATAGCATGAATATGTGCAAATATATGCTACTTTATAATACAACAACCTGTTCGACATGGTCAGATCCTTTGCCCCTTAATTAATGAATAGATTGGTCGAAATCCATAGGGGTAGAGAGTTCCAGAACCTGTTAGTTTGGAAGTAAGTGTAAGTAAAGCCAGTCTTGTGATAGAGCGACTATGTGACATCCTGTGATGAGATCCTGACCTAGCATGAAATCCATCAAATTGAAGTGGTCTGTATATCACTCGAGACAGCTGTGCAAAACATGATGTCCCTAATCTCCAGTTATAGATAAGAGGAAGTAGATTCAATGATAGACCATTTGAGGATGAACTTTGTTGCATTCCTTTGAACGTTTTCCAATTCCTTTGATCAAGTTAGGTCAGCCTACAAATCTGGGAGCAATAAATCAATTGGGAATTCCCTTAATTAAGTACAGATGTCTTTTCTCCAAAACTGAGGAAATGTGCGGCAAAGGAAGCCTGTAAGCTCTTGAAGCCAGACAGTCATGATGTGAACTCCATGAGAGATGTGAAGAAACAATTTGACCTAGATCTCTGTGGTCACTCTTGTATCTGATTTTCATTCATGTAATATGTCTGGAATCTAGGGGTAACGCTTGAAAAATCAAAGAAGAGCGACCTTTGGCTTCTTAAACTTGACTTTCCATGCTTTACTCTAGGTGCCATAGAGTTGATGTCCTCCTGCAAGTAAACATGCTACATCTTAGACATTTAGCATTCATTTGCAAACAAGGGTGTGAAGTGATGAGACATGCTGTGAATATAGATCAAGAAAAGAAGTGGAACTCCTGAATCCACTTGCAATAATTTGTGACAAAATGCCGGACTGGTACATTGTCTGCCTGACAGATGTGCCTCAAGTCAGGACCACATGTTGCTTTTTACACCAGCTGATCTTAGTTTAGTTCTAGCTCAGTTTAAACTGCAATTCTTGATGTGGCACTCACTCTGTCGAAAGCTTTATAGCAAAGTCAAGATAAATGACATCTACTTGGTAACTCACTCCTCACTTTGGGTAAAAACTGATTAAACAGGTTTGCTCTATCTATATCTGACAGTGGATGTTTTTATGGCATTGTGTACTTTAGAAAATTGCAGCCAGATATTGAGATCAGCTCTCATGAATTAGCCGCATCTGATGCTAGCTGGAAAGACTTCCTCTGCAAATAATTTGGAAAGTCTGGTGAGATTAGCCAGATAAGCTTTGTCCTACAGTGTACTCCAGTCACTCATTTATATTCCATTCACTCACGTCTCCAAATATATGATAATGTGAAAAAGAAAAGATGGCAAATTAAGAAACAGATTCATTTCTTGGAATGTATAGTTCAATGGGCAGTTTGCAAGTTATGCGTGGGAGAGGAGATTGATCCTGAAGACAGTTTTAATTGTTTTGGGGGCTCCTCGTTGACTAGCTTCTCACAAAGGTTTTAAGACATGCTCAGAGTGTTTTGGGGGTCAAATTTGGTAGAAGACACCATTGATTGATGATACTAAGAAGCTGCCAAAGTGAGTTTTAGCCGAGATATAGACTTTTGGGCCACCATTTTAAAACAGGGTTAATCTAATGTAGGGAGTGCTACTGCCCTCGCTGACCATGTTTAAAGTGTTAACGAGTGCTGACATTAGGTAACTAACTACTTATGATTCATGTATCTGTGTACACATATATATATAGGCGTGTGAGTATATATTATACTCTAGTAATAAACATGATAATAGAAGAGCATCGATGATCATTTGTGTGGTTGTGGAGTTATGTGTAGTAAGTAATTTCTGACAATAAAAAGACAGAAATATTTTATTTAAAAATAAAAAATGTAGAGAATTTACTAGATATGAAGCAAGAATTTACTCATATACGATCCTTTACCTATTACTTCTCTGTATACACATTAGCACTGTATATGATAACTGAGTGATATCATGATCAAACCATCGAGCATGCTCAGATATTTAACTATACTTTCATTGTTCAGTCTTTCGTCTATATATTGTCTTTATATCCAGGAGCCTGCACTCTTTCTGTGCCATATCTAGTTTGTGCATCATCTACCCCTTTAAGAAGTCAACTTTTGGAAATCCAGGAATGACTTCATCTGCCCTTCTTTGCATCACATTGTATTCATTCATGTCCAAACTCACTCCTAAAAGTATGAATATGTATGCTACCGGTGTCATGCACAGAGAGTTTATGTCTCAATCATAATATGTCAATTTAGCCAGAAATAACAACTCTCCCTTCGTCAACTTCATTTCTCCATTCTAGGGTATATAATTATATAGAATGCAGAAATGAAGTTGACGAAGGGAGATTATGTTGGGTAGTTCAGTATATAGCAGGGGTGATGAGGTGTTGTATATATAGAATAGACAGAATTATAATGGAAAATGTGCTCAAGTGGTGGGAAAAGAGGAAATATTTAATGTTTGGCAGCTATACATGGTTCCTGCCTTTAGTATATATAATGTCTTGGGCCCTTTCCTCATCGCAATCCCATTATTTTGTTGTAATAATGATTAATTCTTCAGTCCTCATCATTTATCGTTTGTATAATTATTCTTAGTGATGGTCTCAAGGGGGGAATAATGTCAAAAAATACACCACGACAATACCAATCATAACTTTCCACCCACTACCCCCTCCCCTATCAACATAATTTTTGTACCAAAATGTAGCTTAGCTAGTATTGATGTATTTAACTTTTGTTATTTAACTTTTGTCATAGGTATTTTTTTATGCCAAGGTGTCAGCCAGGCAATCCAACTTTTGCTCTGTCCTTAAATTAAAAATCCAGCTGTTACTGTTAGTAAGAGTACAACCTAAACTATTTGAATCAGTATGATGCACTACAGGAGAGGGGGGAAAATCCCATACAAACCACATGCAGGTCTATACCCAACACATTCTCATAACAGTTATTAGGTTAAAGAGCACACAATAAGCATTCTGGTGATATAAATTATGGAGTTTGAGTTTGGGTGAGAAATTAGGGGAGTGGAAATATGTGGAAATATTGTCCAATTCTTATGATCTAAAAAAGTGCCAGAAGACAGTAAAAAAATAATATTAATATATAGCTGCATCATAGAATCTTCAAATGTTCTGAAACTTGGAATACGACTTCAATATAAGCAAATACACCATTTAAAATAGGAAAACAGTGAAAAATTAGCATTTTGACATTATTCCCCCCTTAACAAAACAATTAATTATATATATATATATTTATATTGCCCTTGATAATATTCTTTACTCCTTGCTATATATATATAGTTAAAATAAGTTCGAATCAACCATAATTAGTTATCCTCAGCCGCTATTAGTTTCAACCTAAGGTCTCTTTGCCCATTGCCAGCTTGGATGAACCATAATTAGTTTCAACCTCTAGGCTCGTATGTTAAAGTCAGTTCAATAAAACCAGCCACAAGCCTTACCCCTTGCCATAGTTAAAAGTAAGTTCGAATCAACTATAGTTGGTCATCCTCGGCCACATTAAGGTTCCCGTTCATAATGTGCTTCTTACACGAGCTATATATGAATGGGAGTGGTTACAGGCATTCTGTGATTTTAAAGGTGATCGAGGGACGAGGGTACAGTTCTTAAAAACCTGTCATCACTGTACGACTTACAAGCCTTAATAAATTACATATTTGGAAAGCTCTCTATCTTCTGGTGCCAAAATTAGAATATTTTTAAAATACATATTTCAGTGGTTAAAAAAAGAAGTTGACCCTCTTTAATTAAACACGACTACATTTTCACATTGGGACTTGGCACACCCACCCACCCCCGCAAAAAAATCAATCACATAGCTACAGACTTGTATTTATAAATGTTTTTACAATGTATTTATAAATGTTTTTACAATGTATTTTATAAATGTTTTTACAATGTATTTATAAATGTTTTTACAATGTATTTATAAATGTTTTTACAATGTACATAACTGACTATACAACAGACTAAAACAATTACTTGGGATATGCAGTAATTGCAAGTAAGTTAGCTGCAGCAGCAATAACATGTGAAAGACATGCCTCAAAGTTTGAGAAAACAGAAAAACAAAAAATCAATTATGTAGAAAACAACTGTAGAGTATATAGCAGCAGAAATATCTACATACACTTTTAAAGTTTGAGGCGAAAAACAAAGCAAAAACACACGACACAATAAGGTATAAGGTAATAACAATGCAACACATATGTAGATAGGCTTAGCAAACTTTGTATAATACTTTTTGTCCGTATTTTCTTCCACAGTGTCAAGAAATGCTCTGCACGCACAAAATTAGAAATAATTTTGAAGCACACATTTTTATGGTTTCTGCTCTGGAAGAAAAACATCCCTCTGCGCAGCATCGATGCAGGAAAGATTATCCGAGCCAGCTTCACTACCAAGAGGGCTATTCACAAGTGGGCATGGCACAAACTGTCCACGCCCATGCCACCACCAAGGAACTCAGCCACTCTGGTGGAGACATTGCTTCCCTTGATGAAATTCTCATGGTTGAGAGCCTTAGCTGGACTTTCTCGATGGTCACTCTCGTCACTACTGCTCTGACCATCAAAATTAGCCAACGAAAGCTTGTTTGCAGGAACATGTACGTCAAACCTAGACACAGTCGGACATTCCTGGGATGTGGTTTTGGACTGGCTCGGAAAGCGAATTGCCATATTCCGCTTCTTCTTCCGTACTTCTCCACAACCACTTTTCTTCTTTAGGCGAGACTTCGCCTCCAGGGCTTCCAGGTCGCGACTGGAGATCTCTCCAAAGTAGTCCAAGAACGAGTTAATCTGGTCAAATGTAAGGATGCCTCCAGATACATCTTTCAGCTTGTCCATCTGGTCCAGCACCTGATCGGGATCCAGGCCTTTCTGCAGAAAATCAACTCCATCGTCGAGGAGAGGGAGTTGACCTGAACCAGGAGCAAATTCAGAACCATTACGACTGCTACCACTGGCTTCTGGCCCTGCGGAGGAAAGAGCACTACCATGAACAGACACTCTATCTCCGCCAGTCATATCATGGGTTCCTTGGAGAGCAAGAACATCCATAAAGGGCTTGAGGTCGTTCGCGGGAATGAAGGAAGTGTCCAGGGCAGAAGCCATGTTGCCCTGAGGTTGCTTGCTAAGCTCAGCAAGAAGGCCAGGATCCTCCTTCAGGAAGTCGTATGCAGAGGAGAGGGCAGCACTACCATCATAAAAATCTTTATCTTGTCGTCGCTCGACATAAGTCGCTTCTATTTTGGCAGGAAGATCTGCAATTATTCCCACAGCATCAGTTCCAGAATAGGTGGAATCAAATGTGCTTAACTTTGGTTCCAATGATGCGGATGACTTTGAGTCGGAGGAATTTACTGGTGTAGAAAATACACTAGCAAAGGGCACTTGTGAAGAAGGGCTAGTGTCAGGAGCCAGGGACAAACAGGAATCTATGCGACCAATAATCTCAGAAGCTTCCTGGACAATCACGTCAAAGTTGATACTTCCTGGTAAAGGATCATCAAGAGTGCACAATGTGGGTGTCGAAGCACTGGTTCTTTTTGATCTCATCTTCTTTTCCGTTTTCATTGCCCCCCTCCTGTGTGGGGGAATAGGATGGCCTTGTGGTGCCCACACGGCCCACTTCAAGCTGGATAAGTTAACCACGTGGAAGCTGAAATGTGGTAGCTTATTTTTCTTCACATAATTTGCTATCATTTTACCAGTCAGTGAACCAAACCCACTAACGTAAAGTGACTCGAGTTTATCCAGAGCCATGCAGCCATTGCTTACGGTGAGCAAGTGACGTAGTTGCTCGGTCAACAGTCCCTTGGTCTTTAAGACTGCTTTTACCTTATCTTATTCAAACATCAACAAGGTGGATCACCAACGGACTATTTGTGCGAGGTGAATATTGTGTGAGATGAATAGTTCAGGACTTCCATCCCATATACACTTGTAATGAACTGCATAAAGTATGGATCACATAAGTCCCCCCCCCCCCCCACCGCCAACATAGCAAGCGTAGTTCATATATAGATTGTGTTGAAATCGTACGAATCGTACGTGAAGCCGGCAAAATATTTTAGCAAATAACGACCCATTTACAGACTTGTATGATAAAGGTGGAATGGAGTCCACAAACTTGAAGTTTTAAAGAATCTGAGAATCAGAGGCACCAGCTGGGACATCAAAACAATGAACAAATCCTCTCCAACAGAGCTAGCTCTAACTTGCTAACTTCCCTGCAAGCAATCACGTGACTGTGAATAAACATGCTGCAGTTGGAATCACTGACACCATCTCATCTCATTTCATGATGCAAGCATCCACTACGCGCAGCAGCCATCCACCAACCTTTAAAAAAAAAAATATTATTTTTAAGGTAAAGGGTCCATAGGTGCTAATTACACACTGCTTGTCTCACATAGAATCACATGAAGGATGCAGGGGGGGGGGGATATAAGGTCATAACGTGGATGTAGGCAGAGAAAATGGTGTAGTACACTTATAAAATGTATAATGCTCTCATATTAGTTCACAATGAAATCTTGGTTATCCAGTACCAGCGAAAATTGCCTCTTTGTACAAGTATCTTCACTCGAACCTCACTATATGCTTCATGGGGGGGGATGCATCTGGTTTGCCCCGTCCCATGCCTCCCCTCTACGAACAATCCTTAAAAGAAACACTGACTGGCTAATCACTCCAAATATGTGCCCCATAACCCCATAACAATAACAATAACTCATAACAATTCACACCTTCTGGGCACGTAGTTCAATGCATTCCCGGATTTTGGGGAGCTTCATGAGCTCCAGCACGCTCTCCACTTGGAATTGGTGCAGAGGAAGAGTCACCCCAAAGTGGTCTTGGTACATAGGGAGAATGGAGTTCAGGCTCCTACACTCGTCTCCTCGTAGAAAAATGAGCTCTGTCAGAAGCGTGGCAAGCACTTGTAGTTTCCAAGGATCACACAGCGAGCACATTTGCGTCGTCTGGTCCACCTACAGCAGAGTACAGAAAGTTTTAATCATGAAAGTGTCATCATTCAGTGATTAGCGTTTTCCAGAACACACAAATGGATAAGGCAAAATCTGGAAAAAGCGAGTAGGTGACCACTATTGCGAACATCACTTATCCGAACACACCAGGAAGGGAACAAGTCTGAACATGTCTGTAAAATGTGATTGTGGTTAGGACTTTGGAGCTCCATAGATTCCGCATATTTCACGTTGTGAACTTGATATATAGCTCAAACGATAGACCTCTCTGTGTGCTCCTCTTGTGGATTAAAAAAGTTTGCGTAAGTATAACGATGCTAAAGTTACATGCAGCCAAAGTGGGGGTGCCTCAAAACCTGAGTGCCGTTACTTCCGGTTCCTGATTAGAAAGTGCTAGCCATTGTTATCTGTGGCTAGAGGAAGCCTTACTCGACAACTTGACTGTTGATTTAGGTGCTAAAACATAACGAATTAGGCAAGCATAGGGTGCAGGGGGAAAATTCCGTTGAAACCTCACTTGCCTGGTCTAGCACCTAATTATGTTTGGTTTGTAGAGTAGGGCTTCCTCTAGCCACAGATAACGCTAACACTTTCTAATCAGGAACAACCTACAAACAGTTCAGGCACACAGATTTTGAGGACTCCCACTTTGGCTCCATGTAACTTTAGCATAGAACTGGGGTTTTTTTGTGAAAGAGAGCATACAGAGAGACCATCATTTGAGCTACTGTATGTGTATCAAGTTCATACAGTAAACTGTTCAGAATCTATAGAGCTCCAAAGTCGTAACCACAAGGGTATTTTGGGGGGGAGGGGGTTTGTATTTATAATTTTAGACACCCTTCACATGAACATAAGTCCACTTTAAAAATAATCTCTCTACATTAGGTAGTAGTGTTTGTACAGCTATTATAAATCACAGTTGTTATAGTCATTCAAGACTTGATGCTGGGAAGTTATTTCCTAAACAGGTTTGGTGCACTGCCCTTACTTCACATTCCAACTTGCAGTTCTAAGAGATAAACATCTATGGCAAAACAGAAACTACCACCAGAAATTTTTTTGTGTATAAAACAGGACCATAGCATGATTGTGGGCAAAGATATGGTACTTTAAATAGTAAACCACAGTTTCTAGATTTGCCCCCCCCCCCCCCCCCCAAACTAGTAGGCCATGCCCCTGCTGCGTTCACCACATTGTTCGTTATGAGCACATGTGGGTCCACTGTGCATGGCTGTTATTTCCAGCTATACTCTTAGCTTAGCTAGCTGCGTGTTCATTGTTGGAAAGTCTTCGTTCATGACATGATAGAGACTACGGATTTTTTAAATAGTTTTTTTAAAGTTTAAATTTTTTTTTTTTTGTGATTCAAGATGGAGATTGCATCAAGAAGAGAATCACTGTGAGAAGATCTAACTTTGAAGATCTTGACAAAGCTGTTCATCTTTGGTCTATTCAGCAGAGAATAAGAAATGTCGCTAGAATTGCCGAGGAATGACGGAGCAAGAGAACATCTCCATGGTCAAGCACAGCCTTTCATCCAGACTCTCATTATCCTCAACAGGTTTGTCTCTTTGAGATAGCATTTGAGAAGAACCTCATATCACCGATGAAGCTCTCAATAGTGGCATTGTTGGGGTCGTTTGTCTCCTTGAGATAGCATTTGAGAAGGACTTCATATCACCTGTCGAAGCTCCCAATAAAGTGGCATTGTTAGGGTCTAGGGCTAGGGCTTCCTGGAATAGAGGACAAGATAGAATCTGTGCTGGATTAATTTCCAGAGATGATTTCTGTCCTCTGAATGCTCGGATCCAATCCCATCTCAGCACCAATACATTTCACTGGATAGCATGCCTACTGCCATCCCAATTACCCACAAGAGTACCCATCATCCAGGTAGAAAAGGTATAACTCTAATAGCTGAGAGCAAAGATTATGGATCGTAAGGCAGAAAGAGAGAGGTCACATGGAATTGAGGACAGTTTTCCCCCAAAACAGCAATGTTGGTGAGGAGTTCACCGAGTCGACAGAGAGGGCGACTCTGGAGCAAAACTTATCAAACCCTCAGCAGCTTTTCTCTGCAGATGGAACAGAAGGCAGAGAGAAGTCCAACCTCATATAAACTGGTTTCACACAGTGCAAGTATATTCCAGGAACTTGAACAGCTGGCCCGACTCACATCTATCCCAGCTTCCTGCAGCTCCCTCATTTCCTACTGGTTATCTCAGTGAGTGCAATCCACCACATTCGGTCTCGTTCCACCTCACGTCTTCTGTGATGCACACAGGTTAGCATCAGCAAGGAAGGAGTGAATAGAAAAATAGAAAGGAGTGTTCTTCCCTGAATAAAAGTACTGAGAGTGGGAAGACCTTGAAAGTTGCCACGAGAAGATCCAAGCATATCCTTCAAGTGCTGTGGTCTCAGACCATCAAGGTCTCTCCTAGCAGCATGAAGGATTGAGTAGCTATGGTAATATTTTCTTTGGTGACAGACAGAGCACAAAGGTAGTGGTTGTAAGTGAGTTTCCTCAACCTCAGGATGTGAGAGCATTCTATTCATTCCTTGGTCCCTCCTACTGTCGGAGATTCATAGCTGGTTTTTCAGTGGTAGCCAACCCATTGTTTACTTTGACCAAGCAGGATGCAGAGTTTGAATGGCAACCGTCTTGTCAAGCTTTTCATGAGCTAAAAAAATTGCTAAGTAAGGAACCCATATTGGCTTTTCAAGACTTTAACCACCCTTTCCTACTAGACTGATGGATTAGGAGGTGTTCTGGCTCAGACAAGAAGACAGGTCAGCTAGAACTGTAGCATACACCAGCAGAACCCTGCAGTCACATGAGCAGATGCAGTGACAGAACTGGAAGCTTTAGGAGTAGTATGGGCAGTAAAACAATTCAGACACTATATGTATGGTCACCATTGTGATGTTTTCACAGATCCCGAGGCACTAAAATCGTTTCTGAACACTCTGCATCCATCCAGGAAATTACCTAGGTTGGGACTTGTGCTGCAAGAGGTTAATTTGTCCATCTTCTCCGGCCCTGGTAAGAAGAATGTGTTAGCTGATGCCTTATCCCGCTCACAGGCAAGTGGAGAAAATAGAGTGTTCCACTAGTCCCTGAGGAGAGCTTGGTGGCTGCTATAGAAGGTACCCAGGAAACCGCAAAGAGTGGAGAGAGTAGCCTAGGAGAACGGCAATGAGATGACCAATGGATGGCCCAGGGCCCAGGTCATCTATTATCTAGAAACTGGAGTTCTACCCACAAACATGCAAAGCAAGTGAGCTTGTTATGTCTAGTAACAAGTGTGTGCTACAGAGAGGTATTCTTCATTATGTGGTGAAGGACAAGACCTTGAGGATAATTCCACCAGAGAGTGATCGGAGACACTTATTTGATGAAGCTCACAGTGGGCCTTTTGTAGGTCACTTGAGGGATGCAAAAATTCATGGGAAGCTGTCAAAGAGGTATTGGTGGCCAGGAATGAGAAGTGATATCAATCAGGCATGTTTGGTATGTGCTAGTCGAGAGATGGGTAAAAGGGTTCATCCGTCACTCACCCTGATCCCAATGGCAGGCCCTTTTGATTACATTGGGATATATGTGCTCATTTCCCTAAGTCAGCTGCAGGGAATCAATATGCCATAGTATTTGTTGACTACTTATCAGAATGGCCTGAAGTCTTTTAACACACCAGACCAGTCTGCATTGACTATTGCGAAGCTCTTGGTAGAGAGTGTGGTGTGTCGACATGGTGTTCCAGCCCAGTGTCAGACAGGAAGCACCATTCTTGTCTCAGTTGATGCAAGAAGTGTGAGGTATTATGTGTGAAGAAAGTGAACACAACCACTTACCACCCTCAAATGGACGGCCTTGTGGAGGATTCAATAGAACCCATACCAGTATGCTAGCAAAGAGAGTAGAACACAATGGTTCAGACTGGGACATCCACCTTCCATATACTCTTTTTGCCTTCACAGCCAGTATCCAAGAGTCAGCACAAGAATCTCCATTGTTTCTACTCCATGGGCGTGATCCCCGATTACCAAATGTACTGGATCTAGAGTCACCAGAGGTATGTAGGAAGATGCGTCTAGATTACCTACAAAGGGGAGTTGATCTCTGGAATGATTGATTCCTGAAGCCTGGCTGAGAGCCATGTAGGGAAGGCCAAAAAGTCACAAAAGAAATACTATGACCGAAAAACAAAGGAAGCGGGCTTCAGGGAGGGAACAGGTGTTTGTTTACATGCCGAAGGAGAAATCATCCAAGGCCCACAAGTTTGCTCGACCCTTCCACGGATCCTTTCGGGTAACTGAAGTGATGGAGAGACAGGTATGCTTTTCTGCCGAGTGGGGATCGAGCCCAGGACGACAGCATCCGAAAAGCTCTCAATAGAATTCAACGTTGTCCTCGTCCTATTCCTGATGAGTTTTAGCCTGAAAATAAGTTTTGCAGACGGATCAATAATAAGTTTCCTCCAAAGTCAGCAGAGCGAGCAAGGAACGAGAAAGAAACTGAAGCCCCGCTGATTACCATGCCAGCCATGTGGGAAGGTCGCCTGCATTGTACTCGTGGTCATGCTGGAGTGTCGGTCGTGGATGCCCTCCCCCAGAGCAGGGACATGTAATGATTGACTCAATAATTATAAAGAACAGGAAACAGGATGTTGTGGTAGAATGTAAATAGGTGTGGTCAACTGTAAATAGAATATAAATGTGTGTTTTGTAAATGATGATGAGTTGTTGTTTGAGTTTGCCTAAGAGAAAATCAGCCATAATAACTATTTACCGCTACATATATATTTCAATATACCAGGCAATGACAAAGTGACAAAGTGCCACCATAGTATTTACATGACAACCAGGAAACCCACGGGCTGCATAGTAGCTTATTGACCAGACATATGCGCTGTGCAGATTGAGGTAATCACCATATTCCTACAATTACTTTTCCTCCTCCTCTCATTTAAAGGAGCTGTCAATACTAGACATGGTATTCATATACCTGCTCTGTTTCAAACAAAGTTGTGAAAAATCAAGTGACTTCGTTCTTTCTGACCTTGCTAAATATGCATAAGAGTGCTATTACTAGATAGCAGAAACGAAAGTCTCTTCGCGTTCACTTTGCCATTTAAAAAATCTTGCGATAAAGGTTGCTCTATTCCAATATTTCAGACATTTGCCAACTCCAGCTGATGTTCTGCTCCTTCCTACAAGCTCTCCGATGGAAGACAGCCTAGCTATATTATAGTCCGTAAGGAAAGTATAATTACAGACAGCACGTGAACCAATTTGTAAAGGCTGTCGGGTTTTTCCTCTCGTAATCCCAAATTGGTAGTTGCTGTCACCAGAGTCGTGTCCAGTTACAACTATCCCTTAAGCTAACCCAAAGGAATTTAGGGTGTATTTCTTGATAACTTGGAACAACATTGACCGAACTGTCAACCAGTGGCTTGCAGGTGTGTTTTTTTTATACCCTACCGGCTGGAATTCATTACATCACTAGGAACAACATACATATATACAGTGAAGTCCAATACACTAGAATCCCATAGAGTCTCATAAATAAATACAAGAAACAATAATCATGACACATAACTCAACTTGGTACATCTAGTCATTAGTGTAACTGTGGTCTATCTGGAGTAATCCTAGGCCTGGCTATGCCTATGTTGGGGGTTGACCCTCAACAGAGGCTTCCGGTTACCGCGTGTTATACATCTTACTTCTGGCGGTGAAATGAACGCAAATAGTCATTAACCATAAACACAATATCAACTCTATTTACTTTATTTATTATTATATATATACTCAGCAGCAGAGTATGACTTCATTGTTTTAGGTACGAATTTATAAACAAAAATCACAGCTAGATATATAAGTATTATAGAAATCAACATCAATATCATCAAAAATTAACAACATCAATCTCATAACATTAATCTTGTGCAGTGTGAGAATCTTCTCCAGCATCATGCTGCTAGTAAGATTTTCTTTTTTCTTTTTAATGAATATTCTTTTAAAACAAGTTGTCTGGAGACAGAAGCTTCATTAAAGCCAATTGGAACTTCATGTACATGACAGTCATCCGACGATTTTGACACAAGAATAGAGATGAGTTCTAGGTTAATTGGACATCATACTCATTGCAATCATCTTTAGAATCTAGCACATGCCCAAATTCATATGCTGGGTCGGAGCTAGTCGGAACCTCATACAAAAGGTGGTCATCCAATGACTTTGCCTCAGTAGCGGAGGCATATGCTGGGTTGTGGTTAACTGGAACTTCATACCCATCCGGTGACTTTGGCACATCATACCCATCCGGTGAGTCAGGCACATGCATGGATTCATATGCTGGGTTAGGGCTAGTTGAAACTGCACACACAAAGCGGTCATCCAATGACTTTGACACAGGAGTGGAGACATATGCTGGATTGGGAGTAATTGATCCATTGCCTGGTACATGCATGGATTCATATGCTGGGTTAGGGCTAGTTGGAATGGCATACACAAAGCGGTCATCCAATGACTTTGACACAGGAGTGGAGACATATGCTGGATTTGGGGTAATTGATTCATTACTGATATCTGGTAACTCTGGCACATGCATGGATTCATATGCTGGGTTAGGGCTAGTTGGAATGGCATACACAATGCGACCATCCAATGAATTCAGCATGGGTGTGGAGGCATATGCTAGATGGGGAGTTATTGGAACTGCATACCCAAAATTGTCATCCGATACCTCTGGCGCATGTATGGGGACATATCCTGGGTAGGGGCTAGTTGGAACTACGTACTCATAGCAGCCATCTGATGGCTCTACTACATCAGTGGATATGTCATCCTGGTTATCGCTAGTGTGAGCATCCAGGTTGGGTCTAGTTGGAACAGTAAGGTTTGGTTTAGTTTGAGTTTGGATAGCAATCTTGAGGTCACTTGGAATTTTTGGGTAGAGGTTTTCTGATGACTTTAAAACACGAGTGAAGCTGTAAGCAAGGTTACTGCTTGTATAAGGATCCGTGTTAGGGCCAGTTTGAAACACAGGATTGGTACAAGTTGGAACTGCCTTTAAGTTGAGGTTTTCTGGATCCGATACCTCTGGCGCATGTATGGGGACATATCCTGGATTGGGGCTAGTTGGAACTATGTACTCATAGCTGCCATCTGATGGCTCTACCACATCAGTGTAGATGTCATCCTGGTTATCGCTAGTGTGAGCATCCAGGTTGGGTCTAGTTGGAACTATGTACTCATAGCTGCCATCTGATGGCTCAACCACATCAGTGGAGATGTCATCCTGGTTATCGCTAGTGTGAGCATCCAGGTTGGGTCTAGTTGGAACAGTAAGGTTTGGTTTAGTTTTAGTTTGGATGGCAATCTTGAGGTTACTTGGAACTATCTCTGGGTAGAGGTTTTCTGATGACTTTAAAACACGAGTGAAGCTGTAAGCAAGGTTACTGCTTGTACAAGAATCCGTGTTAGGGCCAGTTTGAAACACAGGATCGGTACAAGTTGGAACTGCTTTCAACACAGGATTGGTAAGACTTGGAACTGCCAGGTTTTCTGGAACATGAGTGGGGCTATAAGCAGTTTGAACAGCAAGGAAGTTGGCACCTGATGAAACAACAACATTGGGACCAATTGCAACTTCCTTCATGTGGATATTACCTGATGATTCTGGTGCACAAGTGGGTGAGCAGGACGCATTAATGAAAATTTCATTGTTTAGAATACTGCCATGAAGGCTGTGGCACTCCTTCCGTAAAACTCCAACATTAGCTTGGTTTGTATTTGATACCTTGCCTCGGACTTTCCTAGTAATTAGCACTAACAGCAATATTATGATCAGAACAGTTTCAATACCACCCACTCCAGCCAGCAGACCAGCAATCGCCTTCCCTCCAAACACAGGCTGCGACACGGTAGTAGTAGCTTCAGTGACCTCTGTCCTAATGCATAATATTGATTAAGAATACCACTTATACACAGTCTCATGCAGTTGAGTGGAGTGAAATGTGTATGAGAAAGGATATGATGAGACTCTTACAATATTTTTCATATAAATTAGGGTATTTATGCTTGGATTTTTGCTGCCTGTTGACGTGGTCTGAAAGATACTTTTTTCCTTTTCTTCTTGCCATTCTCTCGGCATGATCACACTGTCATAACTTATACTGGTGAATTCAGTCTCTCTGCTCTTCAGAGATTATTAAGTGACCATATGGATGAAGGGGAGGAGGCTGCAAGGTATTACTGAATGCCACATGGAGGGATATTTTCAAGGATTTTGGTTTTGTGATTAAGCGTCTAATACATAAATATTAATGTAAGTAGTGGTCAATGTGCAGCAGAACATGATGCCCTTCCTACCCCTTGAATATTTGTCGTGCAGATTCTTCTTTTAGTCACTATATTATGTTAAAATACTGGTACCTATTTGATAGTAAAGCAAGTCTTCACCCGTCAGCGATTGGCATATGGCTCAAGAACCCAACCAGCAATTAATTTTCCTCCATATATCAAACTCTGGGGAGTAGAAGAAGGTGGAATCTGGAGTAAGCATCTGATAGGTTCTGTACTTCACTATTTTCTGGTTCACATTATGACATCACAACATACCTCACCTCAGCATATCCAGTATTGATGTAAAATACCCTAGGATGCCCCCATGAAATGGTAATTTTCTGAGATATCTCTAGTGAGGTATCTGACTAATATATGGATCACTAGCCCTTGAACACCTTTGGCCCTACCCTTAGAATATCCCTTGCTCTAGCCTGAGACTATCTTAAACCTTGCCTTAGAATATCCCTACTGGTCCTAGCCTAACCTGGAACACTGCACCCTCATTACAGACAACCTAGGATATTTCCAGGTACCCCAGACATCATAAGAAATGTGGTGACAGCATTGAACATGATATCAGACAGGAAGTGAACATGATGTCAGACAGGAAGTGAACATGATGTCAGACAGGGGAAAAATGGCAGAAAGCAAATAGCCAAAAAAGTCACTTTTTAATAGCAGCACAAAATAAACGTCAAATGAATGGGAAATGTTCAAGACCCCATAACTTTTTGCTGGTGTAGAAAATAAATGTCTGTGAGTTTCTTTGACAATATATGCTAGACAAAATTAGGGACTGCAAACCTCTGCCACTCCCAACATTTTTTAATCTGACCTGTTAAACAAAGAAAGTGGCTCAGAGGGGTCAGCTTCACTAGCAAACTCCTTGCATTATGCAAACTTTAATGTAGGTAGCGTAGTTCTTCATCACTGCCAACACATGTGCAGGTATATTCTGTAATGCCAAGTGCTGTGCATTTCTGGCAACGGTGGCTTCCAACAATGTGTATATATCACCACGGAAATCGGTCCTTGACCCATGCCTGACCTGTCCAGAAAATTTCATCTGCTTAAGTTTTTGTGTAATCATTCTAACAGACAGACAGAAAACAAACCAACCAGAATGGAAACATAACCTCCTTGGCGGAGGTAAATATTGACGGAGAGAGAGGTGCGGGGGTGTCGGTAGGCATATGTCAATGGCAAGCATTAAAATTTGGGGGCTTCAATTTTGCAAAAGATGTACGTATATACTTGACAAAATCAATTTTGAATTGTTATGATGATTTTTTAAAGCTATACAGCGGAATCCCCTTATCTGGTCAGCTTGGGTCCAAGTGGTGTCTAACTGAGAAATTGCCGGTGACTTAGATCTTTGCATGAGAAGTTATAATCAAGGATATTCCCCTACACACAAAAACAAAGGCCCCCCCCTCCTCTCCCCACCCTGATTTTGCAATCACAAGCCTAAAGGCAACTAGGTGGCTATATCGTTCGAAACCTTCAACATCTAATAATCACTATTAGAACTCAACTATGCATGAGACTATAATTATATCTGTTAAGCTTATAATATGTGCACACACAGGATATGACACAACTCTAATTAATGACATCATAGACGAACACCTCGGTCAACCAAACGACAAATGAATATTAACGGTTAAGTATCTTCACACAAAATCATCCATCATATTTACTGCGCATGCACACACAAAATTGCAATTGCTTCCTCTCCTTTGCCCACTATTTTGTTCACCATAGCTTTGTCAGTTCATTATGCTTCAACTGTTTTCCAGTAACCATGTTGGATAGATCAGGATATCAGATCCAACCTCAACCTCAACCTCAACCCGCATCTCATCAGTTGATAGTGATAGAGGACATTGCCAGCCACCTGGAATGTGCATCCATGGTCACTAGAGATATCCTGTTTGTAAAAGGTCCTGCAAATTCCAAGTGAAAATGGCTCCATGACGACATAGCCATTTCTAGGGTTGTAGTAGGGTTGTTGGTTGAGACGAACATGTTTCCTGGCAGTTGGGACACACCTTCACATACTGTATATTTGCTCCATTCCTGGCCACCATATGTAACTCATAGCCAGTAACTTCATCCTGCTCATGCCTGTATAAGTCTCATGAAGCTCATGCCAACACTGAACTCCAACCTGTTGGTGGGACAATTAGTTGTCAACTAAGGGAATCAAATCAGTCAGAGGATCAGCATTGCCTACTTGCCTGCCTTGTATCTGATGAAATATCTGTAGGTGCTAAAGAGCCCACCTCTGAATCCGTGCTGAAGCTATCGGAGGTACTTGCTTGGAGTGGTCCAATTCAATTATGTTGATGACAGTACAAGTAGTTGTGAAATTTCTTGGCGGTATTGACCATTGCCAAACCTTCTTTCTAAAGTTGTGAGGAGTGTCCTAAAATAACACATCGTTAGTGCATTACATCAGCAAAAGTTAGTGCTTGCTTTTCTGAATATGTCAAGTGGTGTTCTATTTCATCGTCCATGATATGTGAGGGGACTGCACCAATTATGAAGAAAAGCAACACATTCCAGCACTAACTTTTTGCTGATGTAATGCACCAACAATGTCTTATGTGTAGTGGTTCTTAGCAGTGAAGGCTTGAGTCTGTTATTTTTTCCAGTTCCAGTTTCAGCACTTGGCCTGCTTCTTCAACAAGGAAAGCAAAGGCTCGGCAAGAATTTCCCATAGTAGTTTGGGAATGCAAGTAGCTCTGTTACATTTCTAGGTGTGGTAGGTTCATTGTACTACCTTGTACTACCTTGACCTTCTCTCAGTAGGGTATAATCCATACTGGTCAACGACATGCCCTAAGTATTCCAACACTAAGAAGCATGAATGCACACTTGGTGGGTTAGGTTTAGCCTGTTCAAGTCTTTCTACGACTTGTTCAAGGTTCTCGAGGTGTTCATTGTATATGAAACCTGTTACCAAAACATCATCAAACAGATATATACATACCATCTTGCAATCTTTCAACAAGGTTTCCATGCGATCCTTGGAATATCCCTGGTGCTAGGGTACCCAAAAAGGCAATCTGTGAAACTGATAAAAACCCTTTGTGGGTATTTATCGTAACGTATTATTCATCTGGAGATATATATACTTGCGACTAACTAGTTTCAAGAAGTATTTCCCCCTGACAATGCCAAAACAACTGATCTACACTGGACAAGGGATAGGAATCAACCTGACACGCTCGGTTGATGGTGACTTTGAAGTCTCCACAAATTATCACTCTGCCATTTGGCTTCATGACAGGCACTAAGGGGGTGGCCCATTTTGTCAATTCAAGGGTTGTTATTATTATTTATTATATTATTATTATTATTATTATTATTATTATTATTATTATTATTATTATTATTATTATTATTATTATTATTATTATTATTATTCCTATAATTATATATATATATATAATATAATGGAGAACTATGGGCATAAAGTGAAAGACTACATAATATTCAAAGCCATTTTCATAGAAGAATAAACTACTTAGTGATTCTTTACTTACACAAGTTCAAAGCACAGAATCCATTCCTTAATTAATGCACATGACACTGTACTATTATTAATCAGCTTTTGTAATATCCATATATAGTGTAAAACAGTTGCCCTACCCTCCAAATGTGACTGAGGAAGAAGATGGTGGATCTTGCGTGGTAGAAGAAGGTGTAGGAAACGTAGAGCTTTCAGCAGCACCTGGAAAAAGAAAAGAACCCATTACAGAGTTGCGAATATATTATAACCCTGTAAATAAAAATAATAGGTAAGTAGTTAGTATTACTAGGATTAGGACTACTACTATAGCATTAGCTACCAAGCTTACTCTTTAAGAAACAGAGAAGATGAAATGGGATGACCGCAGCCCATCTCCGCGTCATACTCACAAAGAAAATGATTTCGGATGAGTTAAAAGTGGCGAGGTTGAGTTTGTAAGATAGCAGGCTACATCAGCTAGATTTCTGGAATGCCTGAGCGAGAAGCTTATGCAGTGCCCCGGCCCTCCCCCGTAAACCAACCCAACGACCCTTGATTGCGCGCCTGAGTCAATAGCGGTGCTGATTTAGCTAGACCATTGGAATTGCATTGCTTATATCTTATCCATGTTATTATGTACGATTATACGATTATTCTCAGCTGAAATAATATGCTTTAAAAGACATAACTTTAAATCAGTTTTTTACTATTGGCTGACATCAACCAAGAATCGAACAGGAATGTGTAATACAGTATCATATGTCCCGTTGGTCCTCCTTTTCCTTACATCTTCACTCTTCTTGAACATGTTTCCACTTCTTTCTAAAGGTCTTGAACATGTTTCCACTTCCTTCCAATGGTCTATATAGCAAAATCAGCAGCGTTATGTTGGCTGAAGTGACAAGCTCCATACGAGACATTGATGAAATGCAGATATTTCATGTGAAATGTTAACCCTTCTACAGATTTGTATGCAGAGGAAACCCATGATGGAGATGTGGAGGATGATGTACCAGTGTGGAAGGAGAATGTGGATGCGAGTACAACAACGATCAACATTTCACCCAACAAAAAGGAACTGCAGCTACTGGAGGAGTTGGAAAATGTGTTCTGGAATGAACCCGGGAAAGTTAACTTGATTGAGTATGATCTTATCTCGGGTTCTACTCGACTTCCTCCTTACAGGAGGTGTACTCTCATCCACATCTTCCTTCCACATTGGTACATCATCCTCCACATCTCCATCATGGGCTTCCTCTTTTGATATGATCCTCCATCTCCACCATGTAATCAACTTTCCCTATTCGCTTCACAAATGGTAGAGTCCTTGCCACTGGGCAAGCAACTTGTGATGGAGGCAGGCAACAGTACACAAGTACTTGGTCATCTGGCTTGAACTCTCGCTCCCTATCATTCTTGTCATACCAGGTCTTCTGGCTCTCTTTTGCATTCTCCTTGGCCGGCACTGACATCCACTCAAGCCTCTCCATCATCGTCAGCACATAATGAGATGACACTCTCACTGCTCTTCTCGTCTGCCTCCCGGTCTCTTGCAACACATCCAGGGGTCATCTGCCATAGAGTAACACGAATGAGGAGAAACCAGTAGATGTTTGGGGAACCTCGCAATATGCAAACAGTACATAAGGTAACAATTCATATGTTCACTCCCAAGGAGTGTCATCAACTCTGGCACATCCATCCCCAGCAGCATAGACATGGCAGAGAGTGCTCAATACAGTAGCCTCCACCTCAAAGGTGTGTCCCTCCACCTGAACCTGAATCGGTGCTAATGGGTAGGACACAGTGTCTCCACGTGCACATCGAATAGCACTCACCTCTCCCTTGAGAAACTTCTACTTTGGCACCAGCTCACTCCTTACCAGACTTCTGAAACAGCGTGTATGCAACAAAATATCATTAACAACATGACCTTCTACCGAACCGTTTTTGGTGATCCTGGTCTGGGGTTGACATTTATCACCAATGTTCCCATGGTAATCGACCCTCCTCTCCTTATAGAGCAGTGCATTCTGCGGACAATTTGCAGAGTAGTGACCCTTCTGATGACAGTAAGCACGTGATATATTGAAGTGATTCCTCTTCTTCTTGTCTTTCGAGTCCTGGGTGAAGCTTCCTGGGCTCCTCTGTCTTCAGCAGGCCACCATAAGCCGCTCAAACGTTGTGCGGTAACCACAATATCGTCCTCCTGTGATAGTTTTGAGACCTTCACATCTCGGTTCCTGGCTAATATGTCACCTTGTCTCAGGACACCTGTCAATCAAGCCCTGAAGTATGTCCATTTGTCGCTGCATCTGTTCCTTACCAATCTGCTGCCTCTCCCACAGCATCTCTTGCATTATTAGCAAAATCCCTGATTCTGCAACTGTTGATGCATGTGACCTTCTTGGATCACTACTCGAATCCCTGCTCTGCTCTTCCATTTTCCTCGGTCTCGCACACATTTTCTCGGATGCTTGAACCTGCTGAACTAGTTGTCGATCTGCTATTATCATTAACTACAGTACGTGTCGTAGTTCGATCGATAGGTGAAATTATCCCACCACTGCCAGCAAATGTGATGGATTGTTGCCGAGGTTTCAAAGGCAGTGCAATGAATCTTCAATAATGTGTAGTCAAATACACAAGTAGCAATGAAGACAGAACACAACTCAGTTGAACAGACTCAACTAGACTCAGAGCTATGAGCTAACTGAGAATATGCAAAGAACAGAACACGCAGTAGCTAGTAGATACAGCCTTTTTATAGACGGAACACACAGCAATTGCAGAATCCTACCAACCACAAACACACATCAAAGGGCAGGATTATTAATGGACACATTTGCTAAAACTGGAAATGGTCATCATGGTAAATGAACTGCAAATGGTCAATATAATACACAAGTAGCAATGAAGACAGAACACAACTCAGTTGAACAGACTCAACTAGACTCAGAGCTATGAGCTAACTGAGAATATGCAAAGAACAGAACACGCAGTAGCTAGTAGATACAGCCTTTTTATAGACGGAACACACAGCAATTGCAGAATCCTACCAACCACAAACACACATCAAAGGGCAGGATTATTAATGGACACATTTGCTAAAACTGGAAATGGTCATCATGGTAAATGAACTGCAAATGGTCAATATATTGATGTTTGGAATCTGTAAGAAAAAATTCTTAGGCACTACTCAACATCTAAATCCAAGCACATAAAATCAATAATTTACAGATCAGTGTTAGCTATGCTAGGAGAAGACAATGGCTAAGGATCTCAAGCTGATGTTTTTTATTTTCTCCGTTGCACCTTCGCTCACCACTCAAAATGTCTGATATTCATTACTAGTCGGTGAGTGAAGCGAGTCCTCACGGAAGCTGGACAGAAAACTTGGTATTACCACACATGGCATATATATTTATATGTATATCTTCTAAAAATGAATGCAAGGCATTGTGTGGAGAGTGAAGGTGTGATGGAGGGAGAGAGGATTAATTTTAGCACTAGATAATAATAATCGGTGAGTCCTCACAGGGGAGTTGATGGACAACTTGGCATTGCTGCATATGGCATATTATCTATATATGTTTCTATCAGAAACTTTTTATTAATCAGCTCATCATTTCCACATGCATATAAAATCACTGTAGATTTTGAATTCCCCCCCCCCCCCCCCCCATTTATCTATTTTATTTTTAATTCTTCGAATCAGAAGGAGCAATCTGATAAATCCCACACAGATTGAAACTCGTTTTGATATAAAAAATACATATATAACTTTGTATAATGCAGTGACTAGATGGTTTTATGCATTTGTTATCCATCCAAGATCTTCTGTGAGGGCAAATGTCTAAGAAGCACACCCGGGTAAGCTACTTTAAGTTTCTACACAGCTTATAGTACCTAACTTACTTGATATAAAATGTTCAAAATAGCACTGAGAAACACTCAAAAGAGCACTCCAGAACCGTAAGAAAGCTATATACCTATAGGTACAAATTACAGCTATAGCTGCTGCATTGGTTTAAGTTTGGTCTAAAGAAGGAATCACAAAATGAAAATATACTTGATTGGCTACCAAGTTTCTAAAGGTAGTACACACACAGTTCGAGCCTGTCCCACTTCAGCCTGCTCCAATGCCAAATGTGACCAATGTGTCCTTTTCTCCATGATCACTCTCGTGTCTCCACCCAAAGCAAAAGTTCCTGACTAGGCAGTCAATGCCTTGCAGTAGGTCTTTGGAATGCTCACAGCCTAGTAAACTTACTATTCTTCCAGTCACTAGTATTCAGTATGGTTATCTAAGAACATTATGAAGAATGAAATCTTACCCAGCGGTTACAATGTACATAGGATCTGATAGAAACTCCCGGGGAGGTGGAGTCTTAATTGGTGTCTCTCAATTTATCAGTTTTCCATCCAGACCCACCAGACCCCCCAGACCCCCCCTGAAGTCTGCTTAATTATTCTCTCAACTTCTCCCCCAATCCTCTTATGCTGCATTTACCTTTCTCCTGCCAAAGATTCTCACCGATTGTATTTCCTGTCATTTCTGCAGTTACTCTCTGGCCATAGCCAATTAATCATTCTGGAAGATTTCAATGTGCCTGACATAAGCTAGCTAGTTCAATTTCTTTCTCAAACATATATACTCTGTGACACTGTCTTCTCACTTAAGGTGGACAGGGAGGCTAAATTGTTATTTTAATGCCACTAATGCAAAAGTTCATCACCTTTATACCTTCCCAATGCAACGATATTTTGTAACCTTAATAAGAAAAGCCCGAAGAGTGACCACAACGACTTGGGGGTGGGGGGGTGGGGGTCCTGTTACCATAGCAACAATACAATACCAATAAGCAACAGTGTGATATATCTTAGGACAGTTCCTGTTTCCTAGCTATTTTGCTAGTAGGTACACACAAGTAAGAGGTATGATTTAGTGCATAGTGTGACACACACCTATCATACATGCTTCACTTGCAGCAGAGGCAAATATTAGCTGCTGTAGAGTGACACTAGTCACTATTAGTTTGTATATAGTGTATCAAACTGCACCAAATCATAGATCTCAATGAGAGGATTCTATATTTAGGTACCTATGAGACAGCAGTAAGGAGAAATCTATGTCCTTAGCCTAAAATCATAACTGTTGGGAAATCGAAGAAGAAAATGGGAAGAAAGAAAAACCAGCATAACGTACAAACTACAAAAGACACACATGTTAATCTAAGCCATATCTATTTGTGTAATAGCTAGAGCATATGGTCATCTAATTATGGGTGAAAGAAATATTTAAGCTGGCAGTGGTTATGCCCAGTTCAAATACACTTGAAGTCCGTGATTCCTCCAATATTCTTGATGGTGGAGGGTGAGTATGATGGACATTAGGAGCTGTAATGACTGAAATGGATTGAGCTATTCTATGACAAAGTATTATGATTAGCAATGATTATAGGTAACAAAAATGTGGGGGGAAATTTCCTTCATAATCCGAGCCTCCCTCTCCACCTTAACTTAACCAAATTGGTTGAGAAGCCAAACCACACCCATGGAAAACACTTGACATTGCTCTTCTAATATTAACAACATGGGGGCAACCAAGAGGTGGTTACTACCTGCCGTGAGTCAGCTTTGACGCATCTGTATCTCTAATCAATCACCCAAATACTTCAGCTATTAATTATGCCGAGGCAGATTTTCTTTGTGTGTATAGATGACTATATACATCATGGATGGCCATTCCTTAATATTAGCCGAAACTCAACGATATAGGTTTAATATGGTGGCACTTCAAAGAGGTACTTAACAATGTTCATGATAGATTTATTCTCAGAATCAGTAAAACATGTTTCTTTAGTGAGTACCCTAAAAAAAGTGTGGTTACCACTTTATAGCTCCATAGATTATGCAAACTTCATGGTATGGACTTTGATATAATTATAGCTCAAAAGATAGGTCTCTCTCTGTGCTCTCTTTTGATACTAAAATTTAAATGCTTTTCTTATGAAAAAAGGCATCAAATTAAGTGTAAAAAGATAGCCCACCAAGAATATAAGGTCCAGAACCTGATCATTGCCTCAAAAACAGCGTATGAAGGGAGATTAATTGGTATTTATCTTAATGAGCCAAAGAAAATATGGCTATTTAAAAAATCAAAGATCAGGTCATCTGGAGTATGGTACATTGGTGCACAATTCAACCACAACATTGGATCCAAGAGAAGAGGCAGAAATTTTCAATGAGTGTTTTAACTCCACTTTTATGAAGAGCTCTTTTGTTCTGCCACCTGTAGACGCTCTTCCAACCCCAGATAGTCAGCTTAGCAGACCTATGTTTTTGAAATTTTATGGGAACTGAGATTCAAGTAAAGCTCCTGGCTATGATGACATGATGATATTCCTTCAGCACTCCTCAAACATTGTTTATCTTTGCTTGAGCGTATCACTGATCTCTTGCGGACTTTCCTAGGTATGTGCACTTTCTCACAACCATAAAATCATCCCGATTCACAAAAAGGTGATCCAGCAGACATTTAAAACTACAGGCCTATTTCACTTCTTTGAATTCTTTCGAAAGTTCTCGAGGTTATCATTGATCATCTATCCCCACTAATCAGTAGGCAACAATTTAGCTTCATGAAGAATAGCTCCTGCCTGAGTCACTTCTGACCTTCTTATCCGATATATATATATATCACTCTGTTGATTGTAAGACCAATACAGATGTATACTTCAACTTCAAGAAGGTCTTTTACATGGTGCCGCACAACGATGAATTACTCTTGATGGTTGGGATAACTGAACCTCTGTGGAAGTAATTTAAGAAGTACTTATCAAACTGACTACATTTTGTATCCATAAGTGATGGTACTACATCTTTCCTATTGCCAGGGGTTACTCAAGGAGTCCATTACATTATTTAATATAATTATGTGAATGATATTCTAATGACCATCAGCAATTCAACAGGGACAAAATTTGTGCAAATTTGTGATGAAGACAACGGGATGAACTTCAAATCGACATGAATCTCTCTTTTCTTGGTGTGATAAATGGGTAATGTCCTCACATCCTGTCAATTGCACAATAGGTTGGTATGGCTTCTTCACTCTACATGACCCTGAATATTGACTAGATGGGACTTGGGTTATTGCTTGCACAATGACTAGGTGTGCCCATCAGGACTTCAAGAAAACATTATGACCTCAGTATCTATTTATCAGGCAACCTGTCATGGTCAAGCCACTATAATCATATATGCTCCAGTCTATCTCTCGCTGTACCTTATACAAAGATCTTTTCCACTGCCCTATATCTCCAAAGCTAAAAAGACCACTATACCTGGCATTAGTCCAATCGCACATGAGCTACTGCTCTTAAATATGGAAACCAAGGCTAAAGGACATTGTTACTTTGGAATGGGTCCAATGAAGGGCAACAAAATATAACTGTCACAACAGACTACATACCTAGATTGTCCTCACTCCAAGTTCTTCCACTGACATTCTAGATGGACCTCCAGGACAAACTATTCCTGTGGAAATGTCTCTGAAAGATGATAATGACTCGATCTGTATTTTAAGTTTGTCTTGTTTGTTGTCTTACGCCACCAAAAGGCTAACACATAACTATTGCAGCACTTCAACTTCCCGACATTTTTAATCCAATTGAGTTGTCCTATATATTGTGGAACTCCATGTTGATCTGGAGCAGAGTGTTTCCCCACTATCAAATGTATTCTTAGCTCATATGTGGGCCTACTTGCATAGGTTTTTTTTGAGTCTCCAATATTTGTCATCCAAGTTCTTTTTGTCTTTCTTCTAAGTGTTTTGACATACCCAGACAATACTGGTTTTTGGGAGTTCATAACTAGCACCAATTCATTCTCAATGCATGTAAATATCATACTCATCATCATATTGCCTGGCATGTTGTAAAATCCAATGATTTTTTACGAGTAAATAGGCCTGCATTATTTAAGAGGGGTGTCCTGTTCCTATTTTTTAAGGGTGAACATTCGGTGAATAAAAATAATTATTTTTTGCAGGAAATAGAACTAACTGGTAATGAATGCGAAACATAGTGTGGCGAGGGAAAGTGTGATGGAGAGATAGATAATTAATTTTAGCAAGATTCTCAATATGACAAAACTTTAATTCCTTATTGTTTCCCTAATCCCAATACTAGATCACATTTCTGTAGTTATACTCTCATACGTCAAGAATAGTTGCAGGCCTAACACTATACATAGAGAGAGGACAACAATGGATGCCTATAGAGAAGCAAGAAAGGAAGTGAAAAAGACTATTAGGAAAGAGAAGAAGGAATTGAGGAAGAGAGCTATAAAGAAGACTAGAGAGCAGGGTGGGACTAGTTGTAAGCTGTTTTGGAATGAAGAGCAAAGAGGAAGGAGAGAAGGATAAAAGGAGTGAAAGATGATGAGGGATGAATAGTGAAGGAGGAAGATGAGGTGTTGGAGGTGATGGCAAAACACTGGGAAGAGCTGGGGAGGAAAAAAGAGGATGCCACAGTACAAGAATTAGAGATAGGAGATGTGAGTGGGCATGAGTTGTGTATGTGTAAGGAAGTAAGTTGGGATGAAGTAGTAGAGGTAATGAAGTGTTTGAAGAGAGGAAAAGCACCAGGCCTTGATTGAATGTCGAATGAGATGCTGATGTATGGAGGTAGAAGGTTGGTTGAAGTGATGGTGCAGGTGATGAATGTTGTGAGGATTGAGTGCTGCCCCATTGGACTGGAAGAGGAGTTTGCTAGTACCTCTCCACAAGGATGGCGACGAAGACCAAGTAGGGAATTATAGGGAGATTGCATTAGGTTGTAGTGTGGTGAAGGTGTTTGTAAGAGTGTTGGTAAGGAGGTTGGGGGGGTTTGCTGAGGATTGGATTTTGACGGAAGCACAAGGAGGATTTAGGAGTCAGAGGAGATGTTCGGACCGGTGGATAGTGTTAAGAGAAGTTTGTAAAGTGAGGAAGAATGAGAAGAAAAGTTCATATCTGGCTTTCATGGATATAAGTAAGGCATAATTATGACAGTGTGTGGAGGGAGGGATTGTGGCACAAGTTGAGGTAGTATGTAGTAGAGGAGAAACTTGTGAGGATATGTACAGGATTGTATAGTGGGATGGAGACGATGGTGATATTGAATGGAAGTAGGTCAAGGTGGTTCGCTGTGGAGAATGGATTTAGGCAGGGATGTCCTTAGTCTCCACTTCTTTTGATTGGAATGACAGAGGAGTTGGAGAGAGCTGAGCTAGGAGTCAAAGTGGAAGGCTGATGGTGTGGGGCACTTATGTATATGCAGATGGTGTTGTTCTTCTGGCGGACTCAGGGGTAGAACTGCAAGCTATGTTGGATGAGGTACAGGCTTAGGGGTTAAGGTGGAAGATGAAGCTTAATAGCAAGAAGACCAAGGTCATGGTAGTAGGGAAGAAGGAAGCAGGAGTGAATTGGAGGATTGGTGAGGAGATATTGGAAAAGGTCAAAGAATTCAAGTACTTGGGAGTATGGTTTGATAGGAAGTTAAGGGGTAACGTTCAGTTAGAGAAGATGGTCAAAGAAGGCAGAAGAGTTGGTTGGGAAGGTGACATGGATGAGTAGAGTGAATGGGCAGGTGGAAGTAGACAGAGGATGAATGGTGTGGGAGCTTCTAGTGAGACCTAGTATGGAGCATGCAGCTGAAGTGTGGTGGACAGGAGGACATAATGCTTGCAAGAAGTTGGAGTCAGCATAGACGAGAGTGGGTAGAAGATTGTTGGGGGTAAGTAATACGAGTGGCAATACAGGGATGGGAGGAAGCTGTAAGAGAGGAGGGAAGAGATGAAGGTTTGTTCAGCAAGAGATTAGAGGTGAAACAGTTGGTAAAAATAGATGTAAATAAACTAAGGAGGATAGAGGATTGGATGGGAAGAATATGAGATCTGGAGGAGAAAATATGAGCTAAACAATGAGGTTGGGTCATTACGTAAATGGAAGGGGAAATGAAGGTGAGAAATGAGAAGGATTGGGAGGAGGAAGTAAACAGCAAGCGTACGCTGAAGTTGTATAAGTTGGCAAAGAATGGTGCAGGGGTGGAGAGGTATGTGAGGTCCATGTATGGTCAGGAAGGCAATTTAGACTGAGGACTGCATCAGCTGGGTTGTTAGAAGATAAGAAGTGATGTGGGATAATTAGGGATGAGAGGTGTATCATCGGTGATAGTGGAGCAGGGGAAGATTTGGGACATTTCTTGGTATAGAATTTGAGAGGGGTCGGCTGGTACTGGAAGATGAGGTGCGCAGAATTGTAGGGGCTGGACAGTGGCTGGATGAATATAGAAGAGTGTAAGGATAGAAAGGTGGCATTGCTCTTGGGGAAAGGGGTAGAGGGAGAAAGCAATGCAGTGATGGAGATGGGCGAGTGTGGTTATGTATTGGGTAGGGAAATGGTGGCAGGAGAAAGGAACTGTTGTATGGCGAGCTGAGGAATGATCTTTGGTCCTCTCCTCCCCACTCCTTGAGCAGCGGGACACTCATAACTATTAGTATTATTACTAATTATTATTAGTGTAGTTACACTGTGTGTTACATAGTCTCACACTGTGCTGTATATGTGGTGGCCTTAACAGGCTCAGCAGTATCAAGATTAAATTGTACTGCTTGGATTTTTATATGTAGGAGATGTTCCTTACATTTTACAAACCTGGGATGAGAACCTTCTTGTTATTAAGGGTAACGATCATTTCCAGTTTAGAAAGGTCATTATCCTATTTCCAGTTTAGCAAACCTGTCCATAGCTAGAGTGTCAGAATGAAACTCAAGCATCCATTCTTTTAAGCCATAGAAACATGGAGTGTAGAAGCTTTACCTAAGACTAAGGGAGCTTAGTCCTCTATCTAGCTTTAAAAAAACTAGCTATAATTTATAGCTACACAATCAATCTTAATTTAGTTGCCTATTTCTTACGTTTATTGCTAGCGCTTGGCATCATCCAGGATCGTTCGTTAGGTTCAGATCGAAGTTCACAGTTGCGTCATTTAAGGGAGCCAGTTCCTGAGCTAGCAGTTCTGGTAGGATTACTTGGTGGGTCATAAACCGACCTTAACATTTGACTTCATATTCAGTGTCATTTTAAGAGAACTCTTCTGCCACTCTGACAATATTAGCGTGGTACTTCAGTCAGCACAAGGACAACAGCAATGATCATCAAAACACTTGAAAGATTGAGGACAAAAGAAAATGTTGGTTACATTTGGACCAAGGGGGGTACCTCAAAATTTGAGAGCCTGCATTTGTAGTTCCTGATTGGAAGCCTACTCTACAAAACGAGCTAAAACATAGATATCATGGGTGCTGAAAATTAAAAAAATCCCGTCACAAGAAAATTTATACTCATTTTGTAGAGCAGGGCTTCCTCTTGCCTTTAACTGGCTTGCGCTTTCCAAACAGGAACCACAACTGCAGACAATTCAGGATGTATATACCCCATTTTGGCTGCATGTAACTTTGGTAGTTATGCAATATTTTTTGTATCAAAAGAGAGCCAGAGGGATCTACGACTAGAAAGCATATTGAATAGGCTACACTATGGTATATGAATCAAGACCATAGCATGAATATGTGCAAATATATGCTACTTTATAATACAACAACCTGTTCGACATGGTCAGATCCTTTCCCCCCTAATTAATGAATAGATTGGTCGAAGTCCATAGGGGTAGAGAGTTCCAGAACCTGGGAAGCCTGTTAGTTTGGAAGTAAGTGGAAGTAAAGCCAGTCTTGTGATAGAGCGACTATGTGACATCCTGTGATGAGATCCTGACCTAGCATGAAATCCATCAAATTGAAGTGGTCTGTATGTGACTCGAGACAGCTGTGCAAAACATGATGTCCCTAATCTCCAGTTATAGATAGAGGAAGTAGATTCAATGATAGATCATTTGAGGATGAACTTTGTTGCATTCCTTTGAACGTTTTCCAATTCCTTTGATCAAGTTAGGTCAGCCTACAAATCTGGGAGCAATAAATCAATTGGGAATGCCCTTAATTAAGTACTTTTCTCCAAAACTGAGGAAATGTGCGGCAAAGGAAGCCTGTAAGCTCTTGAAGCCAGACAGTCATAATGTGAACTCCATGAGAGATGTGAAGAAACAATTTGACCTAGATCTCTGTGGTCACTCTTCTATCTGATGTTCATTCATGTAATATGTCTGAGTGAATCTAGGGGTAACGCTTGAAAAATCAAAGAAGAGCGACCTTTGGCTTCTTAAACTTGACTTTCCATGCTTTACTCTAGGTGCCATAGAGTTGATGTCCTCCTGCAAGTAAACATGCTACATCTTAGACATTTAGCATTCATTTGCAAACAAGGGTGTGAAGTGATGAGACATGCTGTGAATATAGATCAAGAAAAGAAGTGGAACTCCTGAATCCACTTGCAATAATTTGTGACAAAATGCCGGACTGGTACATTGTCTGCCTGACAGATGTGCCTCAAGTCAGGACCACATGTTGCTTTTTACACCAGCTGATCTTAGTTTAGTTCTAGCTCAGTTTAAACTGCAATTCTTGATGTGGCACTCACTCTGTCGAAAGCTTTATAGCAAAGTCAAGATAAATGACATCTACTTGGTAACTCACTCCTCACTTTGGGTAAAAACTGATTAAACAGGTTTGCTCTATCTATATCTGACAGTGGATGTTTTTATGGCATTGTGTACTTTAGAAAATTGCAGCCAGATATTGAGATCAGCTCTCATGAATTAGCCGCATCTGATGCTAGCTGGAAAGACTTCCTCTGCAAATAATTTGGAAAGTCTGGTGAGATTAGCCAGATAAGCTTTGTCCTACAGTGTACTCCAGTCACTCATTTATATTCCATTCACTTACGTCTCCAAATATATGATAATGTGAAAAAGAAAAGATGGCAAATTAAGAAACAGATTCATTTCTTGGAATGTATAGTTCAATGGGCAGTTTGCAAGTTATGCGTGGGAGAGGAGATTGATCCTGAAGACAGTTTTAATTGTTTTGGGGGCTCCTCGTTGACTAGCTTCTCACAAAGGTTTTAAGACATGCTCAGAGTGTTTTGGGGGTCAAATTTGGTAGAAGACACCATTGATTGATGATACTAAGAAGCTGCCAAAGTGAGTTTTAGCCGAGATATAGACTTTTGGGCCACCATTTTAAAACAGGGTTAATCTAATGTAGGGAGTGCTACTGCCCTCCCTGACCATGTTTAAAGTGTTAACGAGTGCTGACATTAGGTAACTAACTACTTATGATTCATGTATCTGTGTATATACACATATATATATATGCATGTGAGTATATATATATATATTATACTCTAGTAATAAACATGATAATAGAAGAGCATTGATGATTATTTGGTGGTTGTGGAGATGTGTAGTATATAAGTAATTTCTGACAATAAAAAGACAGAAATATTTTATTTAAAAATAAAAAATGTAGAGAATTTACTAGATATGAAGCAAGAATTTACTCATATACGATCCTTTACCTATTACTTCTCTGTATACTGTTTAAGATAACTGAACTGAGTGATATATATCATGATCAAACCATTGAGCATGCTCAGAAATTTAACTATACTTTCATTGTTCAGTCTTTCGTCTATATATTGTCTTTATATCCCGGAGCCTGCACTCTTTCTGTGCCATTTCTAGTTTGTGCATCATCTACCCTTTAAGAAGTCAACTTTTGGAAATCCAGGAATGACTTCATCTGCCCTTCTTTGCGTCACATTGCTGGGATGGAATTTTTATTGTGCCTGAATTATGACTGGATATTATTTAAAAAATAAGCAAAAATATGTATTCATGTTCAAACTCACTCCTAAAAGTATGAATATGTATGCTACCAGTGTCATGCACAGAGAGTTTATGTCTCAATCATAATTATGTCAATTTACTAAATAACTACTCTCCCTTCGTCAACTTCATTTCTGCATTCTAGGGCATATAATTATATAGAATGCAGAAATGAAGTTGACGAAGGGAGATTATGTTGGGTAGTTCAGTATATAGCAGGGGTGATGAGGTGTTGGGTAGAATAGACAGAATTATAATGGGAAATGTGCTCAAGTGGTGGGACAAGAGGAAATATTTAATGTTTGGCAGCTATACATGGTTCCTGCCTTTAGTATATATAATGTCTTGGGCACTTTCCTCATCGCAATCCCATTATTTTGTTGTAATAATCATTAATTCTTCAGTCCTCATCATTTATCATTAATTTTGTATAATTATTCTTAGTGATGGTCTCAAGGGGGGAATAATGTCAAAAAAATACACCACGACATAACTTTCCACCCACTACTCCCTTATCAACATAATTTTTGTACCAAAATGTAGCTTAGAAAATAAGCTAGTATTGAAGTATTTAACTTTTGTTATTTAACTTTTGTCATAGGTATTTTTTTATGCCAGGTGTCAGCCAGGCAATCCAACTTTTGCTCTGTCCTTGAATTAAAAATCCAGCTAAGTGGCTGTTACTGTTAGGTGGTTTATACAACCTAAACCAGTATGATGCACCACAGGAGAGGGGGGGGAAATCCCATACAAACCACATCCAGGTCTATACCCAACACATTCTCATAACAGTTATTAGGTTAAAGAGCACACAATAAGCATTCTGGTGATATAAATTATGGAGTTTGGGTGAGAAATTAGGGGAGTGGAAATATGTGGAAATATTGTCCAATTCTTATGATCTAAAAAAGTGCCAGAAGACAGCTGTCGTAACTGCATCATAGAATCTTCAAATGTTCTGAAACTTGGAATATGACTTCAATATAAGCAAATACACCATTTAAAATAGGGAAAAAGTGAAAAATTAGCATTTTGACATTATTCCCCCCTTAACAAAACAATTAATTATATATATATTTATATTGCCCTTGATAATATTCTTTACTCCTTGCTATATATAGTTAAAGTAAGTTCAAATCAACCATAATTAGTTATCCTCAGCCACAACCTAAGGTCTCTTTACCCATTGCCAGTTTGGATGAACCATAATTAGTTTCAACCTCTAGGCTCGTATGTTAAAGTCAGTTCAATAAAACCAATAAAATAGCCACAAGCCTTACCCCTTGCCATAGTTAAAAGTAAGTTCGAATCAACTATAGTTGGTCATCCTCGGCCACATTAAGGTTCCCGCTCATAATGTGCTTCTTACACGAGCTATATATGAATGGGAGTGGTTACAGGCATTCTGTGATTTTAAAGGTGATCGAGGGACGAGGGTACAGTTCTTAAAAACCTGTCATCACTGTACGACTTACAAGCCTTAATAAATTACATATTTGGAAAGCTCTCTATCTTCTGGTGCCAAAATTAGAATATTTTAAAAATACATATTTCAGTGGTTAAAAAAAGAAGTTGACCCTCTTTAATTAAACACGACTACATTTTCATATTGGGACTTGGCACACCCACCCACCCCCGCAAAAAAAATCAATCACATAGCTACAGACTTGTATTTATAAATGTTTTTACAATGTATTTATAAATGTTTTTACAATGTATTTTATAAATGTTTTTACAATGTATTTATAATGTTTTTACAATGTATTTATAAATGTTTTTACAATGTACATAACTGACTATACAACAGACTAAAACAATTACTTGTGATATGCAGTAATTGCAAGTAAGTTAGCTGCAGCAGCAATAACATGTGAAAGACATGCCTCAAAGTTTGAGAAAACAGAAAAACAAAAAATCAATTATGTAGAAAACAACTGTAGAGTATATAGCAGCAGAAATATCTACATACACTTTTAAAGTTTGAGGCGAAAAACAAAGCAAAAACACACGACACAATAAGGTATAAGGTAATAACAATGCAACACATATGTAGATAGGCTTAGCAAACTTTGTATAATACTTTTTGTCCGTATTTTCTTCCACAGTGTCAGGAAATGCTCTGCACACACAAAATTAGAAATAATTCTGAAGCACACATTTTTATGGTTTCTGCTCTGGAAGAAAAACATCCCTCTGCGCAGCATCGATGCAGGAAAGATTATCTGAGCCAGCTTCACTACCAAGAGGGTTATTCACAAGTGGGCGTGGCAAACTGTCCACGCCCATGCCACCACCAAGGAACTCAGCCACTCTGGTGGAGACATTGCTTCCCTTGATGAATTTCTCATGGTTGAGAGCCTTAGCTGGACTTTCTCGATGGTCACTCTCGTCACTACTGCTCTGACCATCAAAATTAGCCAACGAAAGCTTGTTTGCAGGAACATGTATGTCAAAACTAGACACAGTCGGACATTCCTGGGAGGTGGTTTTGGACTGGCTCGGAAAGCGAATTGCCATATTCCGCTTCTTCTTCCGTACTTCTCCACAACCACTTTTCTTCTTTAGGTGAGACTTCGCCTCCAGGGCTTCCAGGTCGCGACTGGAGATCTCTCCAAAGTAGTCCAAGAACGAGTTAATCTGGTCAAATGTAAGGATGCCTCCAGATACATCTTTCAGCTTGTCCATCTGGTCCAGCACCTGATCAGGATCCAGGCCTTTCTGCAGAAAATCAACTCCATCGTCGAGGAGAGGGAGTTGACCTGAACCAGGAGCAAATTCAGAACCATTACGACTGCTACCACTGGCTTCTGGCCCTGCGGAGGAAAGAGCACTACCATGAACAGACACTCTATCTCCGCCAGTCATATCATGGGTTCCTTGGAGAGCAAGAACATCCATAAAGGGCTTGAGGTCGTTCGCGGGAATGAAGGAAGTGTCCAGGACAGAAGCCATGTTGCCCTGAGGTTGCTTGCTAAGCTCAGCAAGAAGGCCAGGATCCTCCTTCAGGAAGTCGTATGCAGAGGAGAGGGCAGCACTACCATCATAAAAATCTTTATCTTGTCGTCGCTCGACATAAGTCGCTTCTATTTTGGCAGGAAGATCTGCAATTATTCCCACAGCATCAGTTCCAGAATAGGTGGAATCAAATGTGCTTAACTTTGGTTCCAATGATGCAGATGACTTTGAGTCGGAGGAATTTACTGGTGTAGAAAATACACTAGCAAAGGGCACTTGCGAAGAAGGGCTAGTGTCAGGAGCCAGGGACAAACAGGAATCTATGCGACCAATAATCTCAGAAGCTTCCTGGCCAATCACGTCAAAGTTGATACTTCCTGGTAAAGGATCATCAAGAGTGCACAATGTGGGTGTCGAAGCACTGGTTCCTTTTGATCTCATCTTCTTTTCCGTTTTCATTGCCCCCCTCCTGTGTGGGGGAATAGGATGGCCTTGTGGTGCCCACACGGCCCACTTCAAGCTGGATAAGTTAACCACGTGGAAGCTGAAATGTGGTAGCTTATTTTTCTTCACATAATTTGCTATCATTTTACCGGTCAGTGAACCAAACTCACTAACGTAAAGTGACTCGAGTTTATCCAGAGCCATGCAGCCATTGCTTACGGTGAGCAAGTGACGTAGTTGCTCGGTCAACAGTCCCTTGGTCTTTAAGACTGCTTTCACCTTATCCTATTCAAACATCAACAAAGTGGATCACCAACGGACAATTTGTGTGAGGTGAATATTGTGTGAGATGAATAGTTCAGGACTTCCATCCCATATACACTTGTAATGAACTGCATAAAGTATGGATCACATAATTCCCCCCCCCCCCCCCCCCGCCAACATAGTTCATATATAGATTGTGTTGAAATCGTACGAATCGTACGTGAAGCCGGCAAAAAAAAGAGAGCAAATAACGACCCATTTACAGACTTGTATGATGAAGGTGGAATGGAGTCCACAAACTTGAAGTTTTAAAGAATCTGAGAATCAGAGGCACCAGCTGGGACATCAAAACAATGAACAAATCCTCTCCAACAGAGCTAGCTCTAACTTGCTAACTTCCCTGCAAGCAATCACGTCACTGTGAATAAACATGCTGCAGTTGGAATCACTGACACCATCTTATCTCATTTCATGTTGCAAGCATCCACTACACGCAGCAGCCATCCACCAACCTTAAAAAAATAAATATTATTTTTAAGGTAAAGGGTCCATAAGTGCTAATTACACACTGCTTGTCACATAGAATCACATGAAGGATGCAGGTGGGGGGGGGGGGGGGGGGATATAAGGTCATAACGTGGATGTAGGCAGAGAAAATGGTGTAGTACACTTATAAGATAGAGGGATGGAAGGCAGCTAGCTAAAATGTATAATGCTTTCATATTAGTTCACAATGAAATCTTGGTTATCCAGTACCAGCAAAAATTGCCTCTTTGTACAAGTACCTTCACTCGAACCTCACTATATGCTTCATGACTACAGCAAGCATCTCAAGCTGATGCATGCTTTTGGGGGGGGAGGGGGGAATGCATCTGGTTTGCCTCGTCCCATGCCTCTCCTCTACGAACAATCCTTAAAAGAAACACTGACTGGCTAATCACTCCTAATATGTGCCTATAACAATAACAATAACTCATAACAATTCACACCTTCTGGGCACGTAGTTCAATGCATTCCCGGATTTTGGGGAGCTTCATGAGCTCCAGCACGCTCTCCACTTGGAATTGGTGCAGAGGAAGAGTCACCCCAAAGTGGTCTTGGTACATAGGGAGAATGGAGTTCAGGCTCCTACACTCGTCTCCTCGTAGAAAAATGAGCTCTGTCAGAAGCGTGGCAAGCACTTGTAGTTTCCAAGGATCACACGGCGAGCACATTTGCGTCGTCTGGTCCACCTACAGCAGAGTACAGAAAGTTTTAATCATGAAAGTGTCATCATTCAGTGATTAGCGTTTTCCAGAACACACAAATGGATAAGGCAAAATCTGGAAAAAGCGAGTAGGTGACCACTATTGCGAACATCACTTATCCGAACACACCAGGAAGGGAACAAGTCTGAACATGTCTGTAAAATGTGATTGTGGTTAGGACTTTGGAGCTCCATAGATTCCGCATATTTTACGTTGTGAACTTGATATATAGCTCAAATGATAGACCTCTCTGTGTGCTCTCTTGTGGCATAAAAAAAAGTTTGCGTAAGTATAACGATGCTAAAGTTACATGCAGTCAAAGTGGGGGTGCCTCAAAACCCGAGTGCCTGAATTGGTTACTTCCGGTTCTGATTAGAAAGTGCTAGCCATTGTTATCTGTGGCTAGAGGAAGCCCTACTCGACAACTTGACTGTTGATTTAGGTGCTAAAATGTAACGAATTAGGCAAGCAGGGGAAAAATTCCGTTGAAACCTCACTTGCCTGGTCTAGCACCTAATGAATACGTTTGGTTTGTAGAGTAGGGCTTCCTCTAGCCACAGATAACTAGCTGATCAGGAACAACCTACAAACAGTTCAGGCACACAGATTTTGAGGACTCCCACTTTGGCTCCATGTAACTTTAGCATAGCAACTTTTGTGTCAAAAGAGAGCATACAGAGAGACCGCTACTGTATGTATCATGTTCATACAGTGAACTGTTCAGAATCTATAGAGCTCCAAAGTCGTAACCACAAGGGTGTTTTTGGGGGGGGATGTATAATTTTAGACCCCCTTCACATTCACACTTCACATGAACATAAAGTCCACTTTAAAAATATATATATATAATCTCTTTGTACAGCTCTTATCAATCACAGTTGTTATAGTCATTCAAGACTTGATGCTGGGAAGTGATTTCCTAAACGGGTTTGGTGCACTGCCCTTATTCACATTCCAACTTGCAGTTCTAAAAAATAAACATGTATGGCAAAACAGAACTACCACCAGAAAGCATACTGCATTGGCTACATTTTGGTGTATAAATCAGGACCATAGCATGATTGTGGGCAAAGATATGGTACTTACTTTAAATCGTAAACCACAGTTTCTAGATTGGGCCCCCCCCCAAACTAGAAGGCCATGCCCCTGCTGCGTTCACCACATTGTTCGTTATGAGCACATGTGGGTCCACTGTGCATGGCTGTTATTTCCAGCTGTACTCTTAGCTTAGCTAGCTGAAATAACTCGTGTTCAATGTTGGAAAGTCTTCGTTCATGACATGATAGGATTTTTTGGTGTTTTTTTAAAGTTTTTTAATTTTTTTTTAGTGATTCAAGATGAAGATTGCACCAAGAAGAGAATCACTGTGAGAAGATCTAACTTTGAAGATCTTGACAAAGCTGTTCATCTTTGGTTTATTCAGCAGAGAATAAGAAATGTCGCTAGCTACAGTTGCCAAGCTTAACCCTTCCACCGCTGGATTTACACAGCACTTTTTAAAAATAGTGACGTTATTTTACATAATATTTTATATTCAACCAGGAGTGCACAAATGTCCCTAGCAACCATGGTTGATGTTATAGCATTGGTGTTGACAAACATTGTGGTCAACTGTAGGTTGCCTAGCAACTGACCACATACGATGAATTTCATTATAACATTTGATTGTTTGTTTTGATTGTATTTTTAGGCAGAATATGGACAGAGATTACATCATGATGTAAATATAATAAAATGACAGTGTCATATTTTACTAGGGCAGATAATTAGAAACCATAGCTAACTAACTACCTACTAGCTTTATATTATTATAGCTATATAGATGGATAGCTAGTACCCGCGAAGTACCCAGGTAAATGCTATTTTTTATACAAGTCAGAAAAAAAGCAGTAATGCTAAAGGATCTTACATGTATGGCTATTTATTTTCCTGGGACATCTTGTTCCTGTTCTTCACCATCGTCAGTCTCAAGACCTGGATCCCTACGCAAATCAGCGCTACTATCTCTGGACTGGCAAAAAAAGGTTCTGATTCTACGATGTCATTCAGAGTTGCTAGCTCTTCAGGATCTCTAGTCTGTTCTCCGTGATAGGCCCTTCTCCTTCCTCATCACTGCTTTCAACCTCAGACAGACCGAATTCGTCGTCATCCAGCATTGCCAAAACATCGTCCAATTTAGTCTAGAAGCCATTTTTTAATCGATCAGCTGAGTTTGACGTCACGAATACCTGTTACCTAGGCACTATACCTCAGCTATTTTAATTCCAGCTCTAGCAAAGCAAGGGACATCCCCAGGTATATTTAGCACATGCGTAGCTAAAACTAACGATTTTATATATTTGTTTTTGTCGCGGTCATTTACAACTCCGCCATATGGCGGATACGGCGGTGAGACGGTTAAAGGATACAGTAAGGGTTTTGGGGTGAATAAAATTGAAAATATATATATATTTGAAAGAACCTTCCTAGGACTCCCCCCTCCCCCCAACAGTTAGTCCTTTCCCTGTAAAAAACTGTAAAAAAGCAGTTGATTTCAGTCAGTCTATCTCTAATAACCCAAAATTCCAAAATTCATAGCAGAACACTTTTCATATTCTCAACTAACTCTCAGTTGACATAACGGAATTAGAATGACCTCAATAATCAACTTGAATTTTACTCTCTCGACATTTCGACTAGATGCTCCAGGAATAATTGCTGATCCCTACATCTACCCAACTTTTCATATGGTAAGGTTGCATTATTTTGAAAGCGCTTATTGTAACCTGTAGCTAGTTAAAACGCATCTAATGCTAACTATACTTCAGACCAATCCTAATTGTATATGTTTGTCCAGTTAGTGGCCCAGTTTTGATGAGCAATTCACGGGAGCTGTATCCCACATCCACCCAAATGAGGCCGAGACAGAATCGTTCAAGGAGATATGGGATAAGAACACTGTCCACTCAGGGTGCATCACTCCCAGCAACCACAGACACTGTCCACCAGGGTGCATCACTCCCAGCAACCACAGACACTCACTGTCCACCAGGGGGCATCACTCCCAGCAGCCACAGAAACTGTCCACTCAGGGGGCATCACTCCCAGCAGCCACAGAAACTGTCCACCTGGGTACATCACTCCCAGCAACCACAGACACTGTCCACCAGGGGGCATCACTCCCAGCAACCACAGACACTGTCCACCAGGGTGCATCACTCCCAGCAACCACAGACACTGTCCACCAGGGTGCATCACTCCCAGCAACCACAGACACTGTCCACTCAGGGTTCATTACTCCCAGCAACCACAGACACTGTCCACCAGGGTGCATCACTCCCAGCAACCACAGACACTGTCCACCAGGGTGCATCACTCACAGCAACCACAGACACTGTCCACCAGGGGGCATCACTCCCAGCAACCACAGACACTGTCCACCAGGGTGCATCACTCCCAGCAACCACAGACACTGTCCACCAGGGGGCATCACTCCCAGCAACCACAGACACTGTCCACCAGGGGGCATCACTCCCAGCAGCCCCACAGACACTGTCCACCAGGGTGCATCACTCCCAGCAACCACAGACACTGTCCACCAGGGTGCATCACTCCCAGCAACCACAGACACTGTCCACCAGGGGGCATCACTCCCAGCAACCACAGACACTGTCCACCAGGGGGCATCACTCCCAGCAACCACAGACACTGTCCACCAGGGTGCATCACTCCCAGCAACCACAGACACTGTCCACACTCCCAGCAACCACAGACACTGTTGAACTTTTCAAAGTGAAGGTTTGCAAGATTATAGAAGAAATGGGTTTGACTTGAAATTAGATATAACTGGACTCTATTGGAAGCTAATGCCAAACAAAACGGTGGCTTCATCAAACGAAAAAGAACAAACTACACACCCACTCCCATCCTCTTCCCACTCTCCCTATCTGCAGCAGCACCACACAAGGACTCCCACCTGAATGACACTCTTCAGATCTTTGGCTTTTAAGACCTGCTGGATGCTCTTGGCCGAGTACACGGCAGTCACGAGCTTCTTAGAATAGCACTCCTGGTAAAGGGTCTCAAGGGTAGAGATGTGATGGGATAGATCGGATGTGGGGCGGTACACAAACAGGTGGAGTAGGTCCCCGCCCAACTTCCACAAGCAGTCTTTACGGTTGAGCTGGACCACGCTAGCACCAAGATTACCAGGGAAAGTAGAAATCTAGCAACAACAACAGCAACAGCAACAACAATAAAACACAACAATAAAACAACAACAACAATAAAACAACAACAACAATTTAATAAACAACAATAAAACAACAAAACAAAACAACAAAACAACAAAAATTTAATAAACAACAAAACAAAACAAAACACAACAATGTAACAAAACAAAACAACAAAACCACAAAACAACAACAATTTAATAAACAATAAACCAACAACAAAACAATAAAACACAACAAACAACAAAACAACAAAAACAACACAACAAAAACAACAACAATAAAACACAACACAACAACAAAACACAACAACAAAACAAAAAAACACAAACAAAACAACAACAAACAACAAACACAATAAAACAACAAAAAACAACAACAATAAAACAACACACAACACAACAAAAAACGACAAAACAACACAACAAAACAACAACAATAAAACAACAAAACAACAACAATAAAACAACAATAAAACAACAACAACAATTAAAACAAAACAAAACAACACACAACAACTAACCAAAGAGTATTACACCTTACAAGCTAAACATACATCTACGCCCAATACCCAAATTGCGAATATACGTACCTGAAACTTTTTGGCTGATGCATCCATCGCCTCAAGGTGTCTGTAGAGAGTCTGAATTGAGAGGCAGGCAGGTTCTTGCTGGAGCTGAAAACTTTCAAATAGCTCGGTGAGAGTCATGGCGTGTTCCTGGTGCACCAAGAGCATACGTCGAATCTCATTGGCCAGGCGTTTCCCTTCATCGTCTTGAGCGGCAGATCCACTGCTGCTGCAGGTCGACTCGCAGTCGCTCTTTGCCACATCTTCTACCAGTTCAGGCATGTCTAGGTAGATGTCCATCTTGTCACCACCACCTCCAACCTCTCTCACAATGCTGTCCTCTCGTCCTCCAGTGCTCGAGCGTCGACCACATCCTGCAACGCCACCTTCTCTATTAAGGTGACTGTCGGTAGGCAGAGCGGACGACGCGGTCATCTTTTGACTAAACGCTCCTCCATTTTCTTTCGTCTCTTTTCCTCTAGCCCCCTCTCCTTTGGCCTCGCTCGATTTGGACGCTGGATTTTCAGTGGCCGTCTTTTCCAGTTGCACATAGCAGGTAGGCCCCATGCCAGAAACCTGCGAGGAGGTTACATGACAGTCACCGTATGTAATGCATAGCCACAATCAAAAATATATTCATAGGCAAGCCTGAACAGAGACACGAAAGCATTCAAAAATAAACCACACCATTAAGGAATAGTTTAGTGGCGAGAGTGCCACAGGAAAATCAAATATTCTGCCCGCCTAACTAAAGGACCGAACGTAATTTGATTGTAAAGCTTCTAGAGATCGTATAATACTTGACAGAGAGGGCAAGTGACTTGCTTGACCCTGCAATTAAGTGTCTACTGTTTCTTTGCACATTTTGTGTCATATATTTATTTTGCCACTCTCACGGAAATTGCGTTAGTAAAATATTAGTGTGCATATGTGTGTGCGCACACACACACGTGCATGTGTGTTGTGTTTCGCACATCCTCTGGATGCCATTGGATGGTGCAATCAGTAGAGGTAAAAAGGAAATTCTATACAGTTATGATGCTACTTTGTGACTCCCTCCTCTCTCTTTTTCCTGATAACTTCACCGGAGTATATGTTTTATGTGATGTAATAGTTAGGGCTAGGGCAGTCTACAGTTGCCCTATCATTCCTCTCGGAACAGCATGATAACATGATGAGTCAAAATAGAGTCTGATATATACATCCACTACCTCTGCAACTTCTCCTAGGACATCTCGGGATTCCCGGGATACTTGGGACTATCCCAATCATTGACACTGGAATCAGCCCTAGGGGCTTAGTCTATTCCAGGGCTAAGGTGAGGAGTGCTCTTAGTCACGGGACAACCATTCTCAGATACAAATATTCCAGTAATCCATTGGGTCTCATCCCTCACTAGGGACGGACATTCAGGGATATCTTGTGCATCCCAGCAGGAATCCTGATATGTCCTAGGAAAAGTTGCGGCAGTGCTGGACAGTTCCCCGGCATGCACATCTTTTGTACCCACTACTGAATTAGGGTTTATCCGAGATGTCTCTATATGAAGCAACACTCTAAGCACAAACCTTGAAATTTGACAGTTGTTGTATCTCATGAAGCAACTCTTTGTCCTCCACCAGAGCTGCCACAGGTCTAAACGCAGTGTTGTACTTCTTGGTCAGCTCAATGAGAGATAGTTTGTGCCCGTGGGTCGTCAGCAACAGAGATACAACCTCGTCAACTAGATGGTCTGGATGTAGGCGAGGCTTACAGGGGAGAGAAAAGGGCACGGCCTTCTTGAGAGAGATGGTGCGAGTGGCCCCTGATCCATGTATCTGTAGCAAATAAAAATATCGAAATTGGAATTTTCCACACACACCTACATAAGTTTACATAGTTGTGGATTGGAAGACCATAGCGTGTTTACAATATCTCTTAGCTTTTTTAAACACAGAAATACAAATGTTGTAGTTGCTGTCTTTGTTTTCACTGCTGCTGTATACGAGCTGCTCAACTAACATTGATCATCTCTGGTAAGGCCTCCAGCAACTTGAGCAGCTTTGGGTAGCCATACTCGGCCACTGTAAACTGCTTGCCGAAATGCTCCTTGTAGGCTGGGACAATCTTGCTGATCATCATGGGACTGGGGGACGCCGAGAGCAGCTCTCTCATCTCACACAAAAACAGCCGAAGAGGTGCGAGGGAGATTTGTCGGCAAGTACCCCCACCAGAGATCTGGAGAATAAAAGTACAGCACAACAAATGAATTGGTCTTATTGTTATTTTTAAATTAAGAGATAAAAATACTTTTTTTTAAAGGTAGGGGGAAAATCCCAAAGAGAGAAAAACAATTAAACAGAACAAGTAGGGTTATCCCCCACCTCCCCAACACTGACCTCCAAGATGTCTGGAAAGCTCTCTAACAGCTTGAGAAGCTTTGGGTGACCATGGAATTCGAGTTTCCGGCCATACATGGTCTCATACGTATACATTATCCGGTCAAGAGTAATGCAATGGTCTTTCTGTGCATATAGCATGGCCTCCAGCTGAGCCTCACACTGTACCTTGACATACTGGCCTGCAAGTGGCAGAAGGAAGAGGTCGATAGGGAAACATTACATATTATACAGGAAATAATTTAGTCGGTGTAAGGAAAACGACTCACTGCAAATCAACCTCATTTCCTTGTTGTCATTGAATATCTGCAGAGAGAAGAGAAAGCCATTAAAAATGTAAAAAAAGAGATGGATAGATAAACAAATACATAACTAAATGAAAAATAATAATCCTGTCAATTATGTTAATGAAGTATGTTGCGATACCTTGAATCATTTTAGCTGTAAATTCTACCCTTTCTAATGCTGTGACTTGCAGCCGCTTTGAGAGCTGCTGCGCTATTTGAAGTGGCTGGTTTGCCTGTGGTCATTGTGATGAAAGAGAAACAATGGAATACAAATTCTTGCTCAAGGGCAGATAAGTTAACCACACATCCCATATATATATATTCCTGATGAAGGTAGTCGAAACGTCGAGTGAATGCAATTTCAAGTTGATTATTGAGAAGGTGATTTTAATATATATATATAGAGGGGAAGAAATTCATTGCCTGCACCCCTGTCCTCTCTACCTAAGATAGATGCAGCGTTCCCTTGCTGCAGTACAGATATACATGTACTATAAATGAGGTCATCATGAGATCGGGCCACCCCAGTGATGTTTTAGCCAATGGGAAAGATCTTGGAGAAAGATTCGGCCTAGCCAATGGGCAAGATCTTGGAGAAAGATTCGGCCTAGCCAATGGGCAAGATCTTGGAGAAAGATTCGGCCTAGCCAATGGGCAAGATCTTGGAGAAAGATTCGGCCTAGCCAATGGGCAAGATCTTGGAGAAAGATTCGGCCAGGCGGCCCCCCAAAATACCAAACATCTCGACCCCTACTGGGGCAGAGTTGCGTGAAGAAGAGAAACAAAGGTACTTCGCTCTTCTTCTTCCCCTGCATCTGGGCACTGGAATGTAGGAGGAGTCATATCCGGTGAGTAAGGTGACATCCCACACCAGCAACTTCCCTCCTGACCATGATACTCATCTGTCCAAACACTTACCATCTGGGCCAAGTCAGATGTTTTAGACAAGATTGTGAACGAGCTGTTGTGAGTGCTCTATACACAATAGCATTCATGGCTACAAGGTGGGGACAACACTCACTCCAGCGGCATCCAGACAGAGGCTCATGGCTAAATGTACCTTATCATCATTCTATCAGCCCCAAATAGAACACCAGGAGAGTATCCAGACAGGCGCCTCACTCTTTGGGTGAGGTGGCTAAGAAGTGGATGGGCTCAAGCCTCTGTGGCACTTGCCAGAAGATCTTTAGTTATGGCTGAAACATTGATGTTGTCCCAAAACTAAACATTGATGTTGTCCCAAGACTTCTGGACCATCTGGACATCGCTTTCTGGTGCTGTCAAGTAGTGGTGCAGAAGGCATTGTTGGGGTCGTTTGTCTCCTTGAGATAGCATTTGAGAAGGACTTCATATCCCCTGTCGAAGCTCCCAATAGTAGCATTGTTGGGGTCGTTTGTCTCGCATTTGAAAGGACTTCATATCCCCTGTCGAAGCTCCCAATAGTGGCATTGTTGGGGTCGTTTGTCTCCTTGAGATAGCATTTGAGAAGGACTTCATATCACCTGTGGAAGCTCCCAATAAAGTGGCATTGTTAGGGTCTAGGGCTAGGGCTTCCTGGAAGAGAGGACAAGATAGAATCTGTGCTGGATTAATTTCCAGAGATGATTTCTGTCGTCCGAATGCTCAGATCCAATCCCATCTCAGCACCAGTGCATTCCACTGGATAGTATGCCTACTGCCATCCCAATTACCCACAAGAGTACCCATCATCCAGGTAGAAAAGGTATAACTCTGATAGCTGAGAGCAAAGATTATGGATTGTGAGGCAGAAAGAGAGGTCACACGGAATTGAGGACAGTGTTCCCCCAAAACAACAATGTTGGTGAGGAGTAGACCGAGTCGACAAAGAGGGTGACTCTGGAGCAAAACTTATCAACCACCCTCAGCATCTTTTCTCTGCGGATGGAACAGAAGGCAGAGAGAAGTCCAACCTCGTATAAACTGGTTACACACAGTGCGAGTATACTCCAGGAACTTGAACAGCTGGCTCGACTCCCTTCCTAACTATCTAACCTAGCTGCCTGCAGCTCTCCCATTTCCTACTGGCAATCTCAGTGAGTGCAATCCACCACATTCGGTCTTGTTCCACCACGCGTCTTCTGTGATGCACACAGGTTAGCATCAGCTAAGAAGGAGTGAATAGAAAGGAGTGTTCTTCCCTGAATAAAAATACTGAGAGTGGGAAGACCTTGAAAGTTGCCACGAGAAGATCCAAGCATATCCTTCAAGTGCTGTGGTCTCAGCCACCATCAAGGTCTCCTAGCAGCATGAAGGATTGAGTAGCTATGGCAACATCTTCTTTGGTGACAGACAGAGCACATAAGTGGTACCATCTCAGGAACTTGTGGGATGTCCGAGTCCGGGTGTGGAAGAGGGGCCCTCAGCTTCAAAGCTTCCAGGATGGCCTCACTCTTATTGGTTAGCCAAAGTGTCTCCCGAGCAAGCAGACCTGATAGCTTTCCCTGCAGTCCTCCTCTTCCAACTTGGAGAGAAGTCAAGGACTTTGCGAGCTGCTGGTTCACAATAACTTTTTCCTGCTGCATCGTGTCCTCAAGCATTCTCAAAACATCTCTGAGAGCGATGATGACTACGAGGAGCATATCCATTGCTTAGAAACGCCGCTTAGTGCAGCTTTCTAAATAATGCGCAGATTGACAAAATCACATGCGATGAAGAAGCAATCTGATTGGCTGGAGGACGGATGAGGACACTTCACACCTGAACGCAAAAATAGAACTCAAGTCTATCCGAACGTCGCATCGCATCCTAAAGCTAGAACACGTACGGATGAGCACGGTTCACAAGACGCTTTAGGACGCGACAAGAGATTCGCTGTTTGCGTCGTATTGTGAACCAGCCTTTAGAAGAGTTTTGTTTTCTTCTAGAGAGTGCCTGAGCGGAAGGAGAGTCAGCCTTCAAATTATTCACTGCCGAAACTAAAGAGCAACTACGACTTTCTCTCAAAGAGGTCCAAAGGTGTGTTAACCACATATCTAAGAACTTTTGCAAATCTCTTTGTAGAAAGCACTCTTGAGTCTCTGGTGGTCCTTTTGAGCATCTTAAATGACTCCATCATGGACATAATCGATTTTGGTGGTGATATCAGAGGAGGAAGCTGAGCAGTCCGGATGTCAGAATCTAAACCACGTGCAGGGTTTCATTTAGGGTGGGGGGGCTGCCCCCTTGGAAGAACCTTTTTGCCCCCCCCCCCCCCCCCCCTTTGGAAATTGTATTATTAAAATTCTTATTGATGTTGATAAGTGCTTGACATCATGCCCCCCCCCCCCCCCCCCCCCCTTTATATCCAGATTCCTCCAGCAGTTCCCCCCCCCCTTGGACAATTTTCTAAATTAAACCCTGACGTGGTCATTCTGAAGATGATGAAGGAACCAAGGATGAATTGTCAGGTGCTTGATGAGAGACAATGCACCTGGAGTCAACAAGACTGTGCTGCTTTATGACACCAGCAGCCATGATGAGAGAGAATGCACCTGGAGTCAACAAGACTGTGCTGCTTGATGACACCAGCAGCCATGATGAGAGAGAATGCACCTGGAGTCAACAAGACTGTGCTGCTTGATGACACCAGCAGCCATGATGAGAGAGAATGCACCTGGAGTCAACAAGACTGTGCTGCCTGATGACACTAGCAGCCATGATGAGAGACAATGCACCTGGAGTCAACAAGACTGTGCTGCTTTATGACACCAGCAGCCATGATGAGAGAGAATGCACCTGGAGTCAACAAGACTGTGCTGCTTGATGACACCAGCAGCCATGATGAGAGAGAATGCACCTGGAGTCAACAAGACTGTGCTGCTTGATGACACCAGCAGCCATGATGAGAGAGAATGCACCTGGAGTCAACAAGACTGTGCTGCCTGATGACACCAGCAGCCATGATGAGAGACAATGCACCTGGAGTCAACAAGACTGTGCTGCCTGATGACACCAGCAGTCATGATGAGAGCCAATGCACCTGGAGTCAACAAGACTGTGCTACCTGATGACACTAGCAGCCATGATGAGAGCCAATGCACCTGGAGTCAACAAGACTGTGCTACCTGATGACACCAGCAGTCATGATGAGAGAGAATGCACCTGGAGTCAACAAGACCGTGCTGCCTGATGACACTAGCAGCCATGATGAGAGACAATGCACCTGGAGTCAACAAGACCGTGCTGCCTGATGACACCAGCAGTCATGATGAGAGAGAATGCACCTGGAGTCAACAAGACTGTGCTGCCTGATGACACCAGCAGCCATGATGAGAGACAATGCACCTGGAGTCAACAAGACTGTGCTGCCTGATGACACCAGCAGCCATGATGAGAGACAATGCACCTGGAGTCAACAAGACTGTGCTGCCTGATGACACTAGCAGCCATGATGAGAGACAATGCACCTGGAGTCAACAAGACTGTGCTGCCTGATGACACCAGCAGCCATGATGAGAGAGAATGCACCTGGAGTCAACAAGACCATGCTGACTGATGACACCAGCAGTCATGATGAGAGACAATGCACCTGGAGTCAACAAGACTGTGCTGCCTGACAACACCAGCAGCCATGATGAGAGACAATGCACCTGGAGTCAACAAGACCGTGCTGCTGATGACACTAGCAGCCATGATGAGAGACAATGCACCTGGAGTCAACAAGACCGTGCTGCCTGATGACACCAGCAGTCATGATGAGAGACAATGCACCTGGAGTCAACAAGACCGTGCTGCCTGATGACACCAGCAGTCATGATGAGAGACAATGCACCTGGAGTCAACAAGACCGTGCTGCCTGATGACACTAGCAGCCATGATGAGAGACAATGCACCTGGAGTCAACAAGACCGTGCTGCCTGATGACACCAGCAGTCATGATGAGAGACAATGCACCTGGAGTCAACAAGACCGTGCTGCCTGATGACACCAGCAGTCATGATGAGAGACAATGCACCTGGAGTCAACAAGACCGTGCTGCCTGATGACACCAGCAGTCATGATGAGAGACAATGCACCTGGAGTCAACAAGATTGTGCTGTCTGACAACACCAGCAGCCATGATGAGAGACAATGCACCTGGAGTCAACAAGTCTGACAACACCAGCAGCCATGATGGGTGACAATGCACCTGGAGTCAACAAGATTGTGCTGCCTGACGAAACCAGCAGCCATAGGTCAAAGGCAGACAGTAACTCAGAGCATGACCACAAACACAATATCTGAAGTAGCCTTGGTGAATTAACTCTTTTGGGCTGACCACTAAAATAACACGATGCACGCACGCTCCTGACTTTTATTGCCAACAAGTGTCAAGAGCGCCCTTTTCACCGCTCGAGGACTCTACCAAGTAAGTGGTGTTAATAAGCTAGCTAGCTTAGCGACAGCAAAACAAACAAACACTTGGAACACTTAAGAAAAAGAAGTTCATCTAGCTCACTGCATTTAGGCCAAGGACTGTGGCTGTCACTTTAGCTATTTGCTAGCTCATTCTCAAAGCTCAAATAAGGCAGGCAATAAATATCTCTCATGCTATATATATATGTCCTAAATCATTTGCTGCCTTCAGCTAGAAACATTAAAAATTAAAAAAAATGGTGGGGCCTTTGTTGTTTTTTGACAAAGCCAAAGATGTTGCTTGCCCCTCTAAACCTCGCTATTCCAGCAACTGCGGTGTTCTCCTAGAAGAGTAAGGTTAGATCCAGCCTCACCAGCCACCAGCTTGAGTTAAGTTTCACCGAGCAAGCCATAGCGAAGATTTTTTTGGAAGGGTCACCAATATGCATTCTTTGCAGGGACATACCTACCATCGGGAACATGAAACCAGCATGTGTACATACATATGCTATCGGCCCTACAATGCTAAGGGGCTAATGACTTCTTAGCTATTGTGATTGAAGACGTTCTAATAATTCTTTGTTTTTTTGCAAGGACAATATATTGCAACAGAGTGAACTCTGTGCTTGCTGCTACTGCTGCTGCTACTACTGCTACTATTATTAAGGAAATATTTGAAGAGAAAGAGAGAGGAAAGAGACAAAGTTGAGAGTGGAGGCGAAAGAGATGAAGTAGCTGGTTATAATGAGTTTAGAAGAAAATCAGCACTGGCACTTTTGAGTTATTGCACGGAGTCCAACGCATCTTACCACTTGTTCTACTGACTTGGAAGAATCAATTGTTTTTTTGGTCTAAACTAAGCAACAGAAGAATGCCGTCTGTAATGGTACACGTTAGCCAAGTGTGGACACTATCATAAATATTTAACCCAGAGGTGTATTTAGGGGTAGGGTGGCATTAGCTCTGTCCTAGATTTAACAACCAAGTGATACTGGATCAGCTCCCCTCTGGCAAAATTTCTGTATATACCCTTGATTCATCATCTTTATTAGGGCAATGCACTTAGGTGACAACCAAATCAAACTGGAGGAACTTGGCAGGACATTAAGTTCAATTCATGATAATACACTATTAATGGCTTTGTTTTGAACAATGCACTCTATTCTACTGCATTCCGGCACCTTTAGTTACGTTTAGAGTTCCTTTGGAGTATCCAGTTTAAAACAGTCTTCAATTACTGTTCAGATTGCATGTTACAAGAGCACATAAAGTGCTTTGTTCCATCTTAGTGCACAGTCTGTGCCGATTTTCCTTATGATACCATATCTGCTCTCTAGAAAGCAAGTGTTGCAAACAACAGCTGCTAGATGTACATGTATATAGCAGCTGCTAGATGTACATGTATATAGCAGCTGCTAGATGTACATGTATATAGCAGCTGCTAGATGTACATGTATATAGCAGCTGCTAGATGTACATGTATATAGCAGCTGCTAGATGTACATGTATATAGCAGCTGCTAGATGTACATGTATATAGCAGCTGCTAGATGTACATGTATATAGCAGCTGCTAGATGTACATGTATATAGCAGCTGCTAGATGTACATGTATATAGCAGCTGCTAGATGTACATGTATATAGCAGCTGCTAGATGTACACGTATATAGCAGCTGCCAGATGTACATGTATATAGCAGCTGCTAGATGTACATGTATATAGCCCTGCTAGATGTACATGTATATAGCAGCTGCTAGATGTACATGTATATAGCAGCTGCTAGATGTACATGTATATAGCAGCTGCTAGATGTACATGTATATAGCAGCTGCTAGATGTACATGTATATAGCAGCTGCTAGATGTACATGTATATAGCAGCTGCTAGATGTACATGTATATAGCAGCTGCTAGATGTACATGTATATAGCAGCTGCTAGATGTACATGTATATAGCAGCTGCTAGATGTACATGTATATAGCCCTGCTAGATGTACATGTAAATAGCAGCTGCTAGATGTACATGTATATAGCAGCTGCTAGATGTACATGTATACAGCAGCTGCATGTATATAACAGCTGCTAGATGTACATGTATATAGCAGCTGCTAGATGTACATGTATATAGCAGCTGCTAGATGTACATGTATATAGCAGCTGCTAGATGTACATGTATATAGCAGCTGCTAGATGTACATGTATATAGCCCTGCTAGATGTACATGTATATAGCATCTGCTAGATGTACATGTATGTAGCAGCTGCTAGATGTACATGTATATAGCAGCTGCTAGATGTACATGTATATAGCCCTGCTAGATGTACATGTATATAGCATCTGCTAGATGTACATGTATGTAGCAGCTGCTAGATGTACATGTATATAGCAGCTGCTAGATGTACATGTATATAGCAGCTGCTAGATGTACATGTATATAGCAGCTGCTAGATGTACATGTATATAGCAGCTGTATGTTTCTCCCAAAGAAGGAAGTCCATAGCCTAAAACTTCAACCCACTGGATTTCTAAGGCCATCTAGCGCCATGTCTACACACAAGTGTCACTGTGCTAATTAGGAGCATTAAGAGTGATTGTGTAACTAAAATATAAATTTCTAATAGTTGCACACCACCTGTGTTAGGTCAGGTTCGTTGGCTAAGTTAAGGTCTACCTTTAGAGCAGCCGACTACCAGGAAGGCCACTGAAGTCGTACATGTGGAAGTAATGGAAGTAAAAGCCTGACATTGGGGGCACAGCATTAGAATTTGGGACTGTCCCACTTAAAATCGGGAGGGTTGACACCTGTGCATACATGCTCATTATGTCATCATTATTGGGTGTGGCTAATGTTGGGTGGGGGTGGGGTGGGGGGTTCTACTCTTTTCTGGAGAGAACCATACCCACTGAAACCTTTTCTGGGGAGAACCCTACTCACTGAAACCTTTTCTGGGGAGACCCTACTCACTGAAACCTTTACCCTGCTCACTGATAACCTTTTCTGGGGAGAACCCTACTCACTGAAACCTTTACCCTGCTCACTGAAACCTTTTCTGGAGAGAACCTTGCTCACTGAAACCTTTTCTGGGGAGAACCCTGCTCACTGAAACCTTTTCTGGGGAGAACCCTGCTCACTGAAACCTTTTCTGGGGAGAACCCTGCTCACTGAAACCTTTTGTGGAGAGAACCCTGCTCACTGAAACCTTTTCTGGGGAGAACCCTGCTCACTGAAACCTTTTCTGGGGAGAACCCTGCTCACTGAAACCTTTTCTGGGGAGAACCCTGCTCACTGAAACCTTTTCTGGAGAGAACCCTGCTCACTGAAACCTTTTCTGGAGAGAACCCTGCTCACTGAAACCTTTTCTGGAGAGAACCCTACTCACTGAAACCTTTTCTAGGGAGAACCCTGCTCACTGAAACCTTTTCTGGAGAGAACCCTGCTCACTGATACCTTTTCTGGGGAGAACCCTGCTCACTGAAACCTTTTCTGGGGAGACCCTACTCAGTGAAACCTTTTCTGGAGAGAACCCTACTCACTGAAACCTTTTCTGGGGAGAACCCTGCTCCCTGAAACCTTTTCTGGAGAGAACCCTGCTCACTGAAACCTTTTGTGGAGAGAACCCTGCTCACTGTGACCTTTTCTGGGGAGAACCCTGCTCACTGAAACCTTTTGTGGAGAGAACCCTGTTCCCTGAAACCTTTTGTGGAGAGAACCCTGCTCACTGAAACCTTTTCTGGGGAGAACCCTGCTCACTGATAGCTTTTCTAGAGAGAACCCTGCTCACTGAAACCTTTTCTGGAGAGAACCCTGCTGACCGAAACTTTTTCTGGGGAGAACCCTGCTCACTGAAACCTTTTCTGGAGAGAACCCTGCTCACTGAAACCTTTTGTGGGGAGGGAGAACCCTGCTCACTGAAACCTTTTCTGGGGAGAACCCTGCTCACTGATAGCTTTTCTAGAGAGAACCCTGCTCACTGATAGCTTTTCTAGAGAGAACCCTGCTCACTGAAACCTTTTCTGGAGAGAACCCTGCTCACTGAAACTTTTTCTGGGGAGAACCCTACTCGCTGATACCTTTTCTGGAGAGAACCCTGCTCACTGAAACCTTTTCTGGAGAGAACCCTGCTCACTGAAACCTTTTGTGGAGAGAACCCTGCTCACTGAAACCTTTTCTGGAGAGAACCCTGCTCACTGTGACCTTTTCTGGGGAGAACCCTGCTCACTGAAACCTTTTCTGGGGAGAACCCTGCTCACTGAAACCTTTTCTGGAGAGAACCCTGCTCACTGTGACCTTTTCTGGAGAGAACCCTGCTCAATGAAACCTTTTCTGGAGAGAACCCTGCTCACTGAAACCTTTTCTGGAGAGAACCCTGCTCAATGAAACCTTTTCTGGGGAGAATCCTGCTCACTGATACCTTTTCTGGAGAGAACCCTGCTCACTGAAACCTTTTCTGGGAGAGAACCCTGCTCACTGAAACCTTTTCTGGGGAGAACCCTGCTCGCTGATGCCTTTTCCTGGAGATAACCCTGCTCATTGCTTTCTAGTTTGTGTAGGGTCAGCATGACCACAAACCACTGAAGTAGACCGCAGGATTAAAGGGGTTAATTAATGACTTGACTTTTCAGCCATCTGATGGCAGTGAAATGTCATCGTTTTCGGTGTGACAATGCAGTATAGACAATGCAGTATAATCGAGTAAAAAGAAGTTTTTTTGTTTTTTTTACGAAACGAATCCGAATCTAGATAATGTACTAATCTCGTGAGTCATATTTCGTATATTTTGTAGGGAAGCACATAGTGAACAAAGCCAGGTTTAAAAAAATTGCTGTCAAGATTTCTGTAGCCCATTAAATGACTCTGCATCTGCTGGTACCACATGAAAAACATGGAAGAGGGGATACAAATTTTTTTTAAAGAGGGGGGGTCACATGAAAAAAGAGGAAGGGAAGAAAGAAGAAAAAAACGTGCATTGGCCGGGAATCGAACCCGGATCTAATGCTTGGAAGGCATTAATGCTAACCATTACACCACCAACGCGCAGATGGAAGATGCAGCCTATATCAAGTTACTGGACATAACCTACCTCGACTACATCTGGTATAGCATTCAAAAGCTGCAGCAGTTTCTTGGCTTTGTAATTGGCAGGTTGAAATTTTACTTGTAGAACATTCAAGTAGTGCTCAGGAAATTGAGCTAGAATACAGCACCCATCCGTCACAGACAGAACTTCAACACAGTCATGCTTGAACTTCCCAATATTGGCTGCAGTCGGTTCCAGCAATTCCACTGCTGCTGGGACACTGGGTTTGGACTGTAGCTTCGAAATTGGAGACTGTGCTGAAACACTGGAAATTGACTGATAATGAGGGTAAGAGGGGGGGAAGGGTGGGAAGGGTGGAAAGGGGATGAATTGGTATGGGGGGCGGGGGGATCCATCCTACGTACCTTTTTGTCTAAAGTGATGATTTTTTCACCATCAATATTAACAAACTGCAAGGAAAAGAGGCCAAGGTTAACTTTCAATCATGTCTTCATAACTCCTTCCTGCCTAAATTTTCCTCCCCTGAACTTTCTGAACTCTTCCTCCTGTTTCTAACCACTCTGAACTTTTCCTCCTCCCACTATTTCCGAACAAAACAAACTAGGGGAGAGCAGTTTTTGAGTAACCTTGATGTTGGGACCTTCTAGAAAATGAGCCTTCAACATGCCACAAATACTCAAGAAAACAACCACAGCCTGTCCACACCACAGTTGAACATGCTGGTCCACTTCAATGTGCTCTGCATCTTTCACATGCTGCTTTGGAAGAACTTTCAAAACCATATTTTTCCACATATATATTCCTTCTTTTCCATTGCTCCTCTATCTAATTCCCCACCCCTTCCCCTGCCCCCCCTTCCATACACAAGCCCCGCTCGTCTTTCTCTCCTCCTCACCTTTATTCCAGGGCAGGCCTCCAACAATTCCTTGAGTCCAACATTTCCTGTCATGTATGTAGACACTCTGAAGGAGCGATGGAAAAAGGTCTGATAAAACTGCTGGAAATTCCTGCAAGACAAGAATGTGGACATTGACAAGGGACTGTAGTAACAATCAAGAAAATAGAGCCGACCTCAAAGGCAGCTGAGTGCCAGGAGAACATTCCAGAAGTTGGTGAAACTTGGCGGCAATTTCAGAAATTGGCCGTGTTTTCTCAGTCTTAGGTACTTCTGTGTGAGTGCATGCCAAATAAGGAGTGTTGATAATCATGTCACTTTTATAATATACAAGCATCATTGGTTGTTCACCATTCTGTCGCGTCGGGGCAGGAACTGTCTCTGGAGGTCTGGAGTTTACAGAACTGTCCAAGAACACTCTCTTTTCTTCCTTCCCATTGGGCAAGTTCACAGCCATGACCTAACACAAGACAAAGGGCAGAGTGGGCAACGTTGGGATAAATGGATGGTGAGAGAGCAGTGTGAAAAAAGATGGGGTATGGAAAGAGAAAAGGCAATGGGAAAGGAGATGTGCTAGAGAACGTGCAATAGGTAAAGGAGAGCATCTGTGGTGCCGTCTAAGGCACAGCAGCTGTATACAAAGTTGCTGGACTGTAACCATAGCGCTAGCAGTCAACACTGCCCTGGTAGAGGTATCATTTAGTTGTCTTTCTCTCCACAGTATGTTTACGAGTCTCTGTCCCACAGTCACAAATCCAGACCAGATGAAGAGCTTCAATTTGAATTACATATGTGGAAGCTAAGTTTAATCATAGTAAGAGTATTTTTTTTGCAATATAATGAAGAATACACTGTTGTTGTTGTTGTTAATATTCCTGATGAAAGCTAGTGCATCTAGCTAAAATGTTGAGTGAGGACATTTTAAGTTGCATTATTGGGAAAGTCATTGTATCTCTACTATGTCAACTGAGAATTCGTTGAGAAATGATTATATATAACACACACCAGCAGTATAATAGTAAACTAGACGCTGTACCTTAACCCCCGGGATGACCTTGAGGAGATCTTGCAGACCTGCATTCGCATCACTGCAGTAGTCAGAGACTCTGAAGGAGCGATGGAAGAAGGTCTGATACTCTTGCTGGATATTGCTGAGGAGGTAAGAAGGGTGAATGATATATACATGCACAAGAACAAACATGTCGGTTATTTTCAGCTGACATCAAATCCTTTAAGGTTTCTCTTTCAATCAACCTTTTCTGTTTTTATTTTTTTAGTGAAACAACCAAAAAAAATATTACAGGAAAAAAATATATGTATAAACAGAGAACTCTATTGGATTGACCATTAATAATTAATAATCATTAAAATAATATTATTATTATAATTCTGGCTATCAGTTCACTTCTATGGCCATAGAGACTTTGGGAGTTGGGCCCATGATTCCTAGATTTTATTAGAGAACTGACCATCTAGGACAGGTCACTGGGGAGGTAAAATCTCGTCAGTTCATGTTGTAGAGGTTATCTATCGCAGTGCAGAGGGGGAACTCAGGCTAGGTATTGGTCCTTTGGGTTAGCCTAACTGACATTTTTACGTGTTTAAGTTAGTTATTATAATATAATAAAATAATAATAATAGTAATAGTAATAGTAATAGTAATAGTAATAGTAATAATAATAATAATAATAATAATAATAATAATAATAATAATAATAATAATACATGTAATAATAATAATAATAATAATAATAATAATAATAATAATAATAATAATAATAATAATAATAATAATAATAATAATAATAATAATAATAATAATAATACATGTAATAATAATAATAATAATAATAATAATAATAATAATAATAATAATAATAATAATAATAATAATAATAATAATAATAATAATAATAATAATAATAATAATAATAATACATGTAATAATAATAATAATAATAATAATAATAATAATAATAATAATAATAATAATAATAATAATAATAATAATAATAATAATAATAATAATAATAATAATAATAATAATAATAATAATAATAATAATAATAATAATAATAATAATAATAATAATAATAATAATAATAATAATAATAATAATAATAATAATAATAAATGAATTTTTTTAAATAATAAAAATAATAATAGACATAGAAGGAAGGAACAAGACTATACCCATGTAGAGACTATACCCATGTAGACCACAATCAGTCCAATGACTCTACCATTTCGACTCGTTTATAGTTGAGCAGTAGAGGACTTACACAAGTCAGAGTTCTACAAAGTTCGACTACGAGCTTCTGGGATTCAAAGATTCTTTAAACACTTTTTCTACCTCGTTTACTCTTGCTGTACACATTACCAGCACAGGCCATGTCTTGTTGCTAATGTTGACTGTACTCATGTGGGGTCAGCTACAGCCTCCTTATAGGACTTGATAACAGTTGGGCACAAGAACTCCACCAAACAAACAGTGGATGTTTTGGTAGATCAGCTCTCCTTTGGACTTGGTAACATTGGCCAGGAGTGAGAACTCCACAAATCCAACATCCGAACTGAGTAGGTGACTCCCTGTGCTTGTACTACAGCACGTGTAAGCTTGATGGCACCATTGACACCACAGTGCAATCAAGGATCAGAGTAGCCATGGACGGACACTGCAACGTCTGTGATAGAATTTTTTTAGTGGACCTATTGTCCTCGAATCATGCGAGGGGGAAAGCAGAGATAGGTAGATAGATAGATGGTAGATAGATAGATCCTTGAAGATAAATTTAACTTTTTGTTGTTTTTTCACACTTTCTACAATTTTTATGTCCACTGGTTTACTAACTTAGCGAAGGGCTCAAGCTATTCTGGTGAGTCTTTTTGGAGCAAACAGTAGCCAAAAGTACATTTAGGCATCTAAGAAGCTGCCGATACAAGTTTTAGATGCGATATGAACTCTGTGTTTTGTTATTGTTGTTGCTGTATTGTTGTTTGGGGTGGGGGGGACCTGGTGTCCATTTTTATTTTTTATGGATCAAATGGATCAAACTACTAGATATATATCGAGAGTGCTAGCACATTCCCTGATAGAGTATAACACACATGCAGTTGTGAGTATGACTCTTATGTTGCCCCAAACACTGCTCTGTGCTGCCTCCTTATATTGCTGGCTGCAGTGGGCAGCTAATATATAAATTCTTGTAAATACAGTGCCACACTAATCCTAATAATCCAATAAGCCGTTTTGGGGGGTTGGTGAATTGATTGAATTACTCAAACTGTATAATTTGTACTGCAGTTGTAATAATTTATACAGCACTGCATGTGTGCATGTAACCACATCCAACCCATCACCATCTGCTTCACTCCCACATCTGGAATCTTGATTTTGCACTTGGCTTTTATCAGCTGAGTGAAGATTTCTTCTTTTTAATGTCAGAGATGGTAGACTGGCCAATTCCACACTCCTCACAGAACACTGTATAAGACTTCCTTCCAATCTGGTCCAGCAACTTCTGCTTCTGATAAGTCTGGTGGGCTCTTCTTAAGCTAACAACAACTCCTACAGCTGATGCCATTGAAACATCACAAGCATGCTATCTAAAGTACAGTATATTGTAGGCTGGGTTTTAAACAGAGTACACTGTATAGAAATAGCTTGTACACACCACAAAACTTGTATACACACCACAAAACTTGTATACACACCACAAAACTTGTATACACACCACAAAACTTGTGTACACACCACAAAACTTGTGTACACACCACAAAACTTGTGTACACACCACAAGCAGGGTTCTAAGTATGTGATTTGGAACTGGCAAGTCTAGTATAATGAATGAGCTAATTACTAATCTCCATTGAGGATGGACAGGTATGCCAAGCAGCTGGGGTGTGGCTACAAATTTAACACCTTACAGAGCCCTCTATTGAGACAAAAAAAGAAGAAAGTTGTTGAGCTAACCTCTCCTTAGGTTATGAGTAAGTTTCCACCTTGAAGCTTGCTTGTTGGACCAAAACCTAGCTAAGTGGCACCCACTATAGCCACAGCAACACTCTCTATACTACATTCACTGCATAGCAACGCAAACTTATCCCTAGTTTTCACCTGTTAGCTCCCTTACCAACTTACCAGGTTGCAGCTGCTCTAACTCTTAATAAGCTATAGCCTTTGTACTACACTAATGAAAAAACACTATAAAGGAAGGTACATAGCTTGGATAAATTAATCTCTAATGTGTAGAGGGTTTGTGATATATTAGCCATCCAACATCAGAGAGAGATGTATCTAGATTTATAAAAGTGAACTGCCAAGGTTAGCTACCTAAATTTAGCAACAGTAAATTTTAAAAAAAACATGCATCGATAGATATTTATATATACTAACATTCACTGCATAGCAACGCAAACTTATCCCTAGTTTTCACCTGTTAGCTCCCTTACCTTACCAGGTTGCAGCTGCTCTAACTCTATAGCCTTTGTACTGCACTAATGAAAAAACACTATAAAGGAAGGTACACAGCTTGGATAAATTAATCTCTAATGTGTAGAGGGTTTGTGATATATTAGCCATCCAACATCAGAGAGAGATGTATCTAGATTTATAAAAGTGAACTGCCAAGGTTAGCTACCTAAATTTAGCAACAGTAATTTTTTTTTTTAAACATGCATAGATAGATATTCCCACAAAGCTTACTATACCTAGCACTATTGATCAACTCACTCACAGAGGGGAAAAACTAGAGGCAAGCAACCTCAGACTTCCCTTGGGTAGCAGTTGTCAGATAATTAATTGGATTTGTAGATCTTGAACAGATAATTAATTGGATTATGGGAATCGTTGAAACTTGAAAGTTTATTTTCAGCTGACTCAAATTACTTTGAGGTTTCTCCTTCCCTTATATATTAAAAAAATTAAGCTGATTGAAAGGGATACCTCAAAGTAATTATGTAGTTGCCTATTATGGCTAACAACTGCATTTGAGAAGTTTTGATTGTTTATGGAATCCCCCAAACATTTGTACACCTACAGAGGAACCTTCTTTAGTACACACTATTTCCTGAATGGTTATCACCCAGACCTTCAATAGTGCTGCTCTCTAATTGTGTTCTTGTGTGTTGCAGCTACATACACTGTCTGATGCTGGGAGAGGTGGCAGCTGAGGCAGCACTAGGACAAACAACACAACACACTGTCTAATGCTGGGAGAGGTGGCAGCACTAGGACAAACAACACAACACACTGTCTAATGCTGGGAGAGGTGGCAGCACTAGGACAAACAATACAACACACTGTCTAATGCTGGGAGAGGTGGCAGCACTAGGACAAACAACACAACACACTGTCTAATGCTGGGAGAGGTGGCAGCACTAGGACAAACAACACAACACACTGTCTAATGCTGGGAGAGGTGGCAGCACTAGGACAAACAATACAACACACTGTCTAATGCTGGGAGAGGTGGCAGCACTAGGACAAACAATACAACACACTGTCTAATGCTGGGAGAGGTGGCAGCACTAGGACAAACAATACAACACACCGTCTAATGCTGGGAGAGGTGGCAGCACTAGGACAAACAATACAACACACTGTCTAATGCTGGGAGAGGTGGCAGCACTAGGACAAACAATACAACACACCGTCTAATGCTGGGGGAGGTGGCAGCACTAGGACAAACAACACAACACACTGTCTAATGCTGGGAGAGGTGGCAGCACTAGGACAAACAACACAACACACTGTCTAATGCTGGGAGAGGTGGCAGCACTAGGACAAACAATACAACACACTGTCTAATGCTGGGAGAGGTGGCAGCACTAGGACAAACAACACAACACACTGTCTAATGCTGGGAGAGGTGGCAGCACTAGGACAAACAACACAACACACTGTCTAATGCTGGGAGAGGTGGCAGCACTAGGACAAACAATACAACACACTGTCTAATGCTGGGAGAGGTGGCAGCACTAGGACAAACAATACAACACACCGTCTAATGCTGGGAGAGGTGGCAGCACTAGGACAAACAATACAACACACTGTCTAATGCTGGGAGAGGTGGCAGCACTAGGACAAACAACACAACACACTGTCTAATGCTGGGAGAGGTGGCAGCACTAGGACAAACAATACAACACACCGTCTAATGCTGGGGGAGGTGGCAGCACTAGGACAAACAACACAACACACTGTCTAATGCTGGGAGAGGTGGCAGCACTAGGACAAACAACACAACACACTGTCTAATGCTGGGAGAGGTGGCAGCACTAGGACAAACAACACAACACACTGTCTAATGCTGGGAGAGGTGGCAGCACTAGGACAAACAATACAACACACTGTCTAATGCTGGGAGAGGTGGCAGCACTAGGACAAACAACACAACACACTGTCTAATGCTGGGAGAGGTGGCAGCACTAGGACAAACAACACAACACACTGTCTAATGCTGGGAGAGGTGGCAGCACTAGGACAAACAATACAACACACTGTCTAATGCTGGGAGAGGTGGCAGCACTAGGACAAACAATACAACACACCGTCTAATGCTGGGAGAGGTGGCAGCACTAGGACAAACAATACAACACACTGTCTAATGCTGGGAGAGGTGGCAGCACTAGGACAAACAACACAACACACTGTCTAATGCTGGGAGAGGTGGCAGCACTAGGACAAACAATACAACACACTGTCTAATGCTGGGAGAGGTGGCAGCACTAGGACAAACAATACAACACACTGTCTAATGCTGGGAGAGGTGGCAGCACTAGGACAAACAACACAACACACTGTCTAATGCTGGGAGAGGTGGCAGCACTAGGACAAACAATACAACACACCGTCTAATGCTGGGGGAGGTGGCAGCTGAGGCAACACTAGGACAACAAGGCCAAAAAGAACAGGAAATGAACTCTTCTTTGTTGCTTTAGTTTGTTGGCATGCCTGGCTAGCATAACAAGTGACAGGGAGAGGCGCTGGCTAGCATAACAAGTGACAGGGAGAGGTGCTGGCTAGCATAACAAGTGACAGGGAGAGGTGCTGGCTAGCATAACAAGTGACAGGGAGAGGTGCTGGCTAGCATAACAAGTGACAGGGAGAGGTGCTGGCTAGCATAACAAGTGACAGGGAGAGGTGCTGGCTAGCATAACAAGTGACAGGGAGAGGCGCTGGCTAGCATAACAAGTGACAGGGAGAGGCGCTGGCTAGCATAACAAGTGACAGGGAGAGGCACTGGCTAGCATAACAAGTGACAGGGAGAGGCGCTGGCTAGCATAACAAGTGACAGGGAGAGGCACTGGCTAGCATAACAAGTGACAGGGAGAGGTGCTGGCTAGCATAACAAGTGACAGGGAGAGGCGCTGGCTAGCATAACAAGTGACAGGGAGAGGCACTGGCTAGCATAACAAGTGACAGGGAGAGGCGCTGGCTAGCATAACAAGTGACAGGGAGAGGCACTGGCTAGCATAACAAGTGACAGGGAGAGGCGCTGGCTAGCATAACAAGTGACAGGGAGAGGCACTGGCTAGCATAACAAGTGACAGGGAGAGGTGCTGGCTAGCATAACAAGTGACAGGGAGAGGTGCTGGCTAGCATAACAAGTGACAGGGAGAGGCGCTGGCTAGCATAACAAGTGACAGGGAGAGGTGCTGTAAAAATTCCAAGACCTAGCCAGGCCACAGAAGTTGTGCAAACTCATTACCAGGTTACTAGTATTGATACTGGGGACTGACTGGTTCTGGCAGCAATGCCTTCTGTCTCCACTCAGTCATAACTAGGTCTTGCCAACAAACAAACAGCTTGCACAAAGTAGATCGTAATTTCTTCACTTCCAGTTCTCTGTGATATCATATTCTTTGAACAGTGTTGTCCTGTGATGCCACCTCCCCCAGCTTTAGACAGTGCATATCACCGTCTACACTGCCTATCTACGGACCCGAGGATGGATCTTGAATAATTCCCTCATCCCCTCCTGTGGAGCTGCAACACGAGATTACAATCAAGGCCTGTCAACACTATCCCCAAATGGAAGCGCATCCAATCCCCGACTAGAACCAATACGCGTTGGTATCATCCACACTAGAACTTCATTAGACACGCAATATTATTTTTTACTTCGTCCTCTAATGGGTGAGCTATTACAGAGTGGAAAGAGATCCGTGCACAGAAGAGGATAAAGCTAATGAAAAGGCAGTATTGTTGACGGGTGATACTCCATGAATCCCACAGGGAAAAAAATTAGAAAAATTAGGAGGAATACGCCACATACAATAGTAGCTAGAGCGGGGAAATATCAGGAGGTATTCGTTAACTATATCAGTAACTACTGCATTAAGTTAGTTTAGGTTAGTTAGCTTATACCCTACAAAAAAACAGTTTCTAGCAAGCAATACCTGATTAACACTCCAGCCTCCTCCTCCTCCAAGCACCGACTTGTAACAATAGCAATGCAAATTTAACGCACTCACTAATTATCTTAACGCTTATACTTTGAATCAATCCCTGAAGGTGCATTGGATCTGATATGCATTGGGATGCAATTTCCTAATTGGAATTCAGTGTGGACGCGCGTTGAACGTGCGGAGTGAACAGGCCTCTCCTTTAGAGAGCTACACCATCGAAAGGAACCATTCATGAAATACCACATATATCCTCGATCACTTTGTGCCCTCGGGTAGTTCCTCTCTAGCCCCTATTTTCAGTTTATTAGCTCGCGCCCTCGAATTGTTTGTGCACATATACCCCACCCTCACATATACCATACCCCACCTTTATTTGATGATTAATAGACGAGCAACGATGGCAAATATTGTGCATGTGTGTAGTCTTGTCTCGTGTGCAGTTCTAATTCAACCATGGCAGCGCAGCAGCAGCTGCAAGGAACAAGGATGCAGAGGCCATCACCACAGAGACTGTTCGCAGCAACAATACTCAGACAGTGGAGATGATCCCTTCACCAGCATCAGCGAGGGAAAGTTTGAGGAGGGCCCACAACAGGATGAAGCTGTTTGTAGAGGACGACTAACTGCTTACTAATAATAGCTCGGGTATCTTTGTATTTCACATTGTTTTGCTCCAACAACTGCTAATAAGCTACACCGCTCAGTAGTCTTGGCAACTGTGATTGGGGGGGGGGGGCGCCCTATAAGTTAGGCCCACACTTAATAGTCTGGTCAACTGTGACTGAGGGAGCACCCTAAAAGCTAAGGCCAACACTTAATAGTCTGGTCAACTGTGACTGAGGGAGCACCCTAAAAGCTAAGGCCAACACTTAATAGTCTGGTCAACTGTGACTGAGGGAGCACCCTATAAGCTAGGCCCACACTTAATAGTCTGGTCAACTGTGACTGAGGGAGCACCCTATAAGCTAGGCCCACACTTAATAGTCTGGTCAACTATGACTGAGGGAGCACCCTATAAGCTAGGCCCACACTTAATAGTCTGGTCAACTGTGACTGAGGGAGCACCCTAAAAGCTAGGCCCACACTTAATAGTCTGGTCAACTGTGACTGAGGGAGCACCCTAAAAGCTAGGCCCACACTTAATAGTCTGGTCTGTGACTGAGGGTGCACCCTATAAGCTAGGCCCACACTTAATAGTCTGGTCAACTGTGACTGAGGGAGTACCCTAAAAGCTAGGCCCACACTTAATAGTCTGGTCAACTGTGACTGAGGGAGCACCCTATAAGCTAAGGCCTACACTTAATAGTCTGGTCAACTGTGACTGAGGGAGCACCCTATAAGCTAGGCCCACACTTAATAGTTTGGTCAACTGTGACTGAGGGAGCACCCTAAAAGCTAGGCCCACACTTAATAGTCTGGTCTGTGACTGAGGGAGCATCCTAAAAGCTAAGGCCCACACTTAATAGTCTGGTCTGTGACTGAGGGAGCATCCTAAAAGATAGGCCCACACTTAATAGTCTGGTCTGTGACTGAGGGTGCACCCTATAAGCTAGGCCCACACTTGTATTTGTTGGTTATTGTGTTTGGGTATGTTACTTTATCTGTTACTTCTAAATCTAATGTAAAATGTATGTAGTAATTATTTATAATTTGCATGGTGTTAATTAAGTGTTAATGGACTCTGTGATATTGCCTGTGTATTTTATTATCTAATAATAATAATAATAATAATAATAATAATAATAATAATAATAATAATAATAATAATAATAATAATAATAATAATAATAATAATAATAATAATAATAATAATAATAATAATAATAATAATAATAATAATAATAATAATAATAATAATAATAATAATAATAATAATAATAATAATAATAATAATAATAATAATAATAATAATAATAATAATAATAATAATAATAATAATAATAATACTAATACTAATACTAATACTAATAATAATAATAATAATACTAATAATAATATTGTTTATATCTTATCACTCCTCAATGGGGAGTGGTGACCAGGAAAGAGCAATATGCAACCCGCCATACACGTCTTCATAATAGTAAATTACCGTAGTGCCAATCCGTTCTTCCCCTTATTCTCCAAGAGATGGGTGAAATCTGCGGCAATAACAGTAATACTCTGAGTGGGACTACTCGGCCATGGATCCACTGCAGGAAAGAAGAATGAGGAATACCACTCATCATACACTACCTCATCATCCTCATCATACCACAAAATCAGCTTGTCAACCATGTACCAGCATGCATATTAAGCATCTACTTTTTTTTGTTAATTAAGCACAGTTGGTTCTAGCCTCTACTTGTTGAGAGTCAACGTGGCGATATATCCTCGTGCCCAAACATCGTGTTCCTTCCACTGATGGAAACTACACAAATCTGTTTTGTATCAACGTAAACATTCGCCAAGCTCTGCTCTGCAACAGTTCAACCATTCCATACCCACTTCTAGCTGGCCCGTGATACACACACTTGGCCGTCCAAACTCAAAGCCTTAAGAACCAGCCGGGACTTATGATGCCACCAAACAGGTACTGCCAAGTAATCTTACCCCTAAAGTATGGCACGAGTGCATCCAAAATAGAGCACAAGGTGCAAATCCCCCCCCCCCCACATAAAATATACATCTACCCATACTACAGCACATCAAATACTCATCGTCACCAGATACAGCAATGCATGCAGACTGACATACTCTGTGGTGAGGGAGCTTTGACGTAGTCAGTGGATGGTTTGGTTCCCACTTTATCCAGACCAACGTACTCTTCACCATTTTTACTATCCAGCTGTATGGAGAGAAAGGGTCAAGTAAAGACACAAGAGTGTCTCCATAGTAACCTCCTGCTCTCCCATTCCAACCCCCTCGCCTCACTCCTTACCCCTCGTCACTTCTCCTCCTCCTCTCTTCACTAGACTGTCCTCGTTTGGTTACCACAAACAACACCCCACTGAGTTGCCTTCTAAGACACACTTCTTCCCATTTGAGCTACACCTTTTCCCCTAAAAGCCATCCTGTTTCCTCTCTAAGCACTCCTCTTCAATAAAAGACACACTTCTTCCCATTTGAGCTACACCTCTTCCCGCAAAAGCCATCCTGTTTCCTCTCTAAATACTCCTCTTCAATAAAAGACACACTTCTTCCCATTTGAGCTACACCTCTTCCCCTAAAAGCCACTTTGTTTCCCCTCTAAGCCACTCCTCTTCCTCCTCAAATTCCCATCAGCTTCTACTTTCCTCCGAGCCAACTTACTCCTCACCTTTATTCCAGGGCAGGCCTCCAACAATTCCTTGAGCCCAACATCTCCTGTCATGTACATAGACACTCTGAAGGAGCTATGGAAGAACATCTGATATACCTGCTGGAAATTCCTGCAAGACAAGAATGTGGAGGTTGATAAGGAACTATAGCAACCATCAGGAAATTAGAGCCGACCTCAGGGTCAGCTGCATGCCAGGAGAACTTTCCAGAAGTTGGTGAAACTTGGAGGCAATTTCAGAAATTGGCCGTATTTTCTCAGTCTTGGGTACGTCTGTGTGAGTGCATGCCAAATAAGGAGTGTTGATAATCATGTCACTTTTACAATATACAAGCATTATTGTGGTTGTTCACCATTCTGTCGCGTCGGGACAGGAACTGTCTCTGGAGGTCTGGAGCTTACAGAACTGTCCAAGAACACTCTCTTTTCTTCCTTCCCATTGGGCAAGTTCACAGCCATGACCTAATTCAAGACAAAGGGCAGAGAGCAGAGTGAGCCACGCTGGGGAAGGATGATGAGAGAGCAGCGTGAGAGAGAGAGATGCTGGGGAAGAAATGGATGGTGAGAGTGTGTGTGTGTGAAGGATGCTGGGGAAGAAATGGATGGTGAGAGAGTGCGAAGGATGCTGGGGAAGAAATGGATGGTGAGAGTATGTGTGAAGGATGCTGGGGAAGAAATGGATGGTGAGAGTGTGTGTGAAGGATGCCGGGGAAGAAATGGATGGTGAGAGAGTATGTGTGGAAGATGCTGGGGAAGAAATGGATGTTGAAGAGAGAGGAGAGAAAGAACTGTAAATATGAAAGGATAAGAAACATGCAGATGATGAAGGTGCCAACAAGGGAGAGCAGAGGATGATCAAAGAAGAATGAGAGAAAAATGGAGCGTGTTGGCAAAAGTGACTATCACATACATGCTCCAACACTGTGTTGTTAACTTTATATGCTGTACCTTGACCCCCGGGATGACCATGAGGAGATCCTGCAGACCTGCATACTTATCAGCGAAGTAGTCAGAGACTCTGAAGGAGCGATGGAAGAAGGTCTGATACTCTTGCTGGATATTGCTGAGGAGGGTAAGAAAGGTGACAGGAAGGGCAATGGCAGGAGTAGTGCAATAGCTTCAATCTCCACATGATGTTAGCACAACAAGACAAGCACAGTATGTGTTCATACACACGCACACACTACACCAGTGTGCAATAGCCTGGACATTTTTTAGTGCCGGCAGTTCACAACCTTACCAAAGGATTCAACGCACACTGGAAGAAGTGTTTTCCGTGCTTAAAAATAAGACGCAACCTAGGCTGTAAATAAGCTCGTCAGTCTTATAGCTGATATTTGGAGCTTTCCCAGTATCTGTTGCTTTCCTCTGAATCAGCCTACTGAGGAGATTCTGTGACCACTGTCCCACTCCTTGCTTGCTAGTCCGTATGCATAACTCCTGTGACATGCATGGGTTTGAACAATCAAAAATCAAAAAAAAAATTCCCCAATGTGTGTGTGATGTGCCCCGACCCTTCACACAAATGGTGAAAGTCGCACTTCAATGTTGGTATTTTAAATCAGCCATGGGAAATCTAGTACTCACTTTAGCTTCAACACCAGGACTTTCACTAATGAAGCATGTTGCAAGTTTGGGGTGGAGAATGAGTCTCTGGTCTACACTGTTACAGTGTTGTTTGAGTCTGCTAGTTCTCTCAGGGTTGCCAACTATCACACTTTCGGTGTGAGACACAGGCTAGGGCTGGCTGGGGCTGGGGCTGGGGCTAGGGCTGGGGCTGGGGCTGGGGCTGGGGCTAGGGCTGGGGCTGGGGCTAGGGCTGGGGCTGGGGCTGGGGCTAGGGCTGGGGCTGGGGCTGGGGCTAGGGCTGGGGCTGGGGCTGGGGCTAGGGCTGGGGCTAGGGCTAGGGCTCAGGCTTCCAGGCTCTGTCTCACCAACACAAACAAACCTCATGCCAAATAAAAAGATGCAACAAAGCCACTCCCTGAAGTTCCTATCAACCCACAGGACAATGTCAAGTTTTCCAGAAGGTGAACCACAGAGTGACTGTCGATCGACTACCTAGCTTTAAAAGCAGTCCTCTGCACCAATCAAATGTCAGCCCTCACTTAGTAAGGTGACGACACTGTAGTAGTAGGCTGCTAGAATTAATGCAAGAGAGAAGACGAAACGATAGTCAGATGTAAGCATTTCCACCCAGAACCTAGCCGACCAAGATGGCTGTAATAACGATTAACAATTAGGTGTGGTGAATACGCCCACATGCAAACTGTCATCGCACTCCAGCCAGTCGACCAAAGTTGGCAGTGTTGATTTACAACACCCTTAATTAAGATTCAAGTCACAGCAGGAGTGCTACAATTAGAACAAGAGAAAGCAGAAAACAAGGAAACATACCAGAATGTGTTTTTACTGAAAAATGAGGTCCATGTCAGCCCCCCCTTTAAAAAACCAATATTTGTGACCCAATTTGGGAAAACCCTCCTAAACACCCCCCCCCCCTTCAATATTAGCATACCTATGACCTAAGATACCTAAAGATCATGTCCTGAAAGTTTTGGAACTGTTTGAGTGTGTTGCCTCTGAGCTATGACATGAAATAGTTGCCCTCCAGCAAGCACTCAAAAATTAGTTATTGGATTAATTGCATTACAAGCACGCGCTGTTAGGGAGCACGTGAGGTGAAGCCATATATGTACTTGATGTGAAGTGATATACTACTAACTTTGCTCGATGGCGTGAATGTTGGAGCAGGTCACCATGTCTCACCATGTCAAGGCCTTCCCTGGCCGGTCCACTGAGAGCACTAGCTTTGCCATCTGAACCAGTCATCGGTATAAATCAAGGCTAACGTGCAAAAGTACAGCAGCTGAAGAAAGCTTGCCTAATATGCCTGCTCAAAGCATGTACGGCAATCTTCATTCACAAAGGGCAAGTGCAGCATCAACCCAGCTCACTGTAAGAGCTTACTTTGTCCTCTAGAATGGGCGCCTGCGGCTTGCAACTGCCACCAGTTTATACATGAAGGATAGTGCTAGCTATTAGCGCATTTAAACAAAAAGGAACCAATAATAAGACTGCCTAATCCCAACAAATATTCCAACACATTTTGACGGGTTTTCGCAAATCCGATCAAAAATTATAGCGGAGGGTGTCATGCTAAATTACCGGAGTGCCAGTCCATTCTTGCCCTTGTGCTCCAAGAGACGGTGGAAATCCACACCAATGGCCGAGATACTTTGAGGAGTGGCACCCTCGCTCGGCTCCACTGCAGGAGGAGAGAATGAAGGGCATTGTTGCATATAAAGTGGTAAGGTACACATCACAGCTACAGGGGTAGCGTATTTGCAGGGATACGAGTTGCCCCTGGGAATAATCCATGGCCCCCCCAAACCTGCTTAGCCTTGTAGTAGTTGTTGGCTTACCTGCATAACTACAAGCCTCGTTAATTGGTCCCATAATATTTATTGTAATTATTGTTTAGGCTGTAGATTGCTGGATTCATAGAAGCTACATAGCAGAGCTGAGTAACAGCAGAACAGTCCTCTGCACTTGGAATTCCGCATGCATGCACATGCATGCACACGCAAACTCAAATGTGCAGCTTCAGAGTAGTTCCTCATGCTTGTCAAGCCAACACCCACCTTTTGACTGGTTTAGGTATAAGTCACATTCCCTCAATTGAGGGGAAGAAATCTATAGATACGACTAATATCTGGTTATTGTCACTGACTAATCTTCACAAATTAAGCGACTGATTCCAAATACCCTCAGACAGTTCTAATTATACCTGATTCAAATACCTCTGCTCAGAGTTAAAACATCATACCTACTCACAGAGTTCTAATCTGATTCCAATGCCTCCTTCACACAAGAGTTCTGAGTTCTAATCATACCAGATTTCAATAGTACTTCCATACGGAGTTCCAGGGAGTTTTAACCAATACAGCTTTTGGTTTCAATGCCTGACCCTCACAGCATGGCTTAGGAAACAGAGTGACTACTATACAGTGTGGATCTCAGTCATAGAGCCAAGGATATTCTTGAGCTTGGGATAGTGGTATTTAGGCTTAAGGCTAGGGACAGGGGTATTGTAGGTTTAGGTCTAGGGACCCAGGGCCAAGGGCATCATATGTCTAGGGTTGGGGTATTCTAGGGCTAGGGCTAAGGACATCCTGTAATAGTCGCAAGTCCCCTGGATACATGTACTCTGGTACGTATTTGTAGTGGGTCACCCTGCTTAGCGATATCCTGAATATCACAAGGAAGTATCTAGTGATTTCCAGGATATCCTAGAAAGGTTATGGCACAGCACTGGACATCACGGCTGGAAACAGCAAGCCTGCAAGCATTAATCACAACCTACCTTGTGGCAAAGGGGGATTCAGGACGACATAGGTGACAGAGGGTTTGGAGCCCACGATTTCCACATGCGGCACAGTGGACAACACATCCTGGAGTATCTTTCCGCTGGAACTGAGGGGAAGGGGGCCCAGGTTTGCATTGCGATACGTCACCATAAAACTGTGTGTAAGTAAGGGAGGGGAAGGGAGAGTGGAGAGGAGAGAGGTGGAGAAGAGGGGCGGAAGGAAGGACGGAAGAGAAAAGAAATGAAGAAAATCCCAAGTCCTTGCATATCTTTCACAACACATTACATTCGCAATCAATAAAAATAAAATCTTGAAATTCTTTTTTTAATTTCACAATTTCACAAGAGAAATGCGACTTAAAGGCGATTTTTGCTTCCATAAATTTCCTTTTTTCCTTTGCCCCGAGACCCATGAACTTTCCCCCTCATACTTGAGGTCAGTCACACGAGGGTAACTTCTTCCCCAAAAGCTTAAACTATGTTTGGAAGGTATTGAACTAACACATGATACCAGCCGAGGGTCGGACATTAACCAGAGCTGACATTAAACTGACTTTAACCTTTTTGGGTTTATTTTTATTAACTTACTTTCCTACACAAGGGCCAACAGGGGGAAAGGGGGTGGAGGGCAGAGTTGCCTTTACTATGGTTGGGCAAGCTGCCCATATGATTAGCACCTTAATGGTGTCCTCACTTAGGAGACCTGTTGATTGATTGCCTACACCACTTAGCAAACACAATATTAAACTTTTATTGCATGCCAGAATAAAGTGCTGCACTTGGAACAAGTCATCAAGCGATATGAAGGCCTCTACTTCCGGGAAAAAAATTGTTGTTAAATTCTTTTTGGGGGGGTGCTCTTCATCCACGAACTTTAATATTTCTTACAATAAATAATTACATCAATGAAATATTATTACGAGTCGTGTTGCACGTTCGTAGCTAGCCAGAGAGAGATCTCAAGAGCCAGAGATTTCGAGTGAACGATAGCTTTATTGAAATGTTTCCAGGGCCAAGGACGGACTACCCAAACCGAAGGGCTCTTTGTCATTGTCGTTGCCATCTCTAGCAATAACAACAGCAAATGGGGAAGTTCAGGAAATCATGGCAAACTGCAGCAAGAAGGTAAAGCATGGACCATACAAGAAGTAAAACTAACCAGCTAGCTGGCTAGCCATATTTTATCTTAATAGCCGAATGCATAGCACCTCTAGTGGCTATCTGTATATATGTTCCATTCAATCTATGAATCTGCACAATCTATGAATGCCAATCTATTGCCTGCCAATCAATACATGGTAGTATATTAACACCCTTTGCAACAGATTCATAGATTGGATGGAACATATCGACCTGGACTTATTATCGACTAGTTATACTGAGCGAGTGTGCAAGCTAAATATCCAAATCCACCCACACAATATGGGATAGTCGACGGGAATTTACAAAGCCCGCGCTACTCCCACGAAAAGAGAAGAAGGGCTGTTTGTGAGGCAAGTTTCTCTACATTTGGGGACTATAGCAGTTGTGCGAATGTTCGTGAACTGTGCATTATTGACAGAGCAATATTCTTCAAATATCTTTTTTTGCTCTACACTTGCGATGTCACATAGTTCTTTATCTGCCCAGTCCATGTGGAACTTTTTCTCAGTATCACTTTTTTCTACATCATTACACTCTCAGTTGCAATCACTGTTTCTCTGTTTCTCTGTTGCAAAGAGTGTTAATATGCTACCATGTTTTGAAGTGTATTGATTGGCAGGCAATAGATTGGCAGGCAATAGATTGGCATTCATAGATTGTGGGCACAATCTATAGACTGGGCAGCTTCATAGATTGGATGGATCACTAACTTGCTTGTGGAATTGTTATCGTTGGTAATCAAAATTAAAGCTCATGAAGATTAACTACATGAAGGTTTTAAACATCTAATTCCCTCCCAATCTACAGTACCTGTATGCCACAGATCCAATAACTACACAACCGCCAATATTTCTTAAAGGACAGGAAACGATCTCTCTTCTAGAGCTCTCTAAAACCACTTGCATGGCAGGTATTGGAGAATTTTTTTTTTAATCCTTGGAAAAGGTACCTAGGCGAATATCAACTTGGTACCTGATATTTTTGAGAAGAGTGTTATAAATATACTACAACTATTAAGAGCATCCCTATACAGGATACTAGAGCAGTGCTAGCAACCTTGTCCTGGAGGGAAGCCACTTGCTAAAATGGAAATCCAGACCTAACACTAGTAACCACTAGTGGAGTTTTAGTATTCTTCACTAGTAGTCTTACAGTACAGTATTAGTAATCCTAATCAGTAATCCCGACTATTAATTCCACAGGTTATTCCTACAATACATGCAACCATCTTACAGTAATCTACTCACAAGCACCTTGTAGCCCTCAGTCTTACAGTAATCTACTCACAAGCACCTTGTAGTCCTCAGTCTTACAGTAATCTACTCACAAGTGCCTTGTAGCCCTCAGTCTTACAGTAATCTATTACTTGTAGCCCTCAGTCTTACAGTAATCTACTCACAAGCACCTTGTAGCCCTCAGTCTTACAGTAATCTACTCACAAGCACCTTGTAGCCCTCAGTCTTACAGTAATCTACTCACAAGCACCTTCAGTCTTACAGTAATCTACTCACAAGCACCTTGTAGCCCTCAGTCTTACAGTAATCTACTCACAAGCACCTTGTAGCCCTCAGTCTACAGTAATCTACTCACAAGCACCTTGTAGCCCTCAGTCTTACAGTAATCTACTCACAAGCACCTTGTAGCCCTCAGTCTACAGTAATCTACTCACAAGCACCTTATAGCCCTCGGCAGAAATTACCAATGCTATACTACTCACTCCAACAGCTTGATCCTCTTCCCTGGCTGCATCGCTAGCAGACGGCTGCAGTCCACCCTCAACCTGGCGTGCAGTTCGGAGCTGTTGACGATCTTCACCAGCGGACTAAACTCATGGATAATGACCACCTAATATTATGTGTATGTATGTATGTATGTATGGATGACACACACAGTAAGGGAGGGGGAGGGATTCAGTACATGTGTGACCCTTTACCGGGATCACTGGACATGCCTTCTCCTGTCTGTAAATGTGGTGTTCTAACTGCACATGAAGTGTTACTGGGGTGTTCTTAATACACCTTGCATTGTGTTGCATCTAGGGTGTCATTCCTATTACACTGATGTGTTCTACTTAAGTGTCGTCATTTTTACACGTGGGGTGCTGAAAATGAATGTACGCAACACCAGACCATGGGTTTTTTTTAAACTGCACCGGATGTTCTCACTACAACAGGAGTTTACAGTTTACTTACGCATTCTATAAGGAAGTTAGATCCACAAGCACGTGCAGGACAAGAGCACCACAGCCAAGGACACACCCATTACCATCTTCAGCCACAACGTAAATGCCGGTTGGGCAGAGAGGAGGCAGCCATTAAGCAGGTATCTACGTCAAGCGCCTACTTTTTAAGTGCCTGCAATACTGCCAATTCTTCACTTGCTACAGCATCGGTTGCGTTTGTGCCTCGTAATATTCAAGAGTCCGTATATCTGCCATAACTGGCGACTAGACAGACTTGTAACGCCCAAATATGACTCCCTTCAGGCTATGCTCTGCAGACATTGAGACTTAGAGATCCGTACCTTTAACAAATAAAATTAAGCTTTTGCTGACTGTGCACCATACTTTACAACCAGCAATTATAGTTATGTTTCGGGGAGAAATGCATAACAACCCCTTGAAGTATTCTAGTGCACCTGATCTTTGGTCTTGCTGCAGTCTGACTGACTGCTGAGGATCTGCACTGCTCCCGAGCAAGCTGTGTGAATGGACATCTCACTGATAGCTTGGAAATACCTGCATCACATGATCATCACATGTAAGACACATGATCATCACATGAGAGAAAAATAAAACTATTTAAATGTAAAAGCTGCATCAAGATGGAGTCAATTTAATCACCATTAGGCATTAGAGAATAGAGAGGGGAGGGGGGAACGATATTTTAATGCGGGATGGCGTCTGTGAACAATAAAAATGCCAAAAAGCTGTTATGAGAGTATTTAACTCGCAACTTTCGGGGGAGGAAGCTGAGCATCTTCAACCTCTTGCTCCACTATTACAGGAACAAGACGAGACTCCACTGCTCTCTTAGAAAAAGTAGCTTTCTCAATCTTGCTCTGTAGTATGCAATACAGTGAAGCTAAACAAGCTGATGACATTTGTCATGTAACTATTTCCCTAAGGTAGTGAGTGTACTTGGCTTGGTAGCAAGACTTACCCATCTTTGTTCAGGTAACAGCCATCTTTGTTCAGGTAACAGGCCAACTACTAGTTAATTAAAGGCTGCCTCCCTAATAGTGTTTCACTGACTTGTAGAAACAACAATAACCTAGAAGAGGGTGTTGTTGGGTTCTCTACCTGCATAGTGCCACCTTTAATGCTGGGCTTGGGTATATATCTGGAGTCTAACTTTTACCCAAGCTACAAGCATTATCTGGAGCCAAGCCACTGCTACTGATTTGGCACAGAGTACAGCCCACATATGAAAACTTACATGATTTAGTTTAAATATTTCCAGGAATCATTTTTGCTATGTTGAAGCATAAAATCACCACGGTGTGAAGGAAGCCACAGTGTGAAGCAGAATAATAATAATAATAATAATCAAAATTTAGGGAATAATAATAATAATAATAGTAGTAGTAGTAGTAGTAGTAGTAGTAGTAGTAGTAGTAGTAATAATAATAATAATAATAATAATAATAATAATAATAATAATAATAATAATAATAATAATAAATAATAATAAATAATAATAATAATCAATATCAAAATTTAGGGGGAAAAGTTCTTTGAAGCGGGGGTACCAGGGGATCTAAAGATGGTCAGCTATGGGAGGGAGCAGTATGGAGCACCCACCAGGCTCGTGTTATGTACATCAAGTTACTGACCTCTGCTGATAGAGGCTCTTGAAGTCACTGAACTTTATCCAGCAGGTGGGCTGACATCTTAGCGTGGACACAGCATTGGACCTGATGATTCGGTTCTCTTCTTCCTCCAAGGTCCACCCACACATGGTCACCTGCCACACGGAGTTTAGCCGTCGCAGCACGTCAGAGATAGACCTGGTACAGGTCTCCACAAACTTCTCTGCAACCTATTGCACAAACAACCATGTCATGAACCTCTTGAAAGCCATTACATCCAACACATGCAACCTCTTGAAAGCCATTACATCCAACACATGCACAGCACACACACACACACACACACACACACACACACACACACACACACACCTGTACCACACAGAATACAGACACCACACAAACACTTGTACTATACTCACGCACACCACACACATGTGCCACACCCCAACACATGCACCACATACCCACACCACACACACAACACAGACACCACATACCAACACCACACACACACAACACAGACACCACACACACACACACACATAATTATATACTAGTTTCCACACACACACACATGTACCATGCAACACGTGCACCTTACACTTACATGCACAATACACACGCGCATGCACCACTCACACACACACATCATAAGACACACACACACACCACACACACACACCACACAGACACACCACATATGTGACATGAAAAGAAAGGAAAAGAGAAGGGGATATATGAGGAAGGTGAGAGTGGTCATTGGGAGGAATGGAGGAAACAAGGGAGGAAGATGAACCGGGAAGAGAAGGAGCTCTGGGAGAGACAGCGCAGAATAATAAAGAAATCACACAAAAATGGAAGGAGAGTACCAAAGAGACATCGGTACTTGGTTTGGAGTCTTACATCAAGTGGCAGTTCTCCCTTCTCATAGAGAAGGTGAATGATCTCCTCCTTTCTGATTAGAGCTGTCTGTATGAAGTCCAACTTGAAGAGCAGCTGCAACTCAGAGTGGCTATGCCACAGCACCTTGTGCTGGGCGGAAAAGAAGGCGTCCACCTGCAGCGACTGAACCGTGTGGTCCATGCGTGCCTCCTCAGCAGGGGACATGTTGAAAACCAGGATCCGACCCTCATGTCTAGTTATGGTTCCCTTTGGCAAGTTCTTGATGTTGGCGCAGGGAGGGTCCGGAAACCTTGGGAGACGATTGAAAGGAGCGAGTGGAGGATGAGGAGGGGTGTGGAATGGGGGGAGGGGAGGTTGCGCATTATGTTGACCAGGTGGTGCCACACCTCTCCCCCCTCCTCCAGGTCGGATTTCCACATTGCCGAGGGGGATTGGGTAAGGAGCTCCACGTGGAGGCGGAGCTCGATGCTGATTTGGGAGAAGAGGAGAGTAGGGGTTATGATGTGGAGGTTGTGGTAGGTGTGTGGGGGGAGGCTGCTGGTTCATCGGAGGGGAGGGGAGCAGAGACATCCTGTACGGTGACACGTTAGCACTCGCCAGAGAGGGGGGAGGGAAAGAGTGAGCGAGGGATGGTCCCCCCAGATGCTGAAAATTGTTACTGTGTCTGTTGTTGTTGTTGGTAAATGCGCTGGCTTTAGTGGCGGCATTTGTGCCATTGTGCGGCTGCGGAGGGTGAGAGGAGGGAGGGAGCTCCGACTCCAGCGATGTGGAGACCTTGTGGCCATGCACGTCCTCTCCGTTCATACGTTTCAGAGCCCTGGAGAGGAACAAACTAGTATAAGCACGTCATCCATGATGACATCATCAATACTATGACATCATCAATACTATGACATCATCAATACTATGACGTCATCAATATGACATCGTCAGTACTAGATCAGTACTGGATTAGACTTTCAGTTAAGGTTAGGACCAGGGCAGTGGTTAGGGCTAGGATAGTGGCTAGGATTAGGACTAGGGCAATGGCTGTGGCAATGCTTAGGGCAGTGGCTAGGTCTAGTAAGGTTAGGACAGTGGTTAAGGTTAGGGCTAGAGCAATGGTTAGGGTTAGGGCATGATTAAAGTTAGGGCCAGGGCAATGGTTAGGGTTGGGGCAGTGGCTAGGACTAGGGTTAGGGTTAGGGCAATGGTTAGGGTTAGGACAATCGCTAGGGTTAGAGTTAGAGCATGACTAAAGATTAGGGCCAGGGTCAGGGCCAGGAGAATGACTAGGGTTAGGGCCAGAGTAGTGGCTAGGGTTGAGACAATGGCGATTAAGGCCAGGGCAATGCTGGTAGCCAGAGCAATGGCTAAGGTTATGGCAGGGAAAAGGCTAGGGTTAGGGCCAGGGCAATAGCTAGGGTCAGGGCAATAGCTAGGGTCAGGGGTCAGGGCAATAGCTAGGGTCAGGGCAATAGCTAGGGTCAGGGGTCAGGGCAATAGCTAGGGTCAGGGCAATAGCTAGGGTCAGGGCAATAGCTAGGGTCAGGGCAATAGCTAGGGTCAGGGCAATAGCTAGGGTCAGGGCAATAGCTAGGGTCAGGGTTACAGTAGCTGTCAGGTCAATGCCTTCAACACTTTGTCAATATGACTGCATTGTGGTATGAGAATATAGTCTAGGGGAAGTCCCAGGTGGTCCACCTAAACAGTTCACGCACTACAACTCAAGAAAGGAAGGACAACAAAAAGGGGGGAGTCCCAGGTGACCTCCCTGGAACAATACAGACTTGTGTACTTGACTTCAAGTGTAATCCAACCTCACAGCTCTTTATGTTGTGTGTTGTATACAGTTGCAAATATGTCCACACATACATTGCTTTAAATGCTCATACTTACACCAAACACATATGCAATCACTTCCAGTTTCTTTAGCAAGTAACTCAACACACTTGAGGACAGCAAATCAGCAAAGACACACATGCACACACACAAAGCATGCAGAGGTGCATGCACACATGTGCACACACAGGTACAGTAGTGATCAACCCACTTCAAGGAACACTAAAAATAATGTTACGTCACTGCAATCAGCCCCAACCACTGTTTAGGGTGCTACGAAGCTGAGTTTTGGCCGAGACACGAGAGTTTGGCGTACCATTTTGAGATCAAAGCAACATGGGGAGTACTGGGGAGAACCCTCCCCCCACCCCTGTGCTTTCCTAATCAAATATTACACACTCAAGAACACACCCTACACAGCATTACTCAGAGACTGACTTTCTAGCCCATTCATTGGTTCTGAAGAGGATCTTGGCTGTGCCCAAGTTGGTATCCACACGCAAAACCTTGCCACCACAGTTGTCAGACAGCCGGTCCAGTCGGTCTGAGATCTTCTTGTGAGGGAAGTTCCTGGGCAGTCCCGACACCACAACTATGCGAGGTAGCTGGTTAGGATTCTATGGGTAGGGGAGGGAAGGAAGGAAGGGTGAAGAAACAGTCACTCCATGACAAGTTGAGGTATTGGATCAACAGATGTATTTTGGCTGATCTGATTGGGAAGTTTGCTTGATGACAATCAGACAAGTTGGAAAATATGTACACGCCACTCAGTCACATGCATATGTATGAGGAATTATTGACATGAATATGACCACCACCCTCCCTCTCCCCATCTAGAAATCCATTTTTCACCCGCGCGCTTGACCATGTACTTACATTTTAACGCCTAATGAAAACACTCATTGAATAGAGTAGAGCTTCCTCTAGCCACTGGTGCTAATTTCAACTCTCTAGCACTTTGCAATCTGGAGATATTTATGCGGCCAATTCAGGTTTTGAGGTCCCTCCACTTTAGGTCTAGTAACCCCCTACCCCTCCCCCCTTTCCTTCACAGGCCCTCCCCAGTCTTTGTTGCATCATCAAACCCCACCCCTCCTTTTCACTTCATCCCCAACCTTCCCTCTCATCCCCTCCTCCCCTTTCTCCCACACTACGCCATTTCCTCACCTGCTGATAAGTGGGAGGTTCCACGTCCTGGATAAAGGTGTCATAGTTGACCAAGTGTGTGGCAAAGGCTTTGAGGGCATCGGATGCCTGGGAGTTGTGGACCAGCACCACGGTGAGATTGTGCAGGTGAATGAGGTCGTTCAACTCCATGGAGAAGTTGACGTCCCCAGAGATGAGCACCACAGTGGCCGGGGAGGGGTAAGTGTGTGCAAACCTCCGCAGACTGTGCCGAAGTTTGTCATCTGCTGCATTTTTAGCGATGGCGTTGACATGCACCAAAGTCACCTGTACGCACGCACAGACAGAGGAGTTTAGTCATGAAGCGTTGAATAGGAAGAGTCCTTCCTTAAGACCCACTCAACATGTCAACATGCTCTAAGGCTGTCGCATCGCATCACATTACTTGAACAGAGATTCTACTCAAGCAAAGAATGCGTCAGATGTTTAAAGTAATGTTTTGTGGAGTCAACCAACTTAAGACCGCCTAAGCTAAGCATGTCCTGCGGTGTAGACCATCGCAGGATCATCTAGGGATGTCCACTGCTCAAAGCTCTTGCCCACCTAAGACTGGTTAGGGGCTAGGGCTATGAATATAGGGCTATGAATATAGGGCTACAGCTAGGGCTAGGACTTTAAGTCCAGGACTGAGATTAGGTCAGCAACATCTTCGAACTTAAGGATATCTCAGCGATTGTCATGGTGCTACTGGAAACTATGGATCGCACAATAAATCCGATTGCAAAATAATTGGCATTGATTTTGCAATCGATTTTTGTGGTTCCGTACCTTCATATAAGAATCACAAATACGATTGGCAGCATTAGGGCTAGGGCTAGGAATAGACCAAGTAGTGTAGGGATAGGGTTATTGCAAAGCTAGGGCTAGGGATATCAATATATCTAAGGCTAGACCTAGGGCTATTGCCGGGGCTACGTCTAAGGCTAGACCTGGGGCTATTGCTGGGGCTATATCTAAGGCTAGGCCTATAGCTATTGCCGGGGCTACGTCTAAGGCGGGCTATATATCTAGACCAAAGGTTAGGCCTAGGGATACTGCTGGGACTGTGTCTAAGGTTAGGGTTAGGTCTTAGGCCAGGGCTATGCCTAAGGCTAGGGCTATGCCTAAGGCTAGTGCTACAGGTCTAAGGCAAGTGTTAGGTCTAAGGCTAGTGCTAGGGCTAAGTCTAAGGCTAGGGCTAGGTCTAAGGCTAGGTCTAAGGCTAAGGCTAGGGCTAGGTCTAAGGCTAGGGCTAGGTCTAAGGCTAGGGCTAGGGCTAAGGCTATAGCTAGGTCTAAGGCTAGTGCCAGGTCTAAGGCTAGTCCTAAGTCTAAAGCTAGGGCTAGGTCTAAGGCAAGTGTTAGGTCTAAGGCTACTGCCAGGTCTAAGGCTAGTCCTAAGTCTAAGGCTAGGGCTAGGTCTAAGGCTAGTGTTAGGTCTAAGGCAAGTGTTAGGTCTAAGGCTAGGGCTAGGGCTAGGTCTAAGGCTAGGGCTAGGTCTAAGGCTAGGATTAGGGCAAGAGCTAGGTCTAAGGCTAGTGCTAGGGCTAAGTCTAAGGCTAGTGCTAGGGCTAGGTCTAAGGCTAGGGCTAGGTCTAATGCTAGGGCTAAGTCTAAGGCTAGGGCTAGGTCTAAGGCTAGGGCTAGGTCTAAGGCTAGTGCCAGGTCTAAGGCTAGGGCTAAGTCTAAGGCTAGGGCTAAGTCTAAGGCTAGGGCTAAGGCTAGGGCTAGGTCTAAGGCTAGTGCTAGGTCTAAGGCTAGGGCTAAGTCTAAGGCTAGGGCTAAGTCTAAGGCTAGGTCTAAGGCTAGTGCTAGGGCTAAGTCTAAGACTAGTGCTAGGGCTAGGGCTAAGGCTAGGGCTAGGTCTAAGGCTAGGGCTAAGTCTAAGGCTAGGGCTAGGTCTAAGGCTAGTGCCAGGTCTAAGGCTAGGGCTAAGTCTAAGGCTAGGGCTAAGTCTAAGGCTAGGGCTAAGTCTAAGGCTAGGTCTAAGGCTAGGGCTAAGTCTAAGGCTAGGGCTAGGTCTAAGGCTAGGTCTAAGGCTAGGGCTAGGTCTAAGGCTAGTGCTAGGTCTAAGGCTAGGGCTATGCCTAAGGCTAGTGCTACAGGTCTAAGGCAAGTGTTAGGTCTAAGGCTAGTGCTAGGGCTAAGTCTAAGGCTAGGGCTAGGTCTAAGGCTAGGTCTAAGGCTAAGGCTAGGGCTAGGTCTAAGGCTAGTGCCAGGTCTAAGGCTAGTCCTAAGTCTAAAGCTAGGGCTAGGTCTAAGGCAAGTGTTAGGTCTAAGGCTACTGCCAGGTCTAAGGCTAGTCCTAAGTCTAAGGCTAGGGCTAGGTCTAAGGCTAGTGTTAGGTCTAAGGCAAGTGTTAGGTCTAAGGCTAGGGCTAGGGCTAGGTCTAAGGCTAGGGCTAGGTCTAAGGCTAGGATTAGGGCAAGAGCTAGGTCTAAGGCTAGTGCTAGGGCTAAGTCTAAGGCTAGTGCTAGGGCTAGGTCTAAGGCTAGGGCTAGGTCTAATGCTAGGGCTAAGTCTAAGGCTAGGGCTAGGTCTAAGGCTAGTGCCAGGTCTAAGGCTAGGGCTAAGTCTAAGGCTAGGGCTAAGTCTAAGGCTAGGGCTAAGGCTAGTGCTAGGGCTAAGTCTAAGACTAGTGCTAGGGCTAGGGCTAAGGCTAGGGCTAGGTCTAAGGCTAGGGCTAAGTCTAAGGCTAGGGCTAGGTCTAAGGCTAGTGCCAGGTCTAAGGCTAGGGCTAAGTCTAAGGCTAGGGCTAAGTCTAAGGCTAGGGCTAAGTCTAAGGCTAGGGCTAGGTCTAAGGCTAGGTCTAAGGCTAGGGCTAGGTCTAAGGCTAGTGCTAGGTCTAAGGCTAGGGCTAAGTCTAAGGCTAGGGCTAAGTCTAAGGCTAGGTCTAAGGCTAGTGCTAGGGCTAAGTCTAAGACTAGTGCTAGGGCTAGGGCTAAGGCTAGGGCTAGGTCTAAGACTAGTGCTAGGGCTAGGGCTAAGGCTAGGGCTAGGTCTAAGGCTAGGGCTAAGTCTAAGGCTAGGGCTAGGTCTAAGGCTAGTGCCAGGTCTAAGGCTAGGGCTAAGTCTAAGGCTAGGGCTAAGTCTAAGGCTAGGGCTAGGTCTAAGGCTAGGGCTAAGTCTAAGGCTAGTGCTAAGGCTAGGGCTAGGGCCAGGTGTAAGGCTAGGTCTAGGGATAGTAGGTAGGCTAGTCCATAGTCCCAGCGCCAAACCCTCCGCAAATCTAATACCCTGGCCCACACCTAATGTTGTTCGTTCCCCTGGCCCTGATCTTAGATCTATGCCTAGCCTACCTAACGCTAAATGATAGAACAATCGATTCTGCAATCAGATAGGACAGTTGCATTCCACGTTCCACCGGAAACATTCTGTAGCTGAGGGATATACATCAACACATCCCCATCCTGCAGATACACATCCTATAGCTGAGGGATACATGTCCTGATTCTGTAGATACACATCCTGTATGAGGGATACATCCCTTACTGAGCTTTCAAATGTTGCTGAATAACAGGTCAATTATCAACTAGAAAAGGGGACCCCTCTGATCAGCTCCCATTCCTCCCTTCCTCCACCCCTCCCCCTCCTCACTTGGGCTTTGTGGAGATCATCAGTGACCTCCTTCCTCTCCTTGGTAATGTCACACACGCACATAAACTCCGCCTCCCTCTTCCCAGTAATGAACACTCTCCTCATTTTGGCAGCAACAGCAAAAGCAGACTTGCTAACAGGCACAGAGCAATTCTCAATGTCCCAGAATACTCCGACTGGCTCCATGGCTACTCGATGGGAGAGGCGCTTGCCATCGCCTGAAGATTTCATCTCACCTTGTTTTTTCTTTGCTACTTTTGTGGACTTTGAGTCGTGCGACTCAGACGATGCACCCGCGTCATTCAGGCCTTTCCCTTCATTTTGATCTTCGGCCGAGCAACCGTCGTCCTCTATCATATCATGTTCATTCAGGCTGAGCAACCGTGCCATCTCCCCTTTGGAGTAGTTCACAATCTCTTCCTCATCGTCTTCGGAATCATCGTCTACGACCAGATCACTCAGACTCAGAGTGTCGACAGCCTCGGAATTTTGGCCTTCAGACCCAAACCCTCCCAACTGGTGTTGCTGGTAGTAAGAGAGCCTGTCACTCCAGGTGGAATCGTAGATTTTATCTTGTGCTCGTTCAGTCTTGTTTCTAGTGCCAGCGTCACTTGGAGATTGATCACCCTGGCCAATGACAGGGTCACTGTCTCCTTCCTCATCGCTGTCTGATAGTGATTCCACACCAAGAGAAGTGGAAGAGCAATCGGTGGAGATCGAATTTGGACTTCTCCTGTGGCAGGATCGGACATGTTCTTGGCAGCCAGCGTTGGAGATGAAAATGGCAGAACACTGAGTGGGTGTGTGGGTAGTGAGTGATGGGGCAGACAAAGACAAAGCTGAGACTTGTGCCTACAAACTAGTTGGCTACAACTACTATTGCTAGTGTGACCGTCATAGTATAACAATGCCAGTGAGTGTACCCAGTCCATCAACATCCTCTAGTCAGACTCCCCCTTAATGGAGAAACCATAATCAAGCAAATACCTATTGCCAATAATCAACAAAAAAATCAAAACTTGTAAGATGTAATTTCCTTACCCACTGGCAGCTATCCCCTTGGGGAGGGTGATTTGCATTAGTTATCTGGCCAAGATTATACCAGGCAAAGTCTGAATGATGGGCACATACAAACCTAACAATAGTAACATGCAAAGCTTAAAGTTAGCAAACTACCTATAAATGTTAGAGCTATATTTTTTTAAAGCAGCTGTAGGTAGCCCTACGTGGTCAAAGGCTCTTATAGACCTCCCTTCCTCAATGTTAGGGACATGAGGGTAACTTTTGTTATAGGTGGTTGCATAATCATTTCTCATGAAAGAGCGCCTATTGGTCTAGGCTTGGATGCTCTTTCAATGCTTGACAAGGCTAGAACTACAAACAACAGCAGTAGTAGCACCTTTGGTCTAGGCTTGGTCACACAACGCTTCACACAGATATTCTCATGTTAGCTAGCTATACCACAGCACCTGTATACATAACAATATATGCAGTGAGTGCTCTTTCAACAAAGCAAGCCAGAAATAAAAGCTTCACATAGGTATTCTCATGTTAGCTAGCTACCACAGCACCTGTATACATAACATGAGTGCTCTTTCAACAAAGCAAGCCAGATATTAAAACAGGATTAGCCACTAAGGAATGAGAATTTCCTATTACCACTTGGCATACACCAACCCTAAAATCAATTATCACCTACTTGCATAGCCAATAATGGGTTTTTATAATTATGTGTATGTTTATTAAGTAGGGTTGCTAATTAAGCCATAGTACCTTAGTACTTTTCTTATGGGCCCTGATACCAAGGTGCTAAAGTTTAAGGTTCCATTGCACGTGAAACTCTTGTCACAGGGCCAAGGCTAGGGGACTAGGCTATGGCCAACGGGCTAGGGCCAAGCTAGGGCCAAGCTAGGGCCAAGCTAGGGCCAAGGCTAGGGGACCAAGGCTAAAGCAGATGCTAAGGCTAGGGCCAAGCTAGGGCCAAGCTAGGGCCAAGGCTAGGACCAAGGCTAGGGCCAAGCTAGGGGACCAAGGCTGAACAGATGCTAAGGCAAAGGCTAAGGGTATGTAAAGTTAGCTATGGCAAAGACAAAGGCTTGGCCATGCAAGGCAAGGGGAGGGTAGGGTCAGCTAAAAAGAAGAAGGCTAAAGCCAGGGCAGATTTTAGGGTAGAACTAGCAGAGGAGATACTAACCCACTCATACGCTGTTGGCAGAAGAGATACTAGCTAGACTCATTCCACTGACATGCCGTAGAGTAGAACTAGCAGAAGAGATACCAACTAGACACACTACACTCACATGTTGACACTTCTTTTCACTGCCATTCAAGTGTCTCGCCAGGTCCCCGAGTGACTGGAAGGAAATGTCACAGTCCAGAAGACCACACATCCCTCCACATACAAGCACACCATGCTTGTGAGCTACATGCATTGTAGAGGCTTGCTCTGTCAAGGGAGGAAAGGAGTAGGGGGGAGGGAGATGAAGGAGAATGCAAAGGAGAGGAAAGGAATGACAGCAAAGAATGACAGGAAGAACAAGTGGGAAGGGGCAGAGGAGTGGTGAGGGAAGGGGTGGAGGAGTGGTGAGGGAAGGGGTGGAGGAGTGATGAGGGAAGGGTGGAGGAGGGTGAGGGAAGAAGTGGGGAGAGAATGAAGAGAAGAGAAAGGACAGAGGAGAGAGTGGAAAAAGGAGCAGAGAAAAGAGATAGAAAGGGAGAAAGAGCATTCAGAAGAAGAGAGAGGAAGAGAAAGGGATAGCAACTGCATGAAGAACAATGATAATTTATTCACACAAGCATTTCTATACTCTGTGACGTGGTGTGCCATGTTTATATATTGGCAGAAACTGAACCTGGCCATAAAGACCAATACCCTACCAAACCTGGCCATAAAGGTCAACACCCAACGGACCCATACTTGCCAACTTTTTAAGGTGCTGGGTTCGTGTTGGATATGACAAATCCACTAGCAAAGACTTTCCCCCAGACAGTTTATTAGATTCAAGACTCAACTTGGAGACACTGAAGAACAAGACAAAGACTGGCTGTACTTTGAAGCATAAACATTGGGCATTTGGTTAGCCACGATTGGGTGGCTAGATAGATCCTGCCAAACCTTAGCCTTATCCAGGTCTGTAACCCAACGATTGCTGAATCTGCTGGCTCTTGTCAACCTACCTGAGTGTGTGACACAGAAAAACCGTCCATTATGGCCACGAAAATCCAGAGGATAAAGCTACAATACTTGCCAGTGATGGTGTTCTAGCATGACTGAGCTTGTACGCAGCTGACAGCATATGCTTCAAGATTTATCCAGCTTTTTAGAGTAGGGGGTTGGTCTTTACGGCCAGGTTCACTAGGGTGTTCATGGTTACCAACCATCCCGAATCTGGCAGAACAGTCCCGAATTCATTCTTTTTGTCCCAAAATAGTACTTTGAACTCTACGAGGGCATTTGAATGCTCACGTGAGAAACACGGTGGCTCAACTCTGAACCCTTGGCCAGCCTGGCGGTGTCTGTTATCTATGGAAACTATGGCTGATGGCTAGGCCAATACCCCCCCCCCCCCCCCCCTCACCCCTCAATAACCAGGGCATTTGAATGCTCACGTGAGAAACACGGTGGCTCAACTCTGAACCCTTGGCCAGCCTGGCGGTGTCTGTTATCTATGGAAACTATGGCTGATGGCTAGGCCAATACCCCCCCCCCCCTCACCCCTCAATAACCACCCTTCTCCACCACCGCCCCTCCACTCCCCCTTCACAGTAGGTGTGTTTGCACATCTGCACTTCACTATCTCCCACAATGTAATTGTCCACTTATTCACTTGTAAATTAGTCACGCGCAACAACCAGCTGTCAGAGAGATTCCCATAGATACAATACGATCGTTCGCCCACTGCCTCACCATCCCAGTCCATGCTGTAAAAGACCAAGAGCCTCTGCCACTGGTCATTAGATTACAGCACCTTCGCTGAGGTTGTGCACACCTCATTGACCACCATCACCAGCACAATTCAACAACTTCGGGTGGGGGATAATATTGAAGGGAAGTTTGTAGTACACACCACTGAGGCTATTATGCATGGCGTGTTTAAGTGTGCTCAGACTCCTATCTGTAAGTACCTTTGCCCCCAGGATGCTTCTTAGGACAGTTTTTCTTCAGACACATTTTCTCCTTCCATGATGAACAGACCTTAGAGGAGTCGCGAGCTTTAGCATTGTGTCTGTAGGGGCACTACTCACACACACACACACCACACACACACACACACAAACACTCCTTATACATTGATATTCATATTGTGTGTCTAATAATGCATGGACAATCTCCCCATTCCTCCCCTCCCAAACACACACAAACAGCCATGAACACCTGTACATAGCCATACACGAAAGAGGCAAGAAAACTGTAAACAAATCACCACAAACACAGCATTCTCAAAGCAGCTGTAAAGTTCCCCCCTCTCTGCAGGCCACAATGATGTCCACACTTAGTGCAACTTTTCCCTAAGGCATCCTGAGATTCCCAGGGGCACTTGGAAACGTGATCATCCTACAGCATGGATCCCAGAATCAACACTGGGGCTAGGGCTATGCTCCAAGGACAAGGTTATGGTAATATGTTAGGATACGGCTAGGGTTTGGCACACCCTTGCCAAGAAAGAATTCCAGGTCCATGACGTCTAGTCAGCCACTCACTCTGGGGACATCCTGGAACCCCAAGTATGGCAGGAATCCTGGGGGTGCCGCAGGCAAGGTTGTGTCAAGTGCTGGGCATGCCTCACACACAGTGATGAACTACATTCTCCATGTCCAGAGAGCTGCTGCCAGTGGCAGTCAGTGGCTGCAGTAACTGCCACTGCGGTTGCGTTTTGATGGGAAGATTCTTAGGCTCAGGAAAGAACAAGTCAATTACTGACAATCTAACAGGCACTGCTGATGATTTATGAAGCATGTAATGTTTTTGACAAGTAGCTCGACATACACTACAAGCAAACACTAACGCTATTTACTCGCACAGATACCCCACATGAAAAGAAGATTCAACAAAGGTCATCCTTGTGATTGCTAATTAAAAAGGAATCCCTCTGCCATATTTAAAGAACACAAGAAAAGAAGATTCAACAATGGTCAACCTCGTGATTGCAAACAGGCTAATTAAGGAATCTCCCAGCCTTATTGTTCATCACATCACAGTGGCCATATCCATACAAGCCAAGACCCACAAAAGGACAACATACTAAGAGGCCTTTCCCCCTACCATTGTCAGCACAAGCTTAAAAAATAAAAAATAAATCTGGAAAATAAGCATGATAATAATATACTGGCTAGAGGTCAGGTCCACCAGGCTAAAGGGATCAAGCTTACTGGGGTACTGAGGCCAGGACACCTGGCTATACAGGTCTGGCACACTTGCTACTGAGGTCAGGACCACCTTGCTACTGAGGTTAGGACACCTGGCTATATACAGGTCTGGCCCACCTGGCTGCAGAGGTCAGGCCCACCTGGCTAGGCACAGAGACTAGTAAGACACCTGGCTACTAGCCTCATGACTACAGAGATCTGGCCCACCTGGCTACAGTGGTCAGGCTCATCTAAGAGGTCAGGCCCATCTAAGAGGTCAGGCCCATCTAAGAGGTCAGGCCCACCGCTACTGAGGCTGCAACCACATGGCTACTAGGTCTAGCCCACCTGGCTACAGTGGTCAGGCCCATCTAAGAGGTCAGGCCCACCGCTACTGAGGCTGCAACCACATGGCTACTAGGTCTAGCCCACCTGGCTACAGTGGTCAGGCCCATCTAAGAGGTCAGGCCCACCGCTACTGAGGCTGCAACCACATGGCTAGCCCACCTGACTACAAAGTTCAGGTTCACCTTACACACAGAGGTCTTCCTCCATCTACCCAACTGCAACTGAGCCTAAAGAGCCTAAATGCTAAATACAGCCCAATTAACTAAGGCTACAAACATTTACATATAAACATGCATACAGTGACAGCCAAACAATTAAGAGTTCATATAGTTATGGTGGGGGTGTACTTGGCTATCAGCATCACATTCACCATTAATACCAGTGCTCGGTTTCTATCTAGTGCACTAAAACTGGTCATGAAGAGAGAGAGAGATCATCACAACACCCATCATCATTTGTTCATGCACATGAACTTCAAAACTGATCTTGAATATGAGAAACTAACCACAAATTTGCCAAGATCTAGCCAAGACCTGAGCTATGTACACAGTTATGATGAGAAACTGACCACATAATTAGCCAAGACCTGAGCTATGTACACTATTATGATCAGAAACTAACCACATAATTAGCCAAGACCTGAGCATGTATACTATTATGACGAGAAACTGACCACATAATTAGCCAAGACCTGAGCTATATACACTATTAACCACATAATTAGCCAAGACCTGAGCTATGTACACTATTATGATCAGAAACTAACCACATAATTAGCCAAGACCTGAGCTATATACACAATTAAGAGAAACTGACCACATAATTAGCCAAGACCTGAGCTATGTACACTATTATGATCAGAAACTAACACATAATTAGCCAAGACCTGAGCTATGTACACTATTATGATCAGAAACTAACCACATAATTAGCCAAGACCTGAGCTATGTACACTATTATGATCAGAAACTAACCACATAATTAGCCAAGACCTGAGCTATGTACACTATTATGATCAGAAACTGACCACATAATTAGCCAAGACCTGAGCTATGTACACTATTATGAAGAGAAACTAACACATAATTAGCCAAGACCTGAGCATGTACACTATTATGATGAGAAACTAACACATAATTAGCCAAGACCTGAGCTATGTACACTATTATGATGAGAAACTGACCACATAATTAGCCAAGACCTGAGCATGTACACTATTATGATGAGAAACTGACCACATAATTAGCCAAGACCTGAGCTATGTACACTATTATGATCAGAAACTAACACATAATTAGCCAAGACCTGAGCTATGTACACTATTATGATGAGAAACTGACCACATAATTAGCCAAGACCTGAGCATGTACACTATTATGATGAGAAACTGACCACATAATTAGCCAAGACCTGAGCTATATACACTATTAACCACATAATTAGCCAAGACCTGAGCTATGTACACTATTATGATCAGAAACTAACCACATAATTAGCCAAGACCTGAGCTATGTACACTATTATGATCAGAAACAAACCACATAATTAGCCAAGACCTGAGCTATATACACAATTAAGAGAAACTAACACATAATTAGCCAAGACCTGAGCTATGTACACTATTATGATCAGAAACTAACCACATAATTAGCCAAGACCTGGGCTATGTACACTATTATGATCAGAAACTAACCACATAATTAGCCAAGACCTGAGCTATGTACATGATTGCATGCACCCTGCGCTTGGTGCGATTAACTTATCTGCCAGGTCGCTGCACATAGCTCGGCAGTAAGCCAGAGTCTAACCTGCCTGGACAAAGAAGTAACTGACAAGTCACCTGTTCAGTTTGTGCAAGTTTGGCATGACTTTGAACCATCGACTCAGCCTACTGGCTAAATGACTTCTCGGGCATTGCGATGACTGCTAAATTCCACCAAGACGCCTCAGGGATGTTGTGAATGTTGTTGTTTGCGATGACATAAATGCGATGACATAAAGCTGTAATAGAGGTAACCAGAGAACCACTCAAAAAAAACCAGCACCATAGCCATATGTGCATTCTTCTATGCTCTCTACCGACATCTTACTTTGCTCATCAGTTTAATAATACTGCTCGACTTTCCCGCTCTCTCCCGACACATCCATTCTGTCTCTTCCCGTCTCAATGTCATTGATGCTGCTCAGGGACACTGTATTAGCTATTAGTAATGCTCTTCCATGGCACGTCCATTGTCCATTTTGTTTCGGTTGCTCAAACTGCTCAAGAATTGCCTGCTCTCTCTTCCTGTGTGTTCATTGCATACCCATTTTGTGTCAACTTCTCAAGACTTCTTCTCTCACCTCGTCGTCATACAGTGGTTCTATAAGTTCTCCACGGAACTGTTGTCTTTTTTTCCAGACTTGAAGCTCCGTCCTCAATCAGTTGCTCACACTTCTTTTTGTAGTTGATATGTTTCATGCAGGCTCATGCGAGACCGTGCTGGCTCTTCCCTCTTTCAGCGAGGAGCTTTCTTGTTCAAAGTTAACGTTTGAAACTAACAAAGGCTCACATTCATACTGAAAAAGGAGTTCTGTGTATGGGCAATGACCACAATGATGATACAAGCATGCTCACCCCCCTTCCTCCTTCCCCCTTCCCCCCAAATAAAACCTTGAACATATATTAATTACACGAGTCAGAGTGGAATATGGCAAGGTATTTCACAGGCAGGCACTCACATCTTCACAAGCCAAAATGCGAGTGAAATGACTCACAGACATATTCCACGCCTAATAAATTAATATTTCTATACTTGATATACCCTTAATAATTACTCTACTTTATATAAGTCGGTCGGTCCTTCCATTGGTCCAGATTGACACCATCTATACCACACGCTTGGTTCACTTCAAATTTCCTGACAGTATTTAAAGTTTTATTGCTGTCAATATTATTGATAAACTGCTTCGTCATCGAAAGGAACTGCTACTTCCATGTTGGAAAATGTTGCCATAATTCTTGAAAAATGGTAATTAATGACTGTGCATGCACTGTAGAGGCATAACCAGAGTGAAATATGGGAACACCTCGCCTAACTAGGAGAATACTACAGCGAGTATATCAAGTATATACATGTATATAAATATATACATATATTAACTACGGATATGGGAGTTTGAAAAAGGGGGTTGCAAATGACAAAGAGCAAGTTGGACCTTCTACCAAATCACTACGCTGAGGTCGCAGTTAAAAACCCATGCAAGTTGCATGAAGACAAGGCCAGAAGTTGGACTGCATGCCATTTTATTCCAAGGCGAAGAAATCTAGTTGATAACTGAACGATCACCGAACTCTCGGTTGACAACGAAATTACTATAACCTTCTCAATAATCAACTTGAAATTTACTCTCTCGACGATTCAACTAGATGCTCTAGCCTTCATCAGGAATAATGAGATGCTAAGGCACGCATGAGCTTGTTATATACCACTAACCACCATGTGATACAAACCACACCCTGGCACACGCATCCAGCACGTGAACTGCTAGTGAAGGGGCATTGCATGTCCTAGCAGCAAAGTGTGACCAGTTCAATCGAGATTATGGAATGGAATGGACTTACCTGGTTGCTGGGTGGCCACTCTCAAGAACCTGAACTCGAAACCACCACGGCCACCATATTTTTTCCGTATTCAGTTATTTATCCTTCTTTGTTCATGTTTAGTTTATCAAGTATATCTTTTTTATATTGTTTTGTATTATTGTTTTTGGTGTTATTTTAATTTTTAATTAATAATTTGTTATTATCTTTATATATATTTTTTGCCACATACGGTTCACGTGTTGGACGGGTGTGCCAGGGTGTGGTTTGTATCACGTGGTGAATAGTGGTGTATAACAAGCTCGCGTGAGTCTTTAAGCATCTCATCATTCGTGATGAAGGCTAGAGCATCTAGTCGAAATGTCAAGAAAGTAAATTTCAAGTTGAATATTGAGGTCATTGTAGATGTTAGCCTGCCGAATCATATGACAATGCTAAATCAAAGATAATCCACATGGATTGTTAGAAAGTGTCTGTATCAACTACTGATGTACATACATACAAAGGACAACAGGATTACTCTACCCTGCTTTGGCCATGAAAGGTACAACCCATGCTCTTCATGTTAGATTAGTTAAGTGGCCAACTATTCTGTATTTGCATGTAATAGAATAAAGCAATTCTGATGTATACCTAACCCTTCCCCCACCTAACTTATTGTCCTTGTGCAGGCGAATAATAAAAATTTAAAAAAGATATAAAGTCTAACTTGAGCACATTGCCATGGCAAAATAATAACTGAGGACAAAAGCCATTTTCAGAGATTGTGTTAGCCATCCCCTCCATAACTCCCCGGCATAACAAAGAGAACTGCTAGGTGCATGTTGAGAGGAATGTGGCATAAACCTTTCTGAAATAATGAAGTAGTTATGATTGTCTAGACACAATTCATCAAGTGCAAAACTATTTATCTGGATATATAAAGAAGTCAACCAAAACATGACTAGGTATGTAATAATCAAACCACCTCCTTCCCCGAATAGCAGCCAGTTCACTTACACTTTTTCCTTTCTTGCAATGGTTCCCTTGCATGAAGAAACAACAGTCTGTGTAGGGTCTGTAGTTCTGGGCATCCAGCACAATTTTAGGACGAGGAGTGTGTCCTTCTGATTTCAGGACATTGGGGCCTTTAGTCTTTATACAACTACCATGAAGGGAGAAGCCATTCAGCATCTCAGCAGCTCTTTCTGCACTCTTTTCTGACAGATAGCTGACATAGGCAAAACCCCTGTGGAAAGAGCCAAAAGAAAGTACCTATTAAAACACTTTAGGACATCCCTCTCGATAAAAAATATATATATGTATATATTTTTTTTTACTTGACAGCTGCACATAGTTGCTTGACAAAGGCGTTACCTGGAGTTTCCCGCGTCGTCCCGCATAATCTTGCAGCTCTCCACATCTCCATAACGAGAGAACAAGCTGAGAAGGTCGAAATCAGGCACTGTAACCTTCACACTACCGACCCAGACGGTAGAGATACTGCTACTACGAGCGTTCCCCTTACTTCTGCGGCGAGGCTCTACGGCCATAGAACAGGGTAGCAGCGCTGATAAGTTTGTTACATGCTAAAAAAAAAGCTTTCTACAACCTACAAAACTACTACTGCTCAATACCTTCACTCCAATCGATATGCTTGCTTTTCAGAAAATAGTTACCTTACCAAGTCTGTCGTATGTGACATCAACAAAATGGCGGGTGCAGTTAGTGTTGGAAATTACGCAGCTAGCGAAAGAGACACTATTCCAGCACCACAACTGAAGCAGTCCCGTGGGTTCTTGACAGATATTGTTCTGAATGCTGTTGAACCAGGCGTGAATGCATCTGTCTTGATATTCCTGAACGTAGTTTTTGTCCTACTCCTTGCTACATTAGTTGGACTCTCTTTTGTCATAGGATTTAGTATTCACATACTAATCTTGGGTATACTAGCTGTTGGACTGATGGTTGGATTTAATATGTAAGAGCAGTTAATGATGAGCAGCTAATGATTTGATGTGTGCTATTGGGTTTTAGCTACCTGATATTCAGCTAGACCCAGGTGGAATTATGATCGTGGAATTATGATCATGAAAATGATGCTTCTGTGCATCAGGAACTATGCTGTAAAGATAATCAGGAATTACGATGTAAAATAGATAAACTTTCCTGACCAAATAGGAAAAGAATGGGTACAACTTCAGCTTGGATTGGTTTCTTAGAACCAAGTTTAGAACGACAGCTAGAGGAAATCATAATATTACTGTTATATATATACCCAACTACTGATCACAATTCAAGAGTCGTGATTGAAAAACATACTTTTATATGATGTAGATTTTTCAGAATCAATGGTTGACATAAACCAATGATTGACATGTAACTATCGGTTTGTTAGTTGACATAATTGATAGGTTTACTTGGGGGTGAGGGGTGGATAAAATAATATGAAAGATAGGTGAAAATAGGAGAATAAAATAGAGAAAAATGAGTAGTGAGCATAATTCGCCCATAATCGGTGCCTTCTGTCTAACGTGTAGTTTGCACGATTTGCATGGTGGCATTAAATGTGTATTGTATTATTTGCAGTTTGATCGCATCTTTGGTTCCATCTGAAGAGCTACAGAAGGACAAGAGTACTAATGATGAATTGAGAACGAAGGCAGAGTAGTATAAAAACCTGCTTTTGTTTATTTCATAAAGTGATGTAGATGTAAATGTTGTTATTTTTCCCATTCATACAAATTTCATTTCTTTTTGTGTTTTTTTGGAATTTAGTGTGGCTCATTCGAGATATGACAGGATTGTGAGAAAGTGGAACATAACCATTAACTTACCATTTAAGTTAAGGGTTATCTAACTGGTGGTCTACATGGCTGTTTGAATTTTAAAAATCGGCAAGTTCATTGATGTTGGTAACACCCTAAAAAAAAAGGTCTTGGTCAGTGTGGTTTTAGTATTAATTTTAGTTACTAGGGTGTTGAGGGAAATTTGGAAGGATCTGCTGAAATGGGAATGATAAAACCACAGGCTTCAGATAACAGGTACTTAAGTTGAAACATTGGCTTAAAAAAGAGTTGATTAAAGATAAATCTTAAAGTAAGTGTCTTTAATGGTTCTTGCATTGAATAAAAGTTGGGTAAAGAATGACTGGTGTATGCCAGAAACCAGAATTCAAGTCAAAAACTCAGGAATACAGACAAGTTCACTAAACCTCCAATGCTGGCACCATTATGTAGTTACCCTAAGCAACATACTGGAGGTGTAAAATGGTCAACCACTTTGGTGGGAAGGAACTATTACACTAGTTGTCAAGTGCTGGTTGGCAACTATTAGGTGTAAACATTTGACCACTTGGTGGGGGCATGTAGAGCACCGCAATTTGTGAGCAACATTTTGTGAAGTGGTGGCTTTGAGAAAAGCCGTTTAAAGTTAAAAAGAATTTATTCCTTCTTGTTTCTTTTGGGCAGAAGAACAGCCTTGATGTTGGGAAGAACACCTCCCTGTGCAATAGTGATACGAGAGAGAAGCCTGTTAAGCTCCTCGTCATTTCTTATGGCCAGTTGGAGATGCCTGGGATTGATCCTCATCTTCTTGTTGTCACGGGAAGCGTTCCCTGCGAGCTCTAGGATCTCTGCTGCCAAATATTCCATGACAGCCGCCATGTAGACCGGCGCACCAGCTCCTACACGCTCAGAGTAGTTCCCGTGCTTGAGAAGCCGGTGAACACGACCAACCGGGAACTGAAGTCCTGCACGAGCAGAACGCGTCCTACTCTTACTACGAGCCTTGCCTCCTTTTCCACGTCCAGTCATGATGAGAAGGTATTGTTGCTTTCCGAGATAAAATGTGGCGTTGCGTTGCCTTTTTAAAGTTTGGCGGGAGGATCAATAGCTCGAGTGGATCATTGCTGGGAGGATCATTTACTTGGGATCGTGGGATGTCCAATCAGATTTCAGCATTAACTTTTACCCGCCAGAAAACGTTTAGGGGAATTGAACGTTGTCACGGACCCCTTGACCTCAAAAGTCGGATAGCGATCCTTACCTGGCATTACCTCTCGGTGGGTCTTCACCATGCCCAGTCTCTGGCTCTGCTGGTGGCTATTGCCTAACACAATCTCGCTAACTAGACTCTCAAAACGCGCACGGGCGAGCACTTTATAACCATTAAAAAGATAGTTTTGCTGCAATCTACTACGTATTACGGGATACTGACTAGGGTACCTTCAGCTAAAACCTAAGCAGAATCTACTTTTGCTTCAAGAAACTTGGTAGGAAAGTCCATCATACATAACACACTCACCCACCTCCTCTATCACTGTATCGCTTACTCCCTCCACATCTTTTCCCAAAAGCAATGCCACCTTTCCATCCTTACCCACTCTTCTAAATTCATCCAGCCACTTTCCTGCCCCTACAATTCTGTGCACTTCATCCATCAGGATCAGCCGATCCCTCTCAAATTTCCTGCACATCACCAAGAAATGTTCCACATCTTCCCCTGTTCCACTATCACACATTATACACCTCTCATGCCTAATTACCCCAATCTCTTCTTATCCTCTAACAACCCAGCTGATGCAGTCCTCAGTCTAAATTGCAACTGCACACCTTCCTGATGCATGGGCCTCACATACCTCTCCACCCCTACCATTCTTTGCCAATTCTCCCAGTCCTTCTCATTTCTCACCTTCACTTTCCCCTTCTTGCGTATTGACCCAACCTCGTTTATCGAATTTTCTCCACAAGATCTCATATTCTTCCCACCATCCGATTCCTCCATCCTCTCTTAGTTTATTTACAACAATTTTTACCAATCTGCTCTATTCCAATACCTCTAATCTCTTACCAAACAAAACCTTCATCTCTTCCCTCCTCTCTTCTAGCTTCCTCCACCCCATATCTCCCCGTATTGCCACTCCTGCTACTGTGTTACTTGCCCCCAACAGTCTCCTACCCACTCTCATCTGTGCTGACTCCAACTTCTTGCGAGCATTCCGTCCTCCTGTCCACCACACTTCGGCTGCATGCTCCATACTGGGTCTCACTAGAAGCTCCCACACCATTCTTCCTCTGTCTACTTCCACCTGCCCATTCACTCTACTCATCCATGTCACCTTCCCAACCCACTCTTCTGCCTTCTCTGCCATCTTCTCTACCTGAACATTACCCCTTAGCTTCCTATCAAACCATATTCCCAAGTACTTGAATTCTTTGACCTTTTCCAATATCTCCTCACCAATCCTCCAATTCACTCCTGCTTCCTTCTTCCCTACTACCATGACCTTGCTCTTTTTGTTATTAAACTTCATCTTCCACCTTAACACATACGCCTGTACCACATCCAACATAGCTTGGGCCCACTTCGCCACACATCCAACATAGCTTGGGCCCACTTCGCCAAAAACCAAAAAAATGCGTTATTGGCTTGAGGTTAAAGTGCAAGGATAGCTGAGTGGAATGGTACTGGAATTGTGCCTTGATCTAATGCCATTCCAAAATTATACACAGTTCTTCCATTCTTGAAACAACCTCAAATGATAAAACGCGTATTGAGATGTTGTTTTACACTGAACTCCACGTCACACATTGATGTCACGTTTTCAATTGCTATGCTGTTTATTTAGGACTCGATCATGTATTCAGTAATGTATGTATTCACCGTTACATTCACCTCAAAAAAAAGTTTAGGAAACCGAAGGAAAATTCATGCGTGCCCATACGTGTATGGGGTAGCTTCACGTGGCTTCTCTATTTTTTAAAGCTTTTTTAACTGCTCACTTGGATGGAAGGAAGCGCTTCTTGGCCTTGAAACTCTGCAGAAAGATAGAGCAATGACCCAAGATGCCTCTGAGATAATTTATTAATTTATAACCTTGGTAGCTATTTAAGGTCCTAGTGCAAAATCAGTTTTTAGGCGAACTGGGCCCTTTGTATCGCAAACTTCAGGATGCATGATGGTGTGTGTTAATTTCAGGGGAACCTAAACCTGGAAAAAAAAGGGGGGGTGGGGGAAAGTGTCTGCCTTCAAGGGCTCATAACTTCTGAAAGTACCCCTACGCCAGTGATTTTATACTCAAAAGATAGATCTCTTAGAGCAACATAAAAATATTGGGGTTAGGTAGTATGCAGTCAGTAGTAGGACCCTTTTTGGGGGGCAGGGCTGCTCTTGGCCCACTATCGAAGGTCCAATTAACAGCTAGAGTGGTTGTTATTCAGTAGGCTTCAATGGGTGCAATAAAACTTTGAGAAGAGGCCAGCTAAGTGCATTACATTTTTATGAGAGGTTGTAGAGTAGTGGTCAGATTTTTTCATGAGGTACACGTATTCATTGCATTATAACTTGATCATATATTTGTTATTTTTCAAAGTCAGAGTTTTATTGCACAGAAGAAAGGGCTTTCGCACGATATCAAAAGTTTGAGAAAATGACAGGTACGTAGGTGTGCCAAGAGAAATAAAACCACAAATAAAAAATATACAGGACTCTCAAGTTGAAGTTTGTCTTTATAACTTTATTACAAGTGTCTAGACAAATTCTTGACTGTTCTTTTTCTCTCTCTCTCTCTCTCGATGTCCCGTAATCTGTGCAGGTTAGCAGCAGCAGATAAACAACTAGACAGAGCCTCCTTTTCAGAACACTCGCCCAGTATGTTGTGGTCCTAAAAGCTTGGTGCCGAGATAGACAAAGGCAAGCCCACCTGCGCTGTGAACTCTTGAAGGTCGCTTCCCATGCCACAAACCTTTGCAGCCATGATGCTCCTGGCATTCATAGACCTAGATTGATCTACGCCAGACAAATAATCAGTCTTGTCACAATTGTCACAAGACACAACTAGATTCTCACATAAACCTCTATGGTTCTTCAGGTTTGTCTTGACAGCCAGAGCTCCCCCACAACGATACTGCCACGTCCTCACAGCCTCCACGAGATTCTGGTTCTTGATCAAGCTGAAGTCTCCAGTGAAGTTAGCTCTCTCAGAACCAGACCCATGGAACTGCTCAGTATGTGCTGAAGTTGATGGGGACGTCCCAGAAGTTGATGGCATGGAAAGCGCTAGCTTCCTCCCACTAGCTGTCGACACAGGAATTGGTGCTTCCCGAGCCGAAAGCCCTTCTTCAGGTGTGGAATGCGACGTGTGCCATAAGTTTTAATTGCTGTCCCATTGGCTGCCACTAGTGGGGCAGAATGGGCAGAGGAAGCGGCTGCGCAGTGGTCAGCAGGAGAAGCCGGGACGAGAGAGACTTCTGCACCAGTGTCGATGAGGAAGGAGCGTCCCGAGGCCCTATCCTGGACATGTAGAAGCCTTGAGGTTGTTGCGCCAGCCACCACGGCTACTGGTGGCCGGCGTTGGCGTTTCCCACTGGCGGTGTCTTAGCTAGGGGAATATGGGTCATCTGGCAGTTGTTCTGGGTGCATCTCCTTGCCTCCGTTCCATACCGCCCATGGTAGAAACACAGACTGGTGTCGGTCTTAGTCCTGCGCTTTTGGCATTTGTGGTCAATGGCTGCAACATCGACGTTGCCAACAAGTGATGATGGCTGGTTCAGGCGAGTACCGGAGAGCATGAAGTAGGCATCAGCTTGTTCAGCCAGCTGATGGGTTGTCAGAGCCGTAGAACGAGCCAGGTGGTCTTGGACATCTGAAGCTGTCGTAGGAAAAGGGCCTTAAACAGGATGTGCTCGGGGACAAACGCACCTTATCTCTGCACTTTGGCCTCAGGAAGAACTTGAACTGGACTTTCATCCTGGCCGATGTCAGCCAACCAATTATTGGTGCAGACTTTTTCCGTGAGCATGGTTTGCTCATTGACCTCAAGCACCACCGACTATAATTATGACTCAGAAGCACCCTGCAGCAGCATTCCTGCTTACCTTTCTGACCTTAAAGTACTCAACCTCAACTATTTTTCTACGGCACACAATCGGTATTACGCCATTCTCCGAGACTTCCCCAAACTCACTGCTCCTCAAGTGGCTTACACCCTTGTCCGAGCTTTTAATCAGATTCCTGTGCACCAAGAGGACATCCCAAAGACTGCCATTATAACACCATTTGGTCTCTATGAATATCTCATGATGCCTTACGGACTCCGGAATGCAGCACAGACTTTCCAGCATTTTATGGATCAGGTCTTCTCCTTTGTCTTTGTTTACATGGATGATATCCTGGTAGCCAGCCACACACCTGAAGAGCATGACCAGCACCTGCAGACTCTCTTCACACGTTTATCTCAGTTTGGGCTGGTCATCAACCCTGACAAGTACCAATTTGGTGTCTCCACTCTCGACTTCCTCGGCCATTGTGTTAGCTCCGCAGGCATTGCCCCTCTGGAAGATCGTGTGGAAGCTATACGCAATTTTCCTGTTCCAGAAAACAAGACTTCCTTGCAAGAATACCTGGGACTTATTAACTTTTACCGCCGCTTTTATCCTCACTGTGCGGAAGTCCTCCACCCGCTGTACCTGCTCCTCAAAGGGAAGAATACTCCCTGGATCTGGACACCTGCATGTCAGGCTGCTTTCATCAAAAGTAAGCAGGCACTACAAACACTTACCCTGTTGGCATACCCTGATCCTTCAGTACTGACGTCCATCACTGTTGATGCCTCAAATGTTTCTGTCGGTGCTTTCTGTTGGTGCAGTCCTGGAACAGCAACTTCATGGCCAATGGACACCAATCTCCTTCTTCTCCCGCAAACTCCGCGATCCGGAGACAAGGTACTCAGCCTTTGACCGGGAACTACTTGCGGGCTACCAGCTTGCGGGTTGCCCGTATGCCTGGATGGCTGAGGCCATGAAGGGTGTCGAAAATGCGACGGCGGAAAGAGACAGGTACGAGGGGACGTGGTCGACCAAGAGACACATACCCTTACCTCGCTCATGGTGGACCTCTGAACAAAGTTCTCTTTGCAGGTGGCATTTGTTGGTGAGGTCCAAACAGACAATCGAACAAAGAGGAAAGTACTTAAAGGACAGATTCAGTTTTTTTTGTCCCTCTTGAAAGTATGATATCTAATTCGGGATATGATACTCATTATCAAGATAAACTGGTGGCACGGGTTGTAGATGAAGTACACTGTGTGAAGACATGGGGAGACAAGTTTAGGACAACTTTTAGAGAGGTTGGTAGTACATATCTGTAGCCTGATTCCCACATCAATCAAAGTCACGGCTCTAACAGCCACCTCAACTGTTGCTGAAGTTTCTGATTGTTTATATATGGAAGCCGCAACACTAATAGGTTGCCTCGACATAGAAACATTTTATAAAGTTTGCGAAAAGACATGTGTATGAGCTAACATCACAGTTGTGCAAAGAATTTGCTAATCCTCGGTCTTCAATTGCTAAAAGGATGCTCTATATCAGGGACATATGAAGATTGTACTAGGGTATAGCTACTGGTTCATAAAGAAAATGATGAGACTGACTATTGGAACCACCAGGCTATCCCAATCTCACTCGGCTTCAGTTGGTTGATGTGTTTACTCAAGTGCTGACATCAGACAAAAAGGAACAAGTTTTGAAGTGTTTTACTGATGTTGATGGGAAATTGTGCCTGGTGATTGGCCCAACGGCATTTGGAATGGGCATTGATTGCCCAGACATCCGGAGGGTCTTGCACTGGGGAATACCAAGCTCCTTGGGGAGGAGTATTTCCAGGGAAGTGGTCAAGAAGGAGATGAATAGCCCTCTGTGGCAGAGCTCTATGGCAAAAGTGGGAGACATGTTGATTTCAACATTGAGAACTAGTAGACGCAGATTTCTTTTTAAAGACTTTTTGATGTACTCTGAAAGTGTCTGTGGTTGTTCATGTGATGTATGTGAAGCTTCCTGTTGCTGTATAACTTGTTCTAAAATCTTCCTTGAGGTAGGTGGTGTAGAAAATGTATACAGTAGGTGGTGTAGAAAATGTACTATATACATCACCAGTGATCATTTTCTGTGCTGGTGGAAAAGAGACTAGTTTTCTCGGCTATTATGTAGCCATGTGTTTGTTATGCAGCAACTATATATATGTGTGTGTGGTTTGAGGGAGTAGGCTAAAGACATTACGTTACATAGCAAAAAAAATGCAATCCATACAAGCTTATTTGATTATGCTTCTATTCTTCGTATATAGTAGTTCTTTTCTAGAGAGAATTTGTTAGTCCTAATCTGAACTTAAAAGATTGGTGATGCTGGTCCGGAGGTGTGTAGACATTTTCTGAGTTGATAATCTTTGTCCAAACTAGGGGAATGGGAATCTATGAATATGAGAGTCAAGTTCTCAAAACAGGCAAACCCGATGTACTTTCCCAATGGATTTTCCAGCTCTTAGGATCATGCTTGGGCTGATATTCATTATGATGTGCTTAACTCATTACTTACCTGGGGGGGTCAAAAGTACCCTACTGCAACAAGAGTTTTTGAAAACGATGCTACTGGACCAGTTTTTATCATAGGAAAATGTTTCACATATAATTAGATAGCTTACAGTCTAAAGTTCATTTTGATATCAGTTTTGTCTATGATTAGTCTATAAGATTCTCGAGTGAAATGGCTAGGAATACTTTCACGGCTAAAGAAGTGATAGCCTTCCTGGAGAGTGACGAGGAGTGGAGTGAATTTGAACAGAAAGAAAGCGTGGACGGAGATCGAGAAGTGCCAGAATATATGAACTCTCTGGGAGTAACAGAAGTTGCTTCTCACTCAGTACTGGACTCTAGCTTTGTTCAAGAAGATGCTGAACCTGCTCCTCAAGACTCCATGCTCCTTTCAAAATGTGGTCAAAGTTATGCGATATTTATCATTGCTATGGTAACTATAATGTAAGAAATGTAAAGTTTAGATCATGCAGTATCATCTATCATCTATACTAATTCCCTTTGGTTTCAAAGATATAGTCTTTTTTAAGGAAAGGGTCAAATTTCAACTATAATGGTAGGTAATGAGTTAACCGCCATAACAATCGGACTCGCGGGGAAAATAATGATTTGGTTGGTGCTGCACATGCCCAAAAGACTGCTGAACATTCTAAATACGTGGGGCTATAATTATTGAGTCCCGTTATGTAGCGAGATGACAAATGAACTCTAACCTTTTCAAGCGCCGTGTCCTCGTTAGCGCATGCGCATAACATTTGCACGTTGACCTTTTCAGAAACCGCTCAACTGGCGCGAGTGTAGCATGGCTTCCAGAACAGCTGAAGACCCAGGGCTTCCCTTAGTTAGTAGCTGGTGCAGAATCTTTAGATCTTGAAGCAGGAAGTGACCCAGATAATGGTAACAGGAATTACAAGAATATGTGTCCAATGATGATTATGATTATTTAGATCTTCAGGGCAGGAAGTGCCCCAGACATTGGTAACAAATTTATTATAACTGAACAAGGCCATAGACAGGGGTGTTAATTTTAAGGGGTGTTAATCACTAAGTTTGAGCATTATAGCTTAATTTGCATTCATTTGGTTTTCCCAGAAATTGTAGGGGACATCCCCAAGCACCCCCCCCCCCCCCCCCTTGTCCTTGTAAACCCATGAAGGCCAAAAACAATTCTTTTTTTTCCAGGATATCTCTTGGTCAAGGCAGAGCCTCTAGAGGCAGGAAGTGTCCCAGACAATGGTAACAAGAATTCCAAGATTGTGCATAATTCTTACTTATATATGCTACATCCGTATATATGATTATCTAGATCTTATGGCACGAAACGCCCCAGACAATGGTAAATACCAAAAACATACGTATAATCCATAATTATTGATTATCTACAATATCTAGATCTCAATACAAGAAGTGACCATGACAACGGTAACAAAATTAAAAATGTTAATCCATGAATATATACTTGTATTATTAAACTAACACATACACACATAAGCATTGCAAGAGAAGTTTTCCTGTATAGCACGTGGAAAATTCTTTTCACGGAGAGATCGACTGTCCTCACACCTGGAACAAGAACATCAGTTTGAAATGAACACCAAGAAACAAGCTAGCCGCTTCTTCTGCCCATTCAAGTGTGACTTGTCTCCATTCCGTACCATGAAACTCTTGTTGGGTCATTGTCAGTCATCACACGACGATTCACTGGGTAAATATAACCGTAGGTATACTATAATTTTGTCAGCTCTAGTTATTATTAGCATCAAACATGGTAAGGATCACTAGCATAGACTCAGCAGCTTGCCTAGTACAACCTGAATTCTTTTTTGTTAAATCCAATGCAATGTGCTTGAACTGAGATGCATTGAAGGATTATTTAGTAGACTAGGCATTGAAGTTATAAGCTATCCAAATAATGTGCACTCTGAAGTTATTATTAGAAGCTAGAACTACTATTCAAACTAAATGCATATGGATGAGTATGGAACCCATGATAGTGATCCTTTAAATAGTGAACTACAGTGGAACCTCGATTATCCGAACGTCAATCAACCAAACTGTCAATTATCCGAACGAGAAAAAAAGGGAATAATTTGAACGTCGATCATGTGCGGCCAGTTTACTTGTAGCCACCAACAACATGATGGAGTTTCGAGGTAAAAAGAAAAAGAAGGTGCTCTCCATCCAGCAGAAACGTGACATTTGCAAGAGAACTATGATGGTGTAGATGGTGTAGGGAAGTCGACAATTTGATAGTAAAGACCTGAGCTGTGCTAGGTGTATCTAGGTCAGGAGTGTGCTAGGTGTATCTAGGTCAGGAGTGTGCTAGATGTATCTAGGTCAGGAGTGTGCTAGGTGTATCTAGGTCAGGAGTGTGCTAGATGTATCTAGGTCAGGAGTGTGCTAGATGTATCTAGGTCAGGAGTGTGCTAGATGTATCTAGGTCAGGAGTGTGCTAGATGTAGTATATATAATATATCTATACTTGTTGTACTCCATGGCTAAATAGAGACACATGTAGTATATATAATGTCTATACCTGTTGTATACCCATGGCTAAATAGAGACACATGTAGTATATATATTGGATACAAAAGAGCTTCCGAAACTGGAGTAAAGATCCAAACCCAAAGACTTTGGAGAAGCTTCAAAATTTCGGCGGTCTTCAATTTTGCTTTCCAAATACCCTAACCGGATGTAGGTTTGATTCTATTTTAATAAAGCAGTGCATAGCGTTGGGCATGCGTAGACAGATCTGCGTCTATCATCAATAATCGGTTAAGGACAAAACAAATACTGGTTTCAATGGGTTCCACTTACAAATGCAGGAACAAAGAACCTCAAATTTGATTCAATTGAAGAGTTTCACAAGTGGAAAGGATTGGAGGAGGAAACAACATACACCACATACATACAGCGACAAACTTCCTATCAGCCAAAAGCTACTGATGGTAAATGTAACCATATTAGAATCATATTTATTATTTTAAATGTAATTTGCATAAACAGCAATAAAGGTCACCTACTACTATTCTTGCTGTCGCGATGGTGAGTATCATTACAATTCCTCAGAGAGAAGAACAGATCAAAAGAGACTCCATCAAAAATCTACCCGCAAGATAAATGATGTCTGCCTATCTAGAATGTATGTGGATGAATATTTCGACCATCATGTGAAAGTCCAGTATATTACGGCTCATACCAACCACCAGCTAGGGGTTGCAGAACTACCACATCTTCCACTGCCTAAAAGCATACGAGGAGAAGTGGCTCTGAAAGTTAGCAAGGGTATTCCTGCTGAAAGAATACTTGAAGGTATGGTTTCGATTGGCAAACTTCAAATTAGATGACACCATGCATGTATATATAACATTTCAGATGTTAAGAGAGAAAGTTGGCCATCGTGCAAAACGGCAAGATTTTTCCCAAGCTGCATCACGAAAACATTTCTTATCAAAGTCAAGATGTTCGAAACATCCGAGTGTCTGTTCTGGACAGACATAAAAAGGCATGAAAATGATGCAATGTCTGTCAGCATTCTTGTGCGAGAAATCCAGCAAGAGCCTTTTGATCCAATTCTAATTTATAAACCACAAGGAATGACTCTGGAAGACCACACCACACTTGTGAAAGATTCATTTGTTCTAGCGGTGCAAACAGAATTTCAAATGGAACTTTACAGACAATTTTGCAGTAAAATAGTTTGCATTGATAGTACACACTGTACTAATGCTTACCGCTTTAAGCTGATCACCTGTGTTGTTCCAGACAAGTTTGGCCAAGATACCTATAATATATACAGTTATAAAAATAATAAATATACATGATCTGTGATAATGATTTAGGACAGCCAATAGCCTGGTGCATATCTGACCAAGAAACCACAGAAGTAGTGGAATTGTTTCTACAGAGCATCAAGAACCGGTCACCACTATCAACAGTCTCTATACTGATGACTGATGATGGTATAAATATTTTACTTCAATTCCAGCTCACTCACCATAACATTTCAATTGCAGATAATACTGCCTGGAATGCAGCAACTCATGTATTTGGACCAACACTTAGGCACTTACTCTGCCACTGGCATGTTCACAGGTACAGAACAATTTTAACTGGTATATATATAAAATGACATGCTAGTATTCAGATCATGGAAGAACCACCTAAGGAGTTGCACACCTGACAATCAGGTCAAAATTTACCAAACATTGTGCATTCTGATTGACGAACACAATTTGAGCAAGTTCAACACTCTATTGGATCAATTCATTCTACACTGGATCAGCAAAGAACACGATTTTATCAACTACTTCAAACAACAGTATCAAAGCCGTCCTGGTAAGCAAACAGAATATTGCCCTTCAGTTGTTTTTTTGTTAATGATTAAATAGAAAAATGGGCCAAGTGTCACAGGCATTTTCCACATGCTGATACAGACACCAACATGTACTTGGAGAGGTACGCACGTACGTATCACTTGGTCATACACTTTGCACTGCACTATGAACATTATTAGAGTATGTACATTACATGCAGCTTTCACAACAAACTGAAAACTACCTACCTAAAAGGGAAAGTAAACAGAAGAGTGGATTTCTTACTTAGCGTGTTATTCCGCATTGAGGAAGATAATTTCTTCAACTATAGAAGAAAATGTCAGCTTCCAATGGTAGCCAGAGATTCAAGTCACCTGCGTGCCATTGCTATTCCTGCAGGGAATGTAGAGGTTTGCAAAGTTATAACATATACTATGCCATTTTGCTGTTTATACTATTTGTATATCACTCAAATACAGGTTATTGATTGTAGCACTTGGCGTATTCCTAGCATGTCAGGTAGAACTCCCGATGGCTACTTAGTTAAGCAGATAAAAGAATCTTGCACTGAATGTAGCAGTACTACTGAAGAATCAGCAACGATGTGCACCCAAAGGGAATGCAAGCTGCTTTGTTACCACATGTACACTTGTGGAAAGTATTGCTATGACTATATACACAAATGGAAACTTGTGTAAACACATACACAGAGCTCACTCTATGTGGTTGAAATTACAAGAGCCCCATTGTGCTTTTGAGTGTTCCTATCCCAATGATAGTGGAGCGGACAGTGATTCTGATATTGATGACCCCCTTGAATTTGCTGAGAGTGTGAGGAATCCATCCACAGGTATGCACAACTATGATTCATTGTATGCAGATATACCATAATTTTGATTATTATAGACCCGACATTTCAACTAATGACTTTTCAGTCATACATGAAAGAATTGGAAAAGGCAGTTACTCTTGAGAACACCCCAGTACATTCTTTTCTCCCTCACATCAATTCTCTGCTACACAACGCTGTACTAACTTGCACAGCTGCAATGTCTTCTGAGACGTCATGTGCAGAGCAGTTCAAAAGTGAAAAAATAGCACCAAACAAAAAGTTGGAACATCAATGGCGATTCCAGATAACAAGCAAGGCACCAGGTAGAAAGAAAAAAGGACTGGTACTCAGGTTAGTATCATTTATATCATAATACATATATAGACATTATTTATGAAGCTATGCAAAAATTTGAAGACATGCCAATAGCGAAGAAAGGAGAGATATTCTGGTTGAATTGGAAACAGAGGATAATGTAAGGAAACACACAACACTAATACTTCAGCTAGCTACTTATTATTCCTATACCCAGACAACAATAAACACAGCCACACAAGAGCTATCAACTACTCAAGAGCTATCAACAGATAACCAAAATGAGGTAATTTATTATTAATTCTAGAGTTTTCATAAGACAACCATGCACGATGGATATCGGTGCTATGAAAATTGTACCATTACAGAACAAGCAAACAGATAAGGCTTCAACCTCAAATTAAAAAAATCACATAGTTGTGCCAGGAGTGAAGAGGAAAAGTGGATCATCAACAACAGATAAACACAATGAGGTAATCTGTAATACTTGTAAAAAAAGTACCATATATGTAATTATAAAGATACCACCACTGATTCAAAGCATTGGTGTATGCATACTGTACCATTACAGTATTCACAAAGAACAACCGCTTCAACATCAAGTTCAAACACGGCTAAATCTGGTAAGATTGTATTTAGAAAGTGTCTACACATATAGTAATTATATGTGATTGTTCCAGGAGTGAAGAGGAAAAGATGTGGATCTTGTGAGAGGTGCAAACGATTGGATTGTGGAGTTTGTGTATTCTGCAAAGACAAGCCCAAGTTTGGAGGGCCAGGGAAGCGAAAGAAGTGTTGTGAGCTGAAAATATGCCAGCTCTTAACTAGCAAGGATACTAAAACATCAGTAATTCCTACCAAACCAATAATGTCAAGCCAGTCTACTTCCAGCAACAATTCCATCGATAATTTTCTCCAAATCAGTGGACGAAAACTTCATCCTATACTGGGAGATGGGAACTGCTTATTTCGCACAATATCATATGCTTTTCTAAACACTGAAGATCATCACTTTCCCATTAGAAGCCACATTGTCAGGCTTATAAACCTTAATTCTGGAGTATTCTCCCAGTATTTGATGCCAGTTAATCGACCAACCATCGAGGAACAAGTCCAACACATGAACCACCCATGTTTGGGGGACTCACCTTGAAATCAAAGCAGCTGCTACGCTTTTCCAGCTACCCATCTACTTTTGTATCTGGTCAGAACAAAGTAGTTCCTTCACTTGGAGTGTCTTTCATCCTATCACACCAAACAACTTGACATTTCCTGTGATTGTAGATGAAGATCTGAAACAAAAGAAAGATATCAGTCACATTGAAATGTACCATCATCGAAGTCACTATGAAGCAATTATATCAATGGAGAGTGACCAAGTTTGTGAAGTACCACCTCAACTTACTGGTAAAGATGATCCCAAAAGAATTGATTTATAACTAAATGACCTGCAAACATATGAATTAAAATTGCTGTATTTAATAATAACAATGTCTCGGCATCCGCTTGTGTGGGCCTGCCAAATCCGTGTTTCGAGTGTTGTGAGTGAGAAGGTAAAGGGTCTGGCTACGCAAACTACTAAATGCCTTGGGTACGAACATCTGATTCTGATTTTTTAGAGAAATTAAACTGAACAAATCCATGTATTGAACAAACACATTTTCTTGTCTCAATGAATAACTCACATACAGCTATTACACATACAGCTATTATAGAGAAGAATTTGGCCAGCAGATTCCTTGGGGTAAGAGTAAAGCTGAAACATCTAGTCATACAATATATCCTGGCTAGGGAGGAGCAAAGTATCTAGCTAGTCACTATAATGGTTAAAAGGGAGGTGTATCTAGTCACACTGTGGTTAAATTACCTTGCTAGCAGCAAGACACTTGCATCAATGGGACAAAGGATTATGTTCATCCATAGATCTTATACCTCCAAGATCTATGGTTCATCCGTCATTCGAAGTTCAAAGAAGCATCTAGTCATACAATATATCCTGGCTAGGGAGGAGCAAAGTATCTAGCTAGTCACACTATAATGGTTAAAAGGGAGGTGTATCTAGTCACACTGTGGTTAAATTACCTTGCTAGCAGCAAGACACTTGCATCAATGGGACAAAGGATTATGTTCATCCATAGATCTTATACCTCCAAGATCTATGGTTCATCCGTCCATTCGAAGTTCAAAAGTTTCCGAAAAGGTCAAAGTGCACATATTGTGCGCATGCGCTAGCGAGGACACGGCGCTTGAAAAGGTCAGAGTTCATTTGTCATCTCGCTACATATAATTATTTGCAGGCCGCGCCCCGCTTTTTGCTAAAGAATAACTTGAAGATGCTTTGTTTGGACGAAGTAACTTTTCTTCTTTTTGACGACGACACTAGCGGCTCTGGCTCGGATTCTGGTGGGGAAGAAGGCCAGAGATATATGCCTACCGTGGTTGTGCCCTGGCTCTAAGTCAAGAGGCTGGGTGGAAGGATTTCTAAGTCAAGAGGCTGGGTGGAAGGTTGGTTTTTTGCTAAAGAATAACTTGAAGATGCTTTGTTTGGACGAAGTAACTTTTCTTCTTTTTGACGACGACACTAGCGGCTCTGGCCCGGATTCTGGTGGGGAAGAAGGCCAGAGATATATACCTACCGTGGTTGTGCCCTGGCTCTAAGTCAAGAGGCTGGGTGGAAGGATTTCTAAGTCAAGAGGCTGGGTGGAAGGATTTCTCGGATCAAGTGGCGTTTACGACTCCAGCCATCAACAATTTTTTTTTTATTATTTTTTTTTTTGAAGGGTCATCAACAATTTTTTTTTTTCACAATCAATACAAAAGTGGACGAGACAAAAGTGTACAGACAAAAGTGTACAAACATATAACCAGTTAAAAGTTAAATCACGCCATCTACCTCCGGAGATCGAATTGGGAGGCGGCGGATCCACAGTGTGGCATTGCCCTTCCACGAGTTAATCGATAGCCTCTGGAACAGATGGCGAGTAGCTTCTGAGGGAGGAATGCCCCTCCTTGAAGGCGTCCTAACAAATTCGTGCGCGTTTTTTTAAGTTTACGCACGCGCGTTTTGGGGTTCATTAAAAAAATATTTTTTTAAAATATAATTATTATATATAATTATATATATATTCCCCCCCCCCACCCGTGCGCGTTGGGTCCGAGAAGCCAACACTGAGGTCCATTGCTCCTGCTGCGTTTGTTACAGAAGAGGTTATGGGCTATCTCAACAGCAAGGGTCTACTAGCTATTGCTTTTCCATGTTCCAGGTAAGAATCAGCAGTTCCAGGTAAGAATCAGCAAGGGTCTAGGTCTTTCTTTTTCATGTTCCAGATAAGACATCACATATTTATTATGTTATAAGACATCACATAATTATAAGACATCACATAATTATTATAAGACATCACATAATTATTATAAGACATCACATAATTATTATAAGACATCACATGATTATTATACTATGTTATACCAGTGTATAGGGGTAGTTCTTCAATGGTGATGAGGAAAAAAAGAGACCTGAAGGATGGCAAAACTTGGGCATGCCCTAGTTGTAAATCGCTTAAATTTATTCGGCATGGGAGTTTTTTCTTGAAATCACACATGGTCCTTCAGACATGGCTACTATTGATATACTGGTGGGTGAGGCAGTTATACCCTGTATTGGATGCAGTAGATGAGTCTGGCTGCTACAAGAAAAGTGTGATTAATGTGTACCAGTGGCTTAGGGAAGTGTGCTCTGCAGCACTACTATGTCGAAACCAGATTGTGCTTGGTGATGTTGGATCTATTATTCAAATAGACGAGTCACAGTTCACACACAAACCCAAGGTATATATCACTGTAACATTGATATACTTGAATGGATGATCGCTTTCGTTATTGACTGTTTAGCATCATAGAGGCCGCCCACCTACTAACTAAGGAGACTTGGATATTTGGAATGGTTGACACGGATCATACGCCTGCTCTTGGTACACTTGATAAACGTATTGTGTCTATTTCAAAGATTTTAATTCAATGAAATTTATTTAGGTTACATGGAAGTTGTGGATAAGAGGGACGCAGCCACCTTGCTACCCATTATCCAGGCGCATGCTGCACCTGGATCAATAATACATTCGGACCAGTGGGCAGCCTATAGGCAGGTTACTCTTCCTGGGATTGCCTGGGATTGTGGCACATGAGACTGTGAACCACTCTATTGAGTTTGTGGATCAGAGTACGGGTGTGCACACCCAACATATTGAATCCTATTGGAACAGGGTATGGTTTGTGGAACATAATTTTTTTAATTTTAACAACAATTATTATATTGTGAAGGTGAAGCTAAAGAGGATGAAAGGAGTTCATCGCCACCAGCTCCCATCCTACCTGGATGAATTTATGTGGTGGGAGAGAAATGGAACAACTGTAGCTTTAACTTATATTAACAGAAATTAAAACCCAATACCCTGTTTGATTGTATTATTATTTATTTGATATTTTTATTTGGATGATATTTCATGAAATTTGCATTGTTTATTTGGATGATATTTCATGAAATTTGCATTGTTTATTTGGATGATATTTCATGAAATTGGATTGCTTGAAAAGAGAAGACAATTAAAAAGACTATATATATACCCCCTCCAAATTAGCATGCAAAGGCTTCATCATGAAATGAACCTGAAATGAACCCTAATTTTTTGGTTTTGGTTATCTCATCAGTTATCTCATCATGATAAATTATATTGTTCGTTAAAAATAAAAAATAAAAATAAATAAATTAACTCCAAAACGCGCGTGCGTAAACTTAAAAAACCGCGCACGAATTTGTTGATGGCTGTAGTCGTAAACGCCACTTGATCCGATTTCTCGATGGTAAGTTTGTTTCTACCTTAGCGCTTCGTTGCCATTGTATTCCACAATCTTCTGAGATAATTCGCTAGCCAAACTGTAGCCTATTCTTGTGTTTTTTGAGGATATAACTATTTCTAACATAGCAGTTGAAGAAGATTAGTTATAGCTAGGTTGAAACGTTTGTCTAAGGTTGATGTTCTCAACTTTCTTGGCAGTTTCAGGAGATGAAGGTGATCCGATCCATTGTTACCATCTGCTTGTGGAAGCTCTGGACTTAGTGGAGGTTGGTACAAGGAAATTTTGTAGAGGTTTTGTAGAGGTATTATTATATATTCCCTTTCAGCCTCTGAAGAAGAGAGTGACCATTTGAACACTCCTTCCTTACCATCTACTGACCCTCCATCCTTACTACCATCTACTGACCATCCATCCTTACCATCTACTGACCCTCCATCCTTACCATCTACTGACCCTCCGTCCTTACAATCTGCTATATACAGGGGACTCGAATAAGTAAGTTATCAAAATTGACATTTGAATATTTGTTTGTATATATATTTTTGTGTTACAGGGAATGTGAGGTGTGGTGCTAGAGTTCGTAGTGAGAGAGGACATGGTGCGAGAGGTTGCCGAGAAGTCCACTCGAGAAGTAGAGGTTCAAGTAGCACTAGTAGTCCACCACCACAAGGTACTGATAATAGGCAGGCCCAGTCCCAAGGGTGTAGTAGACAGGCCCACTCATCTAGCACCAGTTATCGGATAATACCAGTCGAAGGTGCTGGGGGAAAAAGAGCCAACTCCTTTGGCTTTGCCCTATCGCTCAATTCCTGACCTAAACTCTGCTTTGCTCGGTGTAACAAGTTCGTTACTAGGTGCTTTTTATCTTTTTTTTACTGTTGACGTGTGGGACCTCCTTGTGAGAGAGATGAATATGTAGGGTGGGGCTCCCCCATAATTGGCATGATACATGTGAAGAAGAAATGAAGGCTTTTGTAGGACTTTTGATTGTTATGGGCATTTCAAAACTTCCCCGTTTAGACATGTACTGGTCTTGTGAGTATCCTGATTTGTCATGTGGTTTGGTGAGTAGAGTAAGGAGGTTTAGGCAGTTGATGCGCTACATGCATGTCAACTCCATTGCTAGCTCGCAGGTAACATCTGGTAATCCCAATTATGATAGGCTGTATAAGCTTTGAAAGCGAGTATTGTTTTGCATCAGGAGCTTAGCATTGATGAAGCCATGATTCTCTATCAAGGGAGGCTTGGCTTCAAGCAATATATGAAGGATAAGCCTACGAAATGGGGCATAAAAGTATTTGTGCTTTCGGATGCAAGGAATGGTTATATTTATCGATTACAAATTTATACTGGGAAGAATGTGGAAACGGGAGATAGTACAGGTTTGTGTAGTCCGATAGTGTTAGATTTGTTGGAGGGATTTGAGCACAAGAACTTTCAAGTATACATGGATAATTTTTATACAAGTCCTAATTTATTTCACACGCTCACTATTAGAGGGGTTGGTTGGTGCATGTGGCACAGCTAGGCCTAATAGGAAAAACTTTCCTAAGGAGTTACTTACAAAGTCCAGTAGGAAGAATAGAGGGAAATAATTTATGATTACAGATCAAATGGTTTACTCCTGGCTTTAGTTTGGGTAGACAAGCGTGTAATTGACATGATGACTAATATGCATGCAGCTGTGGAGCAAGGACAACAACCAACTGTGAAACGTCGTCAGCTTGATGGTTCTCGACAGGATGTGCCATGCCCCCCTGTCAGCTATGCCTCTACTGTACTTGACCTTTCACACCAAAGGCCAATTTGCATCAGCTGCGCCGACTAACTTGTTCTTGACCCTGACCTTACAGAATCCGACAGGAACCTCGTTAGCCCAACCCTATCACCTCTCTTGGCTTTCTCACAGCCTTAATCTTTCTATAGATACACAGGTGAAACAATCATTGATTATATACAACCATTAATTGCACATAAACAATATTCAAAATTCAGGTATTAACTAAAGAATAAGGGGCTCTCCCTATTTGCACAAGATCAAACTCAACGTCGAATAGTATTCAAGTATAACAATGCACACGCAGACTGGCATTATTCAGTCTGCGCATGCGCATTCGTACAATACACTAATGACATGACATGATATAAATTGGCGTGTGCATGCATAGTCATTATCCTAATTGACTGTAATTAGGCATGAATAGAGTTCCTAAATGTCCAGTATTCTCTATTAACTAGTCAGTCCAGCTTGTTAAGCTCTGGCTTAGACCATTAATTGCACATAAACAATATTCAATATTCAGGTATTAACTAGTCAGTCCAGCTTGTTAAGCTCTGGCTTAGATCTAGTCTTCTCTCTCTCTGCTAACAAGGTCTTAAATACTAATCATGTTCTGCACACTGATTTGCACCCTACATTTCTGTTATTTACACACAAAGGCTGTGGTCTTGCACATGGCTGTTGTTGTTATTATGTACTGCAACATGGTCTTGTCTCAATCCATTAGTGACCAGGTGGTGCCCTTCCTCCTCTAACACCCCCCCCCTGTTTACCTGATTATCAGTCATTCATGAGGGGTGTCGACACAGCAGACCAAAGGATGGGCTACTACAATTTGGGTAGAAAATCAAAGAAGAGGTGGTGGAATAGGGTGTTTGCATATTTGTGTTTTTTTGAATGCCTTTATCTCGTTTTCTTTTTCAAACACTTCAGAGGCAGGATAGTCTTCGGATTAGCTTAGTAAAAACGTTGATTGGTTCCTATTCTTTTCGGCGGCGTATAGGTCGACCTTGTACGTTGCCTACATCTCAGCTAGAGCGTCTCAATTTAGGTCATTTCCCCCCTTCTACTTCTAAGGGCCGCTGTTTGGTGTGCATAAAAAATGGTTTGAGGCATGAAAGCCGAAATGAGTGTGGTTACTGTAAGGTTCATTTGTGCATTGGATCTGACCGTATCATACCTAGACCCCCTGGAAATCCGTTTAAAAAAATACCTTTTTCCGTTTCGGATTTTTATAAATACCGTTTCACACCATGATTTATGTTTTTTTCCAGTTTCAACAAATAAATAATTTATTATACACAATAACAACTAAAACGTCCCTCTATATCACCATTGTGATACAGCATAACAAGTTTTTTTGTGTTCTCTTCAGTAAGACTCTCTCTTCTATCATTAAAGGATGTGTTTATACTGAGAAAAACTTCATTCACAGTCAACTGCCACAGGCATCCAAATAGCATCTGAGGCAACTGCCACAAGTAGAGAGAAACGATCACTCACGCTCTCCCAAAATGCTTGAAGATTCAATGGAGATGGAAGAGCACTTAGTGGTAATTAAGCCATTCTTCATGTAGCTCTGCTGATGGACTCTTAAGTCCTGGGATGACATCAAAGTCAGTGATGTCATGTCCCACAATAGCCAATTGTCGTGGATCAAAAACACGAACTTTGATAACAGACGATCAGTTTCAGTTCCAAAGGTAGTCTTCTCGCAACCAGCTCTCAGATGCATCTTAAGATCCTCCAGATAATTCAAGACCTTACATGCCAGTGGAGTTTCCTTCTCTTCAAGAGCAGAGGGTACAGTCATCAGCCGCTGGCAGTTCTCCTTAATGAAGTACAGCTGAAGAATGATTTCAGGAATAGATCGTTTTATGGCTAACCAGCAGCTCAATAATACGCTCTATAGCCATTCCCACTCCTTTCTCTGCTACATAGGGGGGGGGGTGGGAGAAGTAGGGGGGGAAAAGGGGGGGGGCGGGAAGGGAGAGAAAAAAAGAAGAGGAAAAAAGGGGGGGGGGAAGAAAAGGAAGAAGGAAAAAAGAGGGAAAAAAAACACGTGGATTCCATGTATTTTCCGTGGTAACGGATTTCCAGGGGGTCTACATACCTTGGTGGAATATTAGTGTTGCATGTATTCTCTTACTTCTCGTGGCCATGAAATGTAAGTTGTGTATGTGCGTGCCTCTTGGTAAAGTGTGGATGCTTGTGTCTAATAATGCATTTTTCTCTATTGTTGTGTCTTTGTGTTCTAGATGCCTGGGAAGTGTTGATAGAGCCTCGTCTTGCCCTTCTACACACATACACACACACAACATGTATTACAATGCTACTCTCTCACTCTCCTTCATTCTTCATCAAATTACCCACCCACATTCTATATATATACCCACACACACATACTTTTTCTATACAAATATTCGATTTTATATATTTGTTCTGTTCAAAATGTTTTGTCTTAGGATGATGATTTAGGGTTGTTATTGTCTTGATTCTGTGTCAAATTATATGAATATGCCAAAATATATGGTATATAAATGTTGGTTCAATTTTGAAAAGCTATATAGCCAAATGCTTATTTGGTCCTTGGGTTTCATTCAAAAATCAGGATGTAGAGCAATCACTGGGCTTGCATATGAACGAGGTCTCCTGTGCTGACATCCTATAAGAAGCTCTAGGGAAAAATTAGTAGTTAAATCGTTAATTATTTTACTGCGTAATGTTGGACCCAGAATATCCATGCTACATGCCATAAACTTTAAGATGTTTCTTGGAATCAAAAATGTGCCTAATATTATGTTTTTTACTTGATACCTTCACATAATATGAAGATTTACAATTGACAATGGCTGCACGTCTTAATTGCTTAGAATGGAGGCTGTCTGCAGACCATGCATATGTCACGTGAGCCTGCAAGCCACCATCAGCTGTAATAGATGGTGGTGCTATTATTCATGCAGTGCACACCAGACATTCATCTGAATGAGGTTTATATAACAATACAAACCCCATCAGGAAAGTGACTCAAGGGGGGACAGTTGTATTTTTAATTTTTTATTATTTTTTACTTGTGATTACAAATTTAGAGCTCCGTAGATTCTGCAAACTTCATGGTATGGACTTGATATATACTCAAAAGATAGGTCTCTCTGTGTGCTCTCTTTTGATACTAAAATATGTTTCATAGGTATAACTATATAGACCCTAAAGTGGAGGGACTTGCATCCAGAATAACTAAGTGCAAAAAAAATTGCTAGCACGCAACGACCTTTTTCACTCGTGATTCCTGTATTAAGACATGATATCTGGCATACCTACTATTTGAGGCAGTGGCGGATAAGGGGGGGGGGAATGGAAGGTTTGCTTTATGGAAAAGGGGTAATAGCCTTGAAAAGGTTGGGATCCTCTAGCAAGCCCTAGACTCCTAGAGCATGCAACGACCTATTTTCAACTTAATCAATTTTCCACCCGCGCGCTTGACCACAACATTTTAACGCCTCATATTAATGTGAAGGTTGAGCCTGTTTTTTAGAGACAAGCTTGGAAATGTGAGGGACAGTCGTACTCAGGGCACAGCGCAGGTCATCCTCAGCATCAAGCCTGTTCCATGCTTTAGATTTTATGACTAGAAGGGCCGAGAAAGCACTCTCACAGAGGTATGTGGATGAGAATGGAACAAGAACTCTGAGAGCAAAGCCACTGGTTTTCGAGTATGTTGGCAGCATCTTGGCCCAGAAGTCAGAGAGGCTTAAAAGCTGGAACTCCTCCTTAGCTGCACTGTTGTTAACTAGCTCCAAGAACTCTTCTTGAATGTCGTCAGGGAGGTCATCAACAGAACTTCTGAAGGGGTTTCTTGTGAAGTTCATCTCTGTGCTCTCTGTGTTGATCCCAGGAAAGTAGTGTACAAATTCTCCTTTTAGACCCGACAGTTGTTCCTTGATGTTCTCTTTTAGCTCGTCTGTGATTGTTCCCTCCCCCACAACCTCTGAAATGCAGAGATATTTCCGTTGTCCAGCTTCCTTTCCCAGAGGCAAATTCGATGTGGTCAGTATTCATGATGATGTTTGTTTTCCGACCCTGGAGCTTGAGATTCAGACCATTCAAAGCTTTAAATATGTCGGCCAGATAACTGAGTTGACACTTGAAGTCTGGCACTTGAATGGTGATCAAACAGTCCTATCAAAGTGAATTAACATCAGATTATTAGTTATTGGATTTTCCAATCAATCTATACCGGCTTTCTTTCCATCACAGCTCTCCAGGAAAGTCTCAAGCTCTCCAACAAGTTCGTAGACACGTGCGAGAACATTGCCTTTTGATAGCCAATGAACAGAGGTGTGGTAGAGAAGGTCCTACATAGGATGATAGGAACCGTATCTGCTTTCTCCTTGTAAGTATATTTACCCGATGTTGTGCATCCATATCTTGGCACAGTTGGCGGAAGAGTCTTGTGTTGAGTGCACTTCCCTTGATGTAATTCACGATCTAAATTAGTAGGGAAGAAAGTGTTACTTGTGCAATGTGTTGAAGGAAATTTTAGCATGCTCAACACTCATCAGCATTTAACAAGGGACAACTATCATTTATATAACTTGGATGACTGCCCCCAAAGTCTGTTTGAGAGTTGTGGGGAGGGTTTTTGATGCCAGTGCTTCACGGTGGATGAGGCAGTGTGTTGTTATTACACCAGGGTTCTTCTTTTTAACCAGAGTTATGAATCCTGTGATTGAAATTTTAATCATTATGATATGGGTTGGCAAAATATGTACTGCCTGCATGCACTATACCAGAACGAGATCAAACCAGAACGAGATCCCAGCATGGCTGGAGCTCAATCAGTGCATACGCCTACCAACTTCTCCCAAGACAATTTCTCTTTCTCAAAATAGCTTGACACCATTTCCATCACATCATGAGCTGTAGTCGATGTGGTCAAAGGCCTACTACAGAAGAGGAACTCCTCCTCAATACAGCTTCCCGTGATGTAGCGAGCAAAAACCTGGAATGTAATGCACAAAATGGCACAAAACTTTGAGGTAATAGGATCAGGTATTTACCATGAGCTGAGCGCATTGTGCCACATCTACCAGCTGAATGGAAAAGAATGGAGAGGCTTTATCTTCTCGGTGACCTGCTGCTGGATGTCTTTTGACATATCATCGATGCGCTGCTTGACGGTGTTGTCGGAAATGGAGATCTATAATTGTCTGGGAAATGTAGTATGCTTTGAAAAATGTAATATCAGACCCGTTTCATCTTGCTGGCACTCTCCTCATCCAGAACAAGCCGGGTTGCTTCAACCAGACATGGCTTGATGAGTTTTTCACCAATGTTGTGTGGCTTCTCTGGGCGATCAGTAGCGAAATTTTGTAGGAAGCCTCAACAAACCAACTGTCCTGAAAATTTCCAAAATGCTTCCATACATCACCCATGACCACTAAATTAGTAAAACTATATTTCACCTAAAATTCCCAGCTCTGGTATTTACCTGGAAAAGGACTCCTGTTCTGCGATCCAACCTTGCCCTTTTCACGTGTTCTTCTTTCATTTGGAAGTATTCTAGGCCTTTTTTGGCCAGCTCTGGGTTGACTTTGGTCAGGTGGTCCTTGAGCTTTGAAGGCTTCATGCTCTCATTTGTGAGAGTTTTCTGGCAAACCACACACTGAGGGACTTGAAGGCCTTTGTGGACAATGAAAGAAAATCCACGGGCCAGGAAACTCTCATTGTATGAACGCTATTTTGACATTTTTGTGCCTTCTTGAAAAACACAAGGCAGCACAACACAACTTTGATTCAATACTTTTCTGTCTGGTGACTCAGGTCAGAAAAATAATTGGCTTTCCAGGGTGAACATCAAAGGAAAACAATCTACAACACAATCAATCCTGACACCACAGTTTTACTACAGGATAGTCCCTACTGAGTTGTTATGCCCTGACTTGTTTTATTGAGCAACGCTCAAAATTACCCATGAAAAAATAATTCCAACTTTGTTCGATTTTTCACAAATAGATATTATTCCTGGGAGGCCCAAGAAATGGCAAATTACACCCTTGGGGTAATAACGGGAACGAGTGGGTGAGTCTAGCCACTCGTACCAATTTCAATTTTTTTTGCAATCTGGAGTTATTCTGGATGCAGTTTGGGGGATGCAGGTTTTTGAGGTCCCTCCACTTTAGGGTCTAGTAACTTGCCTGTAGTTATACCTATGAAACATATTTTAGTATCAAAAGAGAGCACACAGAGAGACCTATCTTTTGAGCTATATATCAAGTCCATACCATGAAGTTTGCAGATCCTACGGAGCTCTAAAGTTGTAACCACAAGTAAAAATATATAAAATTAAAAAAATTAACTGTCCCCCCTCAAGGCGTGTCCCTTTGAGAAGAAGTATCCTTGCATCAATATACATGAATGGATATTTCTAACTTACTTTGACACTTTTGCATGCTAATTAAGGAATGCTATTATACTTTTTCTTAGCCTAATTAAGGAAATACATGCACTCGCGTAAGGAAAGGAAGACCATGTGTGTGCATGCATGCAGCAAAGGTAATGTTCACTCTGGTTCAGCATGTGTCTCCGAGTGTGAGAGTCCAATTTTGATCAGAGGATCGTCCCTCGGCTTTTTATTTATGAATAAAAAATGTTTTGTGGATGTACATGTAGAGAACACACACACACAACATTAATGCTGAGGTTGGGTTCTGACCACATGCCTCCCTCAATGTGCCACAGTGTCATCTTTATCAATCACACATGGAGAAGTGGGTGTGGTCATTACCATTTTCGTGTGCCTTCCTTGCCAACTGAGTGTAAAGCTAATCTAAGAACCTCTGAAGTGTGACTTGATCATCTCGCTAATAAGTAAAATGTATGTTTAAAGTTCAGTGAAGAGTGGGAAGTGGGAGGGGGAGGGGAGTGCATGTGTACGCTGAGATCAAATGTTAGGATGGAGGAATGAGTGTGGCTGGGGACACAAGAATGATTAGGTTAAAATTAATTTTAGTTGTCCTACACATAACGAGTTTATCATAAGAAGGAATGGAGGATTTCTCCAGCAACATTTCCTCACTCTCATTCACCGCTACACAAGTATGGGAATCTATCTGGTCTCATGCTACACATTGCAGACCATATTTCAGTGCACAACTGTTGCCTATATATGGGTGACGTTTTATAAAGTCGTTTACATGATTAGCAATATTTATTTTAATCTTGTTGAGTTTGTGGCACTACTTCTGAATGCCCAGAGTCATGTGATGTTGCAGCTTGGCATAGATGGCACTCCATGCATCTCTCACCTCAACTGTGAAACACTTCCAAAGATTCTTTTCCAAAGCAAACAAGTGCATCTTTTATGAGCTACAGTAAAATAAAAACTAACACACGATGATAAAATCATGAGCGTTCCTGAGATGTCATTGCAGTGGTAGATACCCTCTTCCAGTAAAACATGTTCAACCCACCCACCCCACAACACTCCTCAAGAAGGGGATAGATGCAAAACTACAACAGTAGGATCCTTTACATTAGTTATGCACTTACTCTCGAGTATTACTACTTGCCGGTACTAGTGGAGTGGACCATTACTCAGAACTTCCACTGGTGCACCCTCAAACAGACTGCACACCTCAATTAACCTGCATGAATTAGACGAGGCACCATTTACTAGTGTGTGTCCTCAGCATGCACACCAGTAATTATGGAATGCTTGTGGCTGAAACTCCGCTGCAATAACTGACAACCAACAGTTGTAAGATTTAACTCTAATTATATTGATTTTAGACCTCATCTTTTTTCATTTTGTATTGTTGCTTGGTGCCCACTGCCTATAGAGACTATAGTCTTCCTATGCCAATACTTTTATCAGTTAGTGTGTATCATTTTCTGAGTCTCTCGAGAATAATAAACTTTGATCTGTTGATATCAACTTGGTTACTATTGTCTGGTATGTTACAAGATGAGGATGGCCTAATAAACAGCTCCTATGCTAACCAGCAACATGCAACCATTTCAACCAAAGAACGACACCTTCTCATCATTCGAACAAGCTGAGCTCTTCTTCATGGCCAATAGTAACAATGATGGAAAGAAAGTACCCATGTTTGTCAGTGTCATCGGGAGTAAAGTAACCACAAGTTTTTGTAAAAAATGGACCTTTTAAATATGGCAATACAAAAGTGCCTCATTACAGGAGTTGTAAGAGAGTTGTATAGATAACGATTGTATGGAAATAGAGTGCATCAAATAAGGTAATATAAAAGTGTGTCCATTATTGTATGGAAATAGAGTGCATCAAATAAGGTAATATTAAGTGTGTCCATTACAGGAGCTGTGAGGTTAAGAATGGGGTGAGGAAGATGCAGTGCAAGTTTTGTGAGAGTGCTTCAGTTTGTAGAGCAGAGATATACCTTGACTGGTGATGTGTGTGCGAATATCAGTAGCGGCAGTGAAGGTTGGGAATACGATCTTTGATATCAGCTAGAGCATGTCTACCATCAGCACCAATATTGTTCCCTCGGAGGTACAGTGTGTGTAGAGTAGTGGTAGAGTTTAGTCCCTCAGCTAAGGCACGTACTCCATCAGCACCAATCATGTTCCATGAGATGTACAGTTTGTGTAGAGTAGTGGTAGATTTCAGTGCCTCAGCTAGAGCACGTGCTCCATCAGCACCAATCTTGTTCCCTCTGAGGTCCAGTGTGTTTAGAGTAGTGGTGGAGTTTAGGGTCTTAGCTAGAGCACATGCTCCATCATTACCAATATTGTTCCCATAGAGGTGCAGTGTATGTAGAGTAGTGGTAGAGTTTAGGGCCTTAGCTAGAGCACATGCTCCATCATCACCAATATTGTTCCTTGAGAGATGCAGTGTGTGTAGAGAAGTGGTAGAGTTTAGGGCCTCGGCTATAGCACGTGCTCCATCAGCACCAATCTTGTTCCACGAGAGGTCCAGTGTGTGTATGCACTTTAGCTTGTTGTCGATAGTTTCCCTCAGAAGCACTACCACATCATCAGCATGTAGGTCACACCTACTCATAGCTAGATCTGTAACAGGGTGTAAAGTAGTGGAGATGGCATAACCCACGGCACTCAGGTCAGCAGGTGTGAGGGTGTAGCCACTATATCTAAGAGCACCAGTGTCTCCCTGTATAGCATGATCACAGACTATAGCTTGTTGAGACTCCAATGCACATTGAGCTCTATGCAGAGTATCTGTGGAGCTCATGATCAGTTGTAGTTGAGCTAGTCGGCCTTCAAACTCCACCATGCCGCTGTAAAATTTCCAAACTATCTTCATGTGTTCCTTGTTCGAATGCAAGCGGATTATCTCATCTTTCTCTTCATCATTAAGCGTGGCTATATATGAAGCAGTAAGATATTTTTGGTGTGTGAGGTGAAGGAAGCTGTATGTAATGTCGTAGTCTTGACATGTGTTGCTGATGTTAACCAAGCTAAGGGCAGGTGTGTCATTGGGATGGGAAGGTGTGTCATCGGGATCAGTGTCATGAGAGAGGAGCACTACTTCAGTCTCATCCTGCTGAATGACTTCCTTGCCCTCAATGGTCATGTCATATGCAAGGCGGCAGACATTTCTGAAACAGTCCTTGTTCTCTCCACGAAGATCTTCCAGTGAGTGAAGTTTAGTGTTTCTGTTAGTGCGTCTTAGCTGGCGCTTGACAATATATCTGGTGAACTGCTCGTATACTTTAGTCTCTGTCGGTGGAATACCTTGCTCTTGATAGAGACAGCAAATAATTGCCATGTGCAGTGGCAGGTAACACATGTGCATGATATTGAGGTGGGATTGTAAGTACTTTACCAGACTTGATGCATCTGTCTTGAATGGGAACTTGTTGATGTACCCGAATATTTGCTCTCCCGTGAAGCCGAGCACTTCAATCCCTTTGGTTACAGGATATTCCTCGCGAAGTGTGGCAGTGGCCACAGGGCGCGAGGCCACGATGACCATAGAGTTTAGCAGATATTCCTTGTGTATCAAGTCGTAGATGATGGAGTTGGTTGCATCTTGAGGCTGGTACTCGTCGAGGCCATCAATGATGAAGCACACTCCCTTGCCATCAGAGCTCTCTATGTCATGGCAAACCCTATCAAGGTCGGATATTTTGCGCCGATAGAAGGTGGCAAGGATTCCGGGCAAGCTTTCTTCGTGCTGTTTACGTAGACTTCGAAGGGTGATATGGAAGACCATATTTGCATGGCTCAATACCTGGTCTGTCATGGCCCAGTCCCTGCTCACCTTGTGCATCAGTGTGCTCTTGCCACTCCCAGGCCGCCCCTCTACCAGCACAAGAGCTTGGCTTTGGTACTGGCCAAACACTGCTTCATACGTTGTCTCTTCCTTGTTTGCCAAGATGTCGTCCTCAGCAGTTCCTTGCTTCTTGCTGTTGATGAGGGTGAGGTTAATGAAGGTGGTAGCACGTGATTTAGGCCAGGTGTCGACAGGAATCTCCATCTTCTTATGTATAGTGTACCAATCAATAAGGTGTTGACTCTTTGACAATACCTGTAGTCTCACTGCTGGTGGGCTTCTGGCTGTTGTGAAACTGCTGACCATGGCTTGTGCAACGCCAGGTCTTCCAACATACTTCCCCTCGAGTGCAAGCTTGAGTCTTGTCAGAGTGACTGGTGAGTACCGGCCTTGGATCCACTCGGTGAGGATGTGGCAGAGTCTGGTGACATTGCTTGTGCTGTTGCAGCCCTTGCGAACATGTTCAGGAAGATTTAGGGCCATGCCAAGCTCCTGCCACAAATGACTCACTTCAGTAAGGCTCTTCATCAATTGGCTGACATGACCTTGTGTTAAATGAAGGCACTCACTTGGAGCAGTCTTATCTTGGGAAGACATGTTTAGTGGCAGACAGACTTGCAAGTGTACTAGTGAAGCAGAGAGATGCTTGCTAACTAGGTTAGAGACAGAGATTCTTGTTTGACCTAGTTTGAGATATACTGTTATTATATATTAGTGGTCCATTTCCTGGCCCAGGACTAAGGGCTGCTACTTCCTGGGAGCCGGTATGTGTGTGGACACATCCCCCATATTTGGTTGCTAAACAACTGAAACCATTTAGTGAAGTCTGTGTGGGCACTAATGGGCGCAAGTCCTCCAGTGGGGGTCTAATAAACAATGTGGTGTAGGGTTTCTTGCTGGGGCCTGCTTGAGGGGGGGGGGGGGGGGGAGAGATATTGGCTGACCCTGAAATCATGTCTAAATAATACTAAGTGTGGTGAGGTGCTGGTCTGTGTGGTGGCCCTGCAGAGCCCAGCTTGGCCTAATGAGGTGTGTTATGCGAGTGAAAAATACTAGCCCTAGTTCCTTAGCCACTGGGAGGCATCAAAGCACGTGCTACTGGGAGGCATCAAAGCACGTGCCACTGGGAGAAATCAAAGCACGTGCCACTGGGAGGCATCAAAGCACGTGCCACTGGGGGAGATCAAAGCACGCGCAACTGGGACTGGGAGAGATCAAAGCACGTGCAACTGGGACTGGGGGGCATCAAAGCACGTGCCACTGGGAGAGGTCAAAGTTTGTGCCACTGGGAGGTGGGAACCTGCCTTGGTGGGGAGTCGCCTGGGGCACCTCATAATTACATGTGTGGGCGTGTGTGTAGCCTCTAAGAGAACCTGACGAGGTGTGCAGGAGTACAAAGTTCTTGTCTGTCATAAGACATTGCACTCTCCACATCAGCTGCTGGGGGCAAGACCATGGGCCCGTCTCTGACTGGGGGGTGCTCGTTGGTTTTTGGGTGGCATGGGGGCGATACCTTTTTACATGTTAAAAACACCTGTGGGTTAAAAACACCTGTGGGCAGGGCCTTTGAGCTTCGTAGATAATTGCCCCCGCAAACTCAAATCATTAGTGTGTGGGGGAGGGTACTATGTGAAGCATCTTGGCCGAGCTCAGAGCTGACTCCATGATGCCAGCTCCAGTGTGTAGTGTGTTGGACATGTCTTGAGTGAGCTGACTCCATGATGCCAGCTCCAGTGTGTGATGTGTGGGACATGTCTTGAGTGAGCTGCCATGATGCCAGCTCCAGTGTGTGGTGTGTGGGACATGTCTTGAGTGAGCTGACTCCATGATGCCAGCTCCAGTGTGTGGTGTGTGGGACATGTCTTGAGTGAGCTGACTCCATGATGCCAGCTGGGAGGAAGGTTGACTTATTTTTTGTTATAGTTCAATGCCACTTACTTCGTCAGCAAAAGTTCCTGTGGTAGTTGCCATGGGATCATGTTGCCAGTAATTGAACTGACCTAGTACACACTCCCACTTGTAATAACAACACCAGTGGGGGATCTATTGGTGAAAGGGGGTTGCAAATGTGGCGTGTGCTCACTCACCAAAGGTTTTACTGGCCATACCCACTCTATGGCATAGTGAGGATGTTCTGTGTGTGAAAAATGATGTGATAGTAGAAGTGCCTGAACTAGGTCTCTTTCTCTTCAACTTATCCATACTCATCAGATGCAGCAGTGGTTTTTAGTAGCCATGTGCTTTTCTGGCATGTAATTAGCTAGCTATATTTATTTCTGTGTGTATTTGCACTAATTTTAGGAAGCAGTGTTTGAATAATTAACTATCTTGCATCTGTTCAAAATTTCAATTTGTAAAAAAACCATTGGCAGACATACATGTACTGTCCATTATAAGATCTGCACTTTTCTTGCATGTAGAGTGTTAAGGAGGTACTTTAGGTCAGATTTAAATTTTGCATTTTACATTTTTTTTACATTTTTTTAAATCTCACCAACTATGCTTCAACATAGAAAGGTGGATTCCAAGTTACAGTAAATTTGGATGCTCTATCCTGGACTTCAGTGGATTTTGCACACACCATCCACCCGGGAAGGTGATCAAGATTAGAAGCCTTACCTGAATTCAGGGGGGCAATGGCATTTTTAAAATTTAACCACTTTAGAGCTCCGTAGATTCTGTAAGCGTGCGGGTGGAAAATTGAGGGCGCGTCATAAATTTTTAACGCTTATTGAAAAAGGTGATTGAATGATCTAGGGCTTCCTCTAGCAATTTCAATTTTTTTGCACTTGGCAATCTGGAGTTATTCTGGATGGGGACTTTGGGATGCAGGTTTTTGAGGTCCCTCCACTTTAGGGTCTAGTAACTTGCCTATAGTTATCCTATGAAACATATTTTAGTGAGCACACAGATCTAGAGAGACCTATCTTTTGAGCTATATATCAAGTCCATGCCATGAAGTTTGCAGAATCTACGGAGCTCTAAAGTTGTAACCACAAGTTTTTAAAAAAATTAAAAAAATGCAACTTTCTCCCCTCATCAAACCTTCATGTATACTTGGCTGTAACTTTTTGGGGTCAAAATCATCGAGGTCAGTGTCCCTTGCCGCCATAACTCACTCTGAGATTTATATTATCTCAAACTTTTTGTATCATTTTGAAGCTCTATCCTAACTCTTTAAAGTGAACAATCAAATTTTTCTGTCTTGCTTTATCTTCAAAGTTATTGATGATCAAAGGTCAATTGAAGGTCAAATTTTACATATGAGCCCACCATGACCCCTAGAAAATTTTATATCAAAATTATGTTCATGAATGGAGATTGAAATTAAAAAAGTTATGATGAGGTAACATTTTTTGGATTTTGACCTAAAGTACCCCCTCAATGTGTGCAATACCAGAAGCAATGTCTGGGTGAGCAATAGTGTCCATACAGACTACTGAGGCAGAGCTAGAAATTCACAAAGAGGGTTGCGGGTTGCAAATGCAACCAATGCAAAAACCCTGGATCCCCCACTGAATACTAATTCCTATGGAGCACACACTGGATCACACCCACACTGGGTTGAGGTAGATTGACAAGAGCTCTATGGGATGCGCCTCTATGGGGGACACACTGCAGGGGCGTACCCAGGATTTAGATTGGGGGGAGGGGGGGTGCTCTCTCCAAGGCCTTTGTTAGTCAAAACCAAATAGAATAGGGTATATAGCTCAATTAAGTGTATTGCTGCATGCGCAAAACCAATTTGTGATCAGAATGGCTGGCACCAATTAAAAAATATATCTTAGAAATATGTCCATATAGCTAACCGATAAAATCACCGGTATTATGATTAATGGGACTAGTTGAGAGGATCGAGTAGCAGCATTCTCCGTGGCTTAAGTTTTGCAAATCGGTCTATGACGTTATCAAGGTTTATGCTGTCAGAAATGTCTCTATGAGGCTTCTGTGGGATGTTGAGGCGAGCAGCATAGGGAGTACTTTCAAGTCTAGCAAGCTCCAGGTTAGGAAGGCATGCTGCTATCCAAACATTATTAGAATCCTAAAGTTGCTGCTGCTCCTTCCAGTTACCTCAGCTTCTGTGGAGCGTGCAAATTCGGCACTTAAATTTGTCAAGTCGGCCAGGAGAAATGCAATGAGAGAGAACCGACTTAATGCCCTTCTTCTGCTGTTCTGTCATAGAGACATTTCTGACAGCATAAACCTTGATAACGTCATACACACTGATTTGCAAAACTTAAGCCACGGAGAATGGCACAGTCACTGAGCTAGCTTGAGAACTTCTGTCATGCATGCGCGCAAGTCTCTTGGCCACACCTTTTTTCTTCTTTTTCCTTTTTTTTTTTTTTTTTTTTTTTTTTTGCATTCTGTACTCTAGGGGGGTTGCGCGCGCTCCGAGCGCTCTATGCTGGGTACGACCCTGCACTGGACCAACACCACACTGGGTTGAGGCAGGTTGAAGTAGGTTGACAATAGCTCTATGGGGACCACACATTGGACCAACACCACACTTGGTGGAGGCAGGTTGGAATTGGCTCTATAATGTGATGTGTACCTCTGTGGTTGTAGAGTGTCCTTCCCTTCTTCTTGAACTCCAGGTCTCCCACTTCCCTGAGTTGGCTGAAGCACTTGTCTGTGTTGACAGAGAGAGACAGATGAAGATTTGAAGTCCCTGAAGAGTTTAGAATGACCGCCCAGAGATAACTCTAGCCACTGGCTAGGATTCCTCTTCTAAAGATTGAGGACTTGTTCAGTAGATTTAGATGCATTGCCTGTTGTTTGAGGGGGTGGAGTTTAAGTTTGAGGGGGTGGAGTTTAAGTATCGTGTATGTGGATATAAGTCATGAAGACCTTCTTTATCATTGCTGTATTCCTGCACTGGTGTTTAGGGACACCCCACATGGTGTTAGCAGAGCACATGATGGCCAGTTAATTGCATGCTGGCAAATTAACCCTGGGGGTACATAAATCAAAGCTTAGGCACTAATTGGAGGCAGACTATGGGAAAGACATGATTAGTGAAGAGGTGCTCACAGTTCCTCAACTAGCTGCTGACTGGGGCCTGGCAGCACTGAGGTGTCTAGATGCTGACTGGGGCCTGGAGGCACTGAGGTGTCTAGCTGCTGACTGGGGCCTAGCGGCACTGAGGTGTCTAGCTGATGATTGGGGCCTGGCTGAAAAGATGACCAATGACAAGAAGAATCCTCCAATGATAATAATTGCAGCAACCATAGCACCACTACTTACGTCCGACGCTGGTTTAGAACTTTATTCTAATCCAGCGTCGGCCAATCAGAATGATCTTGTGTCTATCTTTGTTGAGCGTGGTTCGAAATGAATAGGATCAAAGGTCAATTGACAACATGCAACGCTAGTGCCGTGTGTGAACCGGCCTTTAAAAACCACTCAGGAGGTAGAGAGTGGGAGTGGCCTCATGTCTGGGCTTAAGGATCCTGCGGTTGCCCTGGTATAGAGTTCGCCCTGTAGAAGACGAGAGCATACAGGTTGAAACACGACTGATAAACTCGACCAACTCTCTCCAGTGTTTTCACTAGATGCTCTAGCTTTCGTCAGAAGATACTAAGACTTGCATGAGCTAGTTATGTACTGGTAGCAAGTTATCCACATGTCACAAACCACACCTTGACATGCGTATAGCACGTGAACCAGAGATGGAAAAATTAGCAATTAAAAAGTCGTTCTTTATAAAAATACACAGAAATGTTATGGTGGGTGTGGTTTCATTCATTCCACAAACACTGTTGAACAGCTCACACTTTTGTGCTAGGCGTGCAGTGCCTCCTTCACTAGCAGTTCCTTCTGTCTTCCGGCCTGGTCTAAGATGGCTTCCTCCCACAAAATAGGATGGCCATTATCCCACGCATGTTTGGCAATGGCAGATTTTAAGTTCAATTTCAAGTCGCTAATTGAAGGAGTCAAAGTTGATTATAGAGGGGGTCATTGTTATTGTTATTATTACTATGATGTCATATTCATATTTGAATGATGTAATGCTATGAAACACATTCCACACACACTCATCACTGTGGTGGACATACCAGTGATTGATCTACCTGATAGGGTCAACAGTTCACACATAAAGAATGTGGAAATGCCAGTAGAGCACACCACAAGCACTGATGTGCCCTAGTCATTGGCAAGTCAATGGTTTAGCCTGACCTAAGGTGCAGTGCGGCCAGACCTTGAGCAGCGGGACACTCATAAACTGTTGATAATATAGTTTGTTGTTAGTGTTAGCTACTGTCACAGAGTCTCACACTGTGCTGTAGTATATGTGATGACCTTAACAGGCTCAGCAGTATCAAGATTAAATCACACAATTTTTTAATGACGTGGTTATCGGTTAAGAAGGCGTGCCCAGCAACGAAATGCCACATTTTATCTCTACCTACTTTTTTTAAGCAAAGCTAGAACTCTTTCAAGGGTGTATATAGTAGTCTCTCAATGGTTGGTCAGGCAAACTAATATGGTGGATTGGTATTACACATGCATGGATATCTTTGTCATGGCTTATTATGAATATTATTAAAAATATAATAAATTCTAAAACTTGTCTAGAGTCACTTTTTCCACAAAATTCATTGGCAATATACTTTAAGTGTAAAGTGTCCGTTTTTTTCCTTTCTTTGTGTACGTGTAGAATCATCAGTGCATTGAGACGTTTCTGCATCATTGTCGACCTCAAATATGTCTTTACCCGACGCATTCCTGAAAAAGATCTATCGCTGATCGAATTTGTTGCTGGTACTACAAGCACAATACGAGCTACTTTGATCACTTCGGAAAAGAGGCTTCTTCCAGCAGCTGACATGCTATCATAATGTCTAGGACATCTTGAATTCCCATTTCTTCTGCAATCTTGTTATTACATGCAAATGTGGAAAGCGCTACCTGAAGCATATCTCTGCCTAAGTCGTCATGGTATAAAGTGAATACCTCATCACTCTCACTTCCTTCATCACCTTTCAACAAAAGTTGCTTGAGTTAGCTGTACATTCGATAACCCTCCTGCTCAAACCTTTCATTGATACAACTTGTTACAGTATCCATGGCTTCAAAATAAATATCACGGCAGTGTTCTTCTGGTGTAAATGGTGAAGTGCCAGTGTTATTGCTGTCATCAAACCATATTGGTGCTCTTTTTTTCCTTGGCAACTTGGTTTCCCAACACCATTCCTCTATCACCTTCCATAGTTACCATTGCTTGGAACTGTTCTTCACTTCTCATTGACTAGATCCATAACAATAATAATAATATATACATTGCTCAAGGAGAAGGGCCCAATAAGGTCGAATTCAAGCTGGCATAACTTCGCGAACGTAACTCCGTTGGACTTCAAACAACCTAAATCTACACTACAAAGGAAAGCTAACCACAGCACACGGACAGAACATTCTAGATTATGACACAATTGCATCTTGCCACAAAACTATTCTGTGGCAAGATGCAATTGTGCCATAATCTAGAATGTTCTGTCCATGTGCTAGTACTTTAACTATAGGAAAGTAACCTCAAAATTTCTTAGAATCAATCTGAGAGCATTGATTTTGAAAAAATATTCTAGGGTGGCATGCCCCCAAATCCCCCTACTTGGGGCTTGCTTAGCATGCCCATCACGTAAACGCCAAACATTTCCCCTCCAAACTGTAAATCCTGTATGAACCCCTGATAGCTACAGGGCCGTATTATCCATAAGGCTGACTAGGCTGAAGCCTAGGGGCCCACCAAGAGTAGGGGCCCACCAAGAGTAGGGGCCCACCAAAAACAGGGGGCCATGCGCAACCTTTTTTTCCGTACCGAAAAGTAAAGGTGAGATTGGTGCGTGCATCTATTCCCAGATACCTAGGATGTGTTTATCGGTGGGCAATATTTAGTTTCTCCTCGTGTCCGAAGAACTGGAGGCTTGATAGAGGAGTTCTAGGTGCTATTCCTCTCTAGGATTACTTACTAGTACTTCATTACTCAAATCTCAAAAGGTTTTCAGCTGATAATAATTTTAAAAAAGTAAAGCGAAGAACTCTTGTTACCATGGTGAGGAACTAACTTTACTTCAGCTAACCTAGTAGTTTCTTTTGTGACTGTTAGATCAAGCTAAATAGTGTATAGTAAATAGTTTAGGTAGCGCATCTAAATAGTGTAGAATAGTAAATAATTTAGCTAGCGTAGCTAAATAGCTAGCTAACTAGCTAGCGCTTCATGAATCTAGCTAGCTAACGGACCCAAGTAGCTAACCAGCTAGCGCACCCATATAGCTAGCTGGCTAAAGTACCCAAGTAGCTAGCAAGCTAGCGCACCCATATTCCTAGTTAGCAGTTAATAGCTATCTAGCTTAGCTAAATAGCCTTTTCTTTCCTGAGAACACTGTGCTGGTTTTGTTATATAGTCCTTGCTCACATTCAGTTGTTCACTTATCAATATATTTTACATATAGGATTGCAGCAACATCTGTAACATAACCATGAGACTAGGATGAAGGTATACTTAAATAGATTCAGTTTTATACGTCCTCTGTGAGAGGTAGGTCTGAAAGCTGACGGCTAGCCACGGTACATCTATACAGGGTGAGGTGTCTGGTACCATCCTGCCGTTGCAGAAAGCACAGTCACACCTCTGACTTCCTCACACTTGGTAATGGTCTCCCTTGCCATTCAGCCTGTTGGGGTACTTCTCAGCCAGGTTTGGCCCACTTCGGCAACCTATGCTCAGCATGTGCATTGGTCCTGCCAATGGTAAACTTTAGCGTGGTGGGTCCAAAGAATAGCGGAAAACAATTTTCTGCATTTGGCAGGATGGAGGAACATTAGGTCCTGGTTGAAGGATGAATGGGGTGCTCTGTGGAGCAATGTCGTCATCTAGAATTTGAAATGAAATAATAATGGTTTATATGTAAAGTTTGCTTGATATAAAAACATTTGTCTGTGTAGTAGCTAATAATATTAGTGTTATTATTCTTATTGCAGGAATATCATACCTTCCCCAGCAGTTGTCCAGATATATTGGCAAGCATCCACACGGCTGGTTCGACTTCATATGATCTTCCTCTCATCTGCTATCCTCTTCCTGCAGCTCTTCCCTTCCTCTGCTGTCCTCTACCGGCAGCTCTTCCCCTATTACCACTACCTCCCATTGACATCCGCTGACTTAGACCTCTCACTGTATCTCTCCCCCTATTTCCACTTGCTCCAACATCCATACTTGCACTCTCATTCTTGATCTCTTCAAAATTGCTACTTGTATCTATTTCTCATCATCACTATATACAACTATTTGAGTCACAGTATATACAATCACCAATGCTATTATCATCTAGTAGAGTATTGGTATCATAACCACAGGCCATTCACGTAGTAACAACCACGAACAGCGTAACTGAACAGGGTAACTAACCACAGTAAAATAAAATGTCCGGAGAGGTCAAATTAAAGTGGCTGTCACGATATCGTGACAATGGTCTAAAAGGGTGACAAGACTACTGTCCCGAATACGTGACAATTTTTTAATTTTTTAAAATTTTTATTTGCATACATAGTACAATGCAGTATAGAGTACAATGTCCTTTTAAGTAAGTAAGTAAGAACAATAAATAAATAAAATTATAGATACGCCTGCGCATATGAAATCGTGACAATGTCCGCTAAGTGTTGCACTATTAAAAATAGAAATGCCCGCTAAGTGTTGCACTATATTAAAAAAAGAAATTGTGGTTCAATTTATGTGAAGCACAGTCAGGCGGGTGGGCCCTTGGGTCACCCCGCTCCCCAATCTTAATTTTTCAGTTGGATGTAAACAATGGAGTCCCAACGACAGTTGCTCTTGTGAAACTGGCTCAGCCTGCGGCCGCGGTATGAACACCCGAAGACCGCGGGGGGAGGGGGGCTGCCGGGGCCCAAATGAAGCTCGAAGCCTAGGAGCCCTGCCTTGGGTTAATACGGCACTGGATAGCTATAGCTGTATATTGTAACACATGTGACCTCTGTGTGTGTGTGTGTGTGTGGGCAGCTTTTATTGCTTGGCAAATATAGACAACATTAACTGGTACAAAGTAGAGCATAGTTACATAATTCTTTCCCACAGCATACCTATGTTCTAGCATTTTCTATTCTTCAATAGGTTCTTAGTTAGATGAAACAATGCTTTCTGCTGGTTGGTTGGTAATTGATCTGCATGCATAGCCATAATGAGAGAGTGCAACTAACTAGGGACAAGAAGGCTTCTCCGTCTAACTGATCCATCTCAGGTTATGATCGTCAGTCTAAACACCTTGCATACATCGATAGGATTATTGTCATGCCATAAGATTATTTAACCCTTTCACTGGCATAAACGAACTTAAGTCGCGAAAACTGATTATTCGCGACGAAAACATTCGTAAAAAAATAACCGTTCGCGGTATAAACTTCAAAAATTGCACGAGTATGTTTTCCTGGACAGAACATAAATTTTTTTTATCACATGACATATTATACTAGTACTACATCACATTTTGTAAAGTTAATAGTTGATGATGGGAAGGGGAGTTAAATACTGCCATCAACCCACGCAGAACATGGTGGTAGCCTGCGTGACCACATGGCAGCATTTCCCTTCCACAGACATAGAGCCAGACGTTGGTAGAGGTGGCGGGTTGTTTCTGCCGGAGCTGTTCTTGAGCGCTGTCCCAACTGATGGCCGATTCTGGAGATGGTAATGGTGGCTTCTTCGCTCCAGCCGCCTAGCGTTTCCACCACAAGGGGTATAAAATCGACTCCCACGGAACGACAAGCATCACTGTGGGCGGCCAACTTCCTCTCCTCACCTACTCGCAGTGCGTGGCCCTTGGTGGTGGCGGCTCCGGCAAGTGTGCGAGGTTGCATGGTTGATATAACCGTCACATCCAAAGCTGCAGGACGCCCCCTACCCCAATTTGGGAGATAGATGTCGGCTGGGCCTAAAGCATGCCTCTAATATACCCCTGAATATCTGGAAAATACGGAATGAGGAAAGGGAAGTAAACGTGCCAGCAAACATCACTTCCGGTTCATTCCCGGTCTCGAAGAAGAAATGGCGACCCGCTTTAGTAGAAACGAAGCGTTACTTCCTATTTGAGGATGACTTCGGCCTGTCCGAGATTGACGTTAGTGAAGAAGAGGAAGAAGGTGCCTGTGCTTACCTGGGAAGTGGCGTAGTTGACGGTGAAGAAGAGGAAGAAGGTGCCTGTGCTTACCTGGGAAGTGGCGTAGTTGACGGTGAAGCTATGGCAGCTATAACAGAAGCTGTTGGCACCGACCACGAAGCAAGTTCTCAAAGTATAGGTCGCCCTACTCTGCCAAGCGAAGCTTCAGACGATAGCGATGATCATGAAGACTTCGCCCAAGGTAAGAATAGGTAAGAGTTGTATAGTAAAGCCTAGTAACTAGCATAATAATAGAACTATTTCTCCTTGGAAGGTAGTTTCACTCATGGACCTGGAGGAGGATGAGGAAGCAGCAGAGGAGAAGACAGGGTTGGAGGAGAGGTTATTATTTATATATATATATACATTTTATAATGTAGCATTATGTGTTTGTCTGAGTTATGCTGAACATGCAGACCTTCACGGTGCCAAATTGCCCTTTCATTTTTTATCTATATTTATTTATAATTATGTTAGGCACACTTTGCACATACTTTTATTTCTTTTTCAGTACTATGAACCCTAGTCCTTTTCCTCTTTGTTATGCTATTCACATCTTTGTGGTTTGTTATAAAAATGTTGTTGACAAATAGTTGTTGTTGACCAAACGTTGACTAGCTGACATTGCTGATTTCATGTGTATGAAACCGAGCTGAAATAGCCTTTTTCAACGCATAATGATATTCACATCTTTGTGGTTTGTTATGATCAACCAAAAAAATGTTGTTGACAAACAGTTGTTGTTGTTGACCAAAAGTTGACCGGCTAACTGCTGGTTTCATGTGTAATATGAAATTGAGATGGTATAAACCCGATATATATAAAAAGTCCTCCGTAAATCTGCCAGTGAGAGGATTAACCTTTAAAAATGCTGGGACCATTGCACCCCAAGTCCAATGCATAATAAACGAGGCGGTAAGATGAGTTGTGCTATAATAAACAGTATGACATAACATCCACTAGAAAGTTAAATGTTCGACGTTTTAATAAACTGCTAGAATATAGTCGAGTGGGAGGAGGGCATATATATAGCAGTCCTTTCCCTACCAACACTACTATTCAATTCAATCAAAATCAGCCACACACTTCCATCATCACAGGTTACTCACACCGTCTACCTCCTTCTCGAGCAACAATACCCACCTACCCCTCAGTACCTTCTCTCTGAAACTCCTGTAACCATATTCCAGCTCCTTCAATTCCGTCCAGCTCATTCATTGATGCTTTCCATTCCTTCCAAATTCACAACAGCTTATTATTAGTGAATGCCGCATGTCTTCCACTTCTCTCCTGTCACACAACACTCATCTGTGATCACCACACAGCCAATATCACTTCTTGTCCTGCAAATAGGCCTGCTGACTCTGTCCTCAATCTAAGCATCAACCTCAGCCCCTCACTCCCTGTATATAATGACATTGTATAACTTTCTGCTCTTATCGCCTTTTGCCAACGTATGACACTTCAAGCTACTCTCACTCTTACTTCCTCCTCCAAATCACGTTCTTTATCTTCACCTTCCGTTGCTCCAGTGATCAATGCTACCAGCAAACATCTAATACCAGGGGTGGAGGAAGGTGAACTTTAATGTACAGGCCAGGAAGTTGGTAGAAAGTAGGTGTGGCCTAGAAATAAGAAAAGCCCTTCTGTTTTTCACCACCAGCTTGAATTTTAGAGCAGAAATGCAAATGCTCTATATACAAAGACATGACATGGTTGACTGTAGGTAGCCATGGTCAGTGCTTGAAGATATGGTGGATTCAAAAGATATATAATAGTAGATAGTGTAGCCATGGCCAGTGCTTGTGAACATGGTGGATTGGTAGATAGTGTAGCCATGGCCTTGCTTGAACATGGTGAATTGACTAATTGCAAGAAGAAGCAAGCAATAATAAATAAGCATGTTCGGTGATGCAACTCCTTTCATTTTGGCATGCCATTAAGTATGCAAAAATTGACCTGTTCCTCCACACCTGTAAACCCCTTAGAGAGGTCGTAATTTCTTATAGAATATTTATCAAATTTGATCATGGACAATGAGCTTCACGATGGACACAATCTTCACGACATATCCACTTTATACTTGGATCTCATGTTGACAGTATATGATTCCACACATTTGTTATGAAATCTGATAACCTCCAATCATGGAGCACATGTTCAGCTGTAAAGCCATAGAAAGTCTTCTAGCTGCACCTCTACTTGCATAGAGAATGGAGGCTGTCTGCAGACCATGCATATGTCAGTGAGAAGCCTGCAAGCCACCATGAGCTGTAATAGATGGTGGTGCTATTATTCATGCAGTGCACAGCAGACATTCATCTGAGTGAGGTTTATATAACAATACAAACCCCATCAGGAAAGTGACTCAAGGCCTGTCCCTTTGAGAAGAAGTATCCTTGCATCAATATACATGCATGGATATTTCTAACTTACTTTGACACTTTTGCATGCTAATTAAGGAATATTATTATACTTTTTCTTAACTTAATTAAGGAAATACATGCACTCGCATAAGGAAAGGAAGACCATGTGTGTACTCTGAGGTACAGTGTGTGTAGAGTAGTGGTAGAATTTAGTGCCTCAGCTAAGGCACGTACTCCATCAGCACCAATCATGTTCCATGAGATGTACAGTTTGTGTAGAGTAGTATATAGTAGAGTTTAGTGCTTCGGCTAGAGCACGTGCTCCATCAGCACCAATCTTGTTCCCTCTGAGATCCAGTGTGTGTAGAGTAGTGGTGAAGTTTAGGGTCTTAGCCAGAGCACATGCTCCATCATCACCAATATTGTTCCCATAGCAGGTTCGTAGGAAGCAAATAAAAAGTGGTGAGGCCATTGGCAGTACCCCCTCCTTAGAGGTGTTTTCATCAATGTCCCCCTTCCCCCCCCTTTAGAGGTGTTTTCTGAGTCTGTTTCAATGAAATATAACATGCAACACAACACATCAAGTACTTAAAATTGTGTCTTAGTCAGTTGGCAAAAAGTTCCCAAACAGAGCTTCACGGTGACAGGAGCCTTTCACGAATTCGTTCCCAACCTCAGTCAAACACAGTTGATCTGTACGATTTTTGTGAACATGAAGAACCAGAATATTGTTCAGTCTTGATTGGGTCATGGTAGCCCTTAGATATGACTTTAAACATCGCAGAGCACTGAAGGAACGCTCACTCACTGCATTAGTGGCAGGCATAACTAGTATCAGTGAAGCAAGAGTACACACTTCTGATAACAGTGATTTCTGAGCCTGACAAAGTTCTCGTAAATAGTTTATGACAGAATTGAGATCCTGGGCTGATTCACTTGGAATATTACATGACAGAACTCCAAGCTGCATGTTCAATTGGTCGGGATCAAAGTCATCCTTGTAGAAGTTGGCTACAAAATGAAATTCTTCATCGTAGTTCTCCTTTTTAGCAGTTTTCACCAGAAGAGCTTCAAGGTCACAATAGAGCTTGTACCCAGGTTGATCAAAGCGTTGTTTTATACCACATATGATCAAATCAAGAGCATCATAGTAGGTGCGTCTGTACAAATCTTCCACACTCACAAGAACATCACCTTCACTTGTTCCAACTTCATACTTTCTGGGTCGCTTTCTTCACCTAGGAAGCACTGGCTCATCGATGTCAAGATCACTTGCCTTCTGATTGATTGATTTCCAAAAGAGTAGAAAATTCTCATCAGAGCGTATGGACTGCAATGTCCGGACAGTCATATCAGCTCTTTTCTGCCCTTCTGCTGCTGACAGACTGGATGCTTGGAGGGTTTTGCTCAGATTGTCACTGTGTTTAAGCAAAATCTCAGCCAGTGAAACTCCAAAAAAAAACTCAAATGACATCATGAAACTTGAGACCCCTCGGATTCTGCACTTCATCTCAGTGTCGTTTACAAAACCTAGTGACTCCTTCCAAAGCATTTGTAATAATTCATAGTTGGCAAGGATGCTCTTGGGCTTTGACGGTCCATCTTGTAGGACAGAGCATGCGAATACCGGGGCTATTGTCTGGTATTTGCTCCTTCAACTTCTGCAGTGTTGCATCACGACGAGGGGACTTCTTGATAAGCTTGATTAACTCATAACAGTGCATGCATCTCTCATAATCTTGTAATTCTTGAGAGCATCACTGCATGCAAAGTTAAGAGCATGCCCATAGCAATGAGTATATACAGCTCTCGACTCTTCTTTTTGGAGTTGAATGGCTACGCCTCCTCGTGATCCTGCCATGGATGAGGCTCCATCATAGCACTGACCCCTGAGCTTTGTGATAGGCACATTCAACCTCTGCAGAACATCATGTATGGTAGCTACTAGAGTTGAAGATTGAGTAGAAGCCACCTGGTAGAGGCCTATAAACTCCTCATGGGGTTCCAAATTAGTGTCTACCCATCTAAAGCAGACAACAACTTGTTCTTTGTTTGAGACATCGGTTGTCTCATCAATCATGATGGTCAGAAATGGAGCAGAATGAAATGATTTGACGACCTGACGTAGAACCAGAAGAATTTTGAATGTCGGGTGCAGTGTACTTGTCGGTTTTCTTCTCTAACCAACTTGTGATTCTGGAATCATCCTCACCCCTTACTTTCATAAGTTGTAAAAAATTTGAATCACTCCCATGATCTCCATGCCCTCTTAATGGCAGACCTTGCCTTGCTAAAAATCGTATGTTCGAAAGTACTTTTCAAAAGCACAGCCGTCGCTCCAATTTTTCTTTCTTTATTTGTGTTGACAAGGACTCAGCCACATTATTCACCGAAGAAGGTAATGTGATCATCTTTAGGACTGCTTCCTTATGGCACTTGCTTGATGCATGATTGCGGAATTTCACTGAGGCGTCTTTCCAATTTGTGAATCCCTTGGATATGAATGCCAAATCAGAGTTTGAAGACCACTGCAGCTTTTTCTGTAGACTAGCTTGCGCACACGTGAAGCACACCACAGCATCATCATTCTCAATGTAGTGTAGCCAAGGCTATTTTGCAAACCACGAGGGCTGAAAACTCCGATTAGCCACCACCGTCTTTCCGAAGCTTCTCTTTGGAAATTCAAACCTTCGAGGCTGATTGGCTTCTGCTGGAAAGCTGCCTACATCTATAGCTGGACTAGTACAGCTCATTTCAGAAAGCTACATTACCAAAAAAGTAGTACAAAACTGCAGCTAGCTGAACGACTGTAACACCTTCAACGATACACGCGACTTCTATAGCGCATGCACTTTGGTAGTCTCGTGAACCAGATCCTTTACCTATTCGCTATGTGCCCCCAAAAGTGGGGAGGCCATGGCCGCCCCGGCCGCTGCACTTCCTACGCCACTGCATAGAGGTGCAATGTATGTAGAGTAGTGGTAGGGTTTAGGACCTTAGCTAGAGCACATGCACCATCATCACCAATATTGTTCCTTGAGAGATGCAGTGTGTGTAGAGAAGTGGTAGAGTTTAGGACCTCGGCTATAGCACGTGCTCCATCAGCACCAATCTTGTTCCACGAGAGGTCCAGTGTGTGTATGCACTTTAGCTTGTTGTTGATAGTTTCCCTCAGAAGCACTACCACATCATCAGCATGTAGGTCACACCTACTCATAGCTAGATCTGTAACAGGGTGTGAAGTAGTGGAGATGGCATAGCCCACGGCAGTCAGGTCAGCAGGTGTGAGGGTGTAGCCACTATATCTAAGAGCACCAGTGTCTCCTGTATAGCATGATCACAGACTATAGCTTGTTGAGACTCCAATGCACATTGAGCTCTATGCAGAGTATCTGTGGAGCTCATGATCAGTTGTAGTTGAGCTAGTCGGCCTTCAAACTCCACCATGCCGCTGTAAAATTTCCAAACTATCTTCATGTGTTCATTGCTTGAATGCAAGCGGATAATCTCATCTTGCTCTTCATCATTAAGTGTGGCTATGTATGAAGCAGTAAGATATTTTTGGTGTGTGAGGTGAAGGAAGCTGTATGTAATGTCGTATCCATAGTCTTGAGGGGTGTGGTTGATGTTAAACAAGCCAAAGGCAGGTGTGTCATTGGGATGGGAAGGTGTGTCATCGGGATCAGTGTCATGAGAGAGGAGCACTTCAGTCTCGTCCTGCTGAATGACTTCCTTGCCCTCAATGGTCATGTCATATGCAAGGCGGCAGACATTTCTGAAACAGTCCTTGTTCTCTCCACAAAGATCTTCCAGTGAGTGAAGTTTAGTGTTTCTGTTAGTGCGTCTTAGCTGGCGCTTGACAATATATCTGGTGAAGTACTCGTATACTTTAGTCTCTGTCGGTGGAATACTCCCTTGCTCTTGATAGAGACAGCAAATAATTGCCATGTGCAGTGGCAGGTAACACATGTGCATGATATTGAGGTGGGATTGTAAGTACTTTACCAGACTTGATGCATCTGTCTTGAATGGGAACTTGTTGATGTACCCGAATATTTGCTCTCCCGTGAAGCCGAGCACTTCAATCGCTTTGGTTACAGGATATTTCTCGCGAAGTGTGGTAGTGGCCACAGGGCGCGAGGCCACAATGACCATAGAGCTTACCAGATATTCCTTGTGTATCAAGTCGTAGATGATAGAGTTGCTTGCATCTTGAGGCAGGTACTCGTCGAGGCCATCAATGATGAAGCACACTCCCTTGCCATCAGAGCTCTCTATGTCCTGGCACACCCTATCACAGACTGCTTTTTTGCGCCGATAGAAGGTGGCAAGGATTCCGGGCAAGGTTTCCTCGTGCTGTTTAGGTAGACTTCGAAGGGTGATATGGAAGACCATATTTGCTTGGCTCAGCACCTGGTCTGTCATGGCCCAGTCCCTGGTCACCTTGTGCATCAGTGTGCTCTTGCCACTCCCGGGCCGCCCCTCCACCAGCACAAGAGCTTGGCTTTGGTACTGGCCAAACACTGCTTCATACGTTGTCTCTTCCTTGTTTGCCAAGATGTCGTCCTTAGCAGTTCCTTGCTTGCTGTTGTTGATGAGGGTGAGGTTAATGAAGGTGGTAGCACGTGATGGAGGCCAGGTGTCGACAGGAATCTCCTTCTTCTTATGTATAGAGTACAAATCAATAAGGTGTTGACTCTTTGACAATACCTTGTCTGGATGTAGTCTCTCTGCCGGTGGACTTCTGGCTGTTGTAAAACTCCTGACCATGGCTCGTGCAACGACAGGTCTTCCAACATACTTCCCCTCGAGTGCAAGCTTGAGTGTTCTCATAGTAACTGGTGAGTACCTGCCTTTGATCCACTCTGTGAGGATGTGGCAGAGTCTAATGGCATTGCTAGTGCTATTGCAGCTCTTGCGAACGTTTCGAGGCAGATTTAGGGCTATGCCTAGCTCCTCCCACAAATGACTCACTTCAATAAGGCTCTCTTTTAATTTTTCGACATGATCTAGCGTGAAATGAAAGGACTCACTTAGAGCAGTCTGTTCTTGGGAAGACATGTTTATGGCAGCAGAGTTGCAGTGTACTAGTGAACCAGAGAGATGCTTGCTAACTAGGTTAGAGACAGAGATTGACAAAGTTTGAGATATGCTGTTATATATTAGTTGTTCACTTCCTGGCCAGGACCAAGGGCTGCTACTTCCTGGGAGCGTATGTGTGGACCCCTCCTCCATATTTGGTTGCTAACCAACTGAAACCATTTAGTAAAGTCCGTGTGGGCACTAATGAGTGTGAGTCCACCAGTGGGGATCTAATAACAATGTGTGCAGGATTTCTTACTGGGGATCTGCTGGGGGGAAGGATATCGGTTGACCCTGAAATCATGTGTACATAATAATGTGTAGTGAGGTGCTGGTCTGCATGGTGGCCCTTCAGAGCACAGCTCAGCCCAATGAGGTGGCTATGAGAGTGAAAAATACTTGAGTTCCTTGCCAGATACTTTATACTTGGCCACTGGGAGGCATCAAAGCACGTGCCACTGAGAGGCATCAAAGCACGTGCCACTGGGATGTGGGAACCTGCCTTGGTGGGGAGTTGCCTGGGGCACCTCATAATTACCATGTGTGGGTGTGTGTGCAGCATCTGAGAGAACCTGACGAGGTGCAGGAGGACAAAGTTTTTGTCTATCATAAAGACAATTGCACCCTCCACATCTGCTGCTGGGTGCAAGTGTGAATGGGGGGTGGGGGGGCTCGTTGGTTTTTGAAGGCGTGGGGGCGATATCTTTTTTTACAATGTGCTAAAAAACACCTGTTGGCACGGCCTTGGAGCTCCGTAGATAATCGTCCCCCGAAAACCCAAATCATTAGCGTGTATGGGAGGGCACTATATAAAGCATATTGGCTGAACTCATGCTAGAGTGAGCTGACTCCATGATGCCAGCTCCAGTGTGTGATGTGTGGGTTGAGTGAGCTGACTCCATGATGCCAGCTCCAGTATGTGATGTGTGGGACATGTCTTGAGTGAGCTGGCTCCATGATGCCAGCTCCAGTGTGTGATGTGTGGGACATGTCTTGAGTGAGCTGACTCCATGATGCCAGCTCCAGTGTGTGATGTGTGGGACATGTCTTGAGTGAGCTGACTCCATGATGCCAGCTCCAGTGTGTGATGTGTGGGACATGTCTTGAGTGAGCTGACTCCATGATGCCATCTCCAGTGTGTGATGTGTGGGACATGTCTTGAGTGAGCTGACTCCATGATGCCAGCTCCAGTATGTGGTGTGTGGGACATGTCTTGAGTGAGCTGACTCCATGATGCCAGCTCCAGTGTGTGGTGTGTGGGACATACGTTGAGTGAGCTGACTCCATTATGCCAGCTCCAGTGTGTGGTGTGTGGGACATGTCTTGAGTGAGCTGACTCCATGATGCCGGCTCCAGTGTGTGATGTGTGGGACATGTCTTGAGTGAGCTGGCTCCATGATGCCAGCTCCAGTGTGTGATGTGTGGGACATATCTTGAGTGAGCTGACTCCATGATGCCAGCTCCAGTGTGTGATGTGTGGGACATGTCTTGAGTGAGCTGACTCCATGATGCCATCTACAGTGTGTGATGTGTGGGACTTGTCTTGAGTGAGCTGACTCCATGATGCCAGCTCCAGTGTGTGGTGTTTGGGACACGTCTTGAGTGAGCTGACTCCATGATGCCATCTCCAGTGTGTGGTGTGTGGGACATGTCTTGAGTGAGCTGACTCCATGATGCCAGCTCCAGTGTGTGATGTGTGTGGAACATATCTTGAATGAGCTGACTCCATGATGCCAGCTCCAGTGTGTGGTGTGTGGGACATGTCTTGAGTGAGCTGACTCCATGATGCCGGCTCCAGTGTGTGATGTGTGGGACATGTCTTGAGTGAGCTGGCTCCATGATGCCAGCTCCAGTGTGTGATGTGTGGGACATATCTTGAGTGAGCTGACTCCATGATGCCAGCTCCAGTGTGTGATGTGTGGGACATGTCTTGAGTGAGCTGACTCCATGATGCCATCTACAGTGTGTGATGTGTGGGACTTGTCTTGAGTGAGCTGACTCCATGATGCCAGCTCCAGTGTGTGGTGTGTGGGACACGTCTTGAGTGAGCTGACTCCATGATGCCATCTCCTGTGGTGTGTGGGACATGTCTTGAGTGAGCTGACTCCATGATGCCAGCTCCAGTGTGTGATGTGTGTGGGACATGTCTTGAGTGAGCTGCTCCATGATGCCAGCTCCAGTGTGTGATGTGTGGGACATGTCTTGAGTGAGCTGACTCCATCATGCCAGCTCCAGTGTGTGGTGTGTGGGACATGTCTTGAGTGAGCTGACTCCATGATGCCAGCTGGGAGGAAAGTTGACTTATTTTTTGTTATAGTTCAATGCCACCACTTCGTCAGCAAAACTTCCTGTGGTAGTTGCCATGGGATCATGTTGCCAGTAATTGAACTGACCTAGGTACACACTCCCACTTGTAATAACAATACCAGGGGATCTATTGGTGAAAGGGGGTTGCAAATGTGGTGTGTGCTCACTCACCAAAGGATTTACTGACCATGCCCACTTTATGGCATAGTGAGGATGTTCTGTGTGTGTGAAAAATGATGTGATAGTAGAAGTGCCTGAACTAGGTCTCTTTCTCTTCAACTTATCCATACTCATCAGATGCAGCAGCTAGTTTTTAGTAGCCATGTGCTTTTCTGGCATGTAATTAGCTAGCTATAATTATTTCTGTGGTTTATTTGCACTAATTTTAGGCAGCAGTGTTTGAATAATTAACTATCTTGCATCTGTTCAAAATTTCAATTTGTAAAAAATCCAAATCCAAATTTTTGGGCAGACATACATGTACTGTCCATTATAAGATCTGCACTTTTCTTGCATGTAGAGTGTTAACTAATGTGTGCAATACCAGAAGCAATGTCTGGGTGAGCAATAGTGTCCATACAGACTACTGAGGCATAGCTTGAAATATTATTTTGTTCACAAAGAGGGTTGCGGGTTGCAAATGCAACCAATGCAAACCCCCTGGATCCCCCACTGAATACTAATTCCTATGGAGCACACACTGGATCACACCCACACTGGGTTGAGGTAGATTGACAAGAGCTCTATGGGAGGCCTCTATGGGGACACACTAGACCAACACCACACTGGATGGAGGCAGGTTGGAATTGGCTCTATAATGTGATGTGTACCTGTGTGGTTGTGAGCTGATGAATATGTCCTTCCCTTCTTCTTGAACTCCAGGTCTCCCACTTCCCTGAGTTGGCTGAAGCACTCGTCTATGTTGACAGAGAGAGACAGATGAAGATTTGAAGTCCATGAAGAGTTTAGAATGACCGCCCAGAGATAACTCTAGCCACTGGCTAGGATTCCTCTTCTAAAGATTGAGGACTTGTTCAGTATTGTAGTTTTAGATGCATTGCCTGTTGTTTCAGGGGGTGGAGTTTAAGTATCATGTACGTGGATATGTCATGAAGACCTTGTTTATCATTACGTAATACGTGCTGTATTCCTGCACTGGTGTTTAGGGACACCCCACATGGTGTTAGCAGAGCACATGTTGGCCAGTTAATTGTATGCTGGCAAATTAACCCTGGGGGTGCATAAATCAAGCTTAGGCACTAATTGGAGGCAGACTATGGGAACCACATGATTAGTGAAGAGGTGCACATCTAGCTGGCTGACTGGGGCCTGGAGGCACTGAGGTGTCTAGCTGCTGACTGGGGCCTGGCAGCACTGAGGTGTCTATCTGCTGACTGGAGCCTGGCAGCACTGAGGTGTCTAGCTGCTGACTGGGGCCTGGCAGCACTGAGGTGTCTAGCTGCTGACTGGTGCCTGGCAGCACTTGAGGTGCCTAGCTGCTGACTGGGGCCTGGCAGCACTTGAGGTGTCTAGCTGCTGAATGGGACTGGCAGCACTGAGGTGTCTAACTGCTGACTGGGGCCTGGCAGCACTTGAGGTGCCTAGCTGCTGACTGGTGCCTGGCAGTACTTGAGGTGCCTAGCTGCTGACTGGGGCCTGGCAGCACTTGAGGTGTCTAGCTGCTGAACGGGACTGGCAGCACTGAGGTGTCTAACTGCTGACTGGGGCTTGGAGGCACTGAGGTGTCTAGCTGCTGATTGGGGCCTGGAGGCACTGAGGTGTCTAGTTGCTGACTGGGGCTTGGAGGCACTGAGGTGTCTAGCTGCTGACTGGGGCCTGGAGGCACTGAGGTGTCTAGCTGCTGACTGGGGCCTGACCGTAGCATGGCTAGCCACACCAGGCACAGCTGCCACCCTCCTGTATGCGGCCCACTGGTCAGAGTGCACAATCGTTCCTTGTGCAACATGCGCTTGTATTATTGGCAGGAGTGTTGCTGCATCCTGTTGGGCCACAATCTGCATAAAACCTTGGAAAATATTGCAATAATAATTGACTCTCGTGGCAAACACAAGTGGTCATGATTACCAAGAGCTGGTGTGTGGTTAGTATCCACCATCCCAAACACCCAAACTTCTTGAGCTGGAGGGCGTCCTCTGTGATGCTATTCATTGACAAAGAACAAACGTTTATCTCTTGTTCAATATGATATACGACTGCCTTGAAATACCTTTGGTTTATGTGTGAACTGGGACTCATCGATTTGCACAACCACGCCAGACCCACCTAACACAATAGGTTGTGCACACAGCTCTGTGGAGCATACCTCCCGCAGCCACTGGTATACATTGACTGCAGTATCTTTGTTACAACCACACTCACGTGCAGCATCTGTTACCCGGTATTCCCTGGACCACCAATAAATAAGGAAGCCGTGATTTAGGGGGAAAAATCCCTGTTAATATAATAGTCAATGGTATGATTCAGTTTAATCAACACAACTTGTATACCATGGCGAATTGATTTAGTATATTTGCATGTTGGACATGCCCAAGTCCAACCATCCTTCAATGAAGCCTTTCTTCTCATAGTCATATTTATACTGCATCTAATACACAGGTATAACATCAGTGAATCACCAAATCACCAATTATGCCAATTATGCCTGTCCCATCTATCTGTTTTACCTTCCACATGTGACAGAATTTGTCAATAAACCCTGGGTCTTCAGATAATCTATAACCTCCTCATTTTGCCAAAAGCAGCAGAAGCAATGCATCTTAATGTTCCTGAAGCAGCCATGGACAGTTCACCAGCAAAATTGTGAAAACTTGGACAGAAAATGTGCAGTTCACCAGCAATATGCACAGTAAGAACGTGCACAGTTCAGTGAGTTTATGTTGTTCATCATAAGTTTCATTAACAATTGAACCCCATTCGACACCTTTTTGTCTTGCGTAATTAAAAATGCGCATGATTTTTTTCCGACCCTTGGGGGCTTATATTGGGATTGATCCAAGGAGTGTGTGAGAAGTGTTTCCCAATCCTTTCTCGCTATGAAGATATTTTTAAAGGCTTAATTCATCAAGGGACAAAATTGAAGAAGCTTCGGCTCATTAGTCCTGACCGAGAAGAGCATAGAGATGTAAAGCTTCAGAATGAATGGCTCCTGAATAACATTTTTGATCCTATGGGGAACTATCTCTTTTGTGCAAAATGTGCCCTTCCAAATATCTGAGAGAAGATTAGCTCGTCAGCGATCTGTTAACGTACCTGTCCAGCAATCCTATTGTAAATATGACCAAAGTAGATGTTGAAGGATAAAGGCTTGGCCATTTTGTTATTATGCCTAGTGGTATGCCTAGTGGTATTGAGCAATCATTTATGGAGTGGTGGCGGTCATTAGATGATTCAGTGAGACTGTTCCAAATTCGTTACCCTCATCAGCAGCATGGAAATTGTAGAGGGTTTCCAACTCCTCAAAAATGGGCCTGAGAGAGCAATTCTTGGCTTTCATAGATACCAATATTCAGCCTAATGGCTGTCACAGGTGATGCAGCTATAAAAGCTCGTGAACATTGCTTCACTGGAAACATTAGTGATACATCTTTAAAGCTCTTATATACCTAGACACATGGCTTCTGAAGTAGCTATTCCTGGCTTGGACAAGTCATACAAAAATCTTGGTCTAATAAAAAGCTTTATCTTGTACTAAAATGGATAACTTACTTCAAATGTATAGAAACTTTATACCATCAGATTTGTGTTTGGAAACCATAAAACCATAGAATACTACGTACATGCACACAGACGTTCATAATTTGTGAACCGTTTGACCTTTTTCTATGAAATTTTGAGAGAATACAATTAGAACACTAAACTACAATATGGCATCAAAACATGTATTAGGGGTTATGTGCCTAATATTGCGTTTTTACTTGATGCATTCACATATGTAGCCATGACATTTCTTGAGACTAATCACTGGACCATTTCCCTTCCACAATTTTCAATGCCCAAGATCTCAAAAATAAGTCTATGTAGCAGGGATCACTGGAGCAATGGAAGGTGAAGATAAAGAACGTGATTTGGAGGAGGAAGTAACAGTGAGAGTGGCTTGAAGTGTCATAGGTTGGCAAAAGGAGATAGAGCAGAAAGTTATACAAGGTCATTACAGGGAGTGAGGGACTGAGGTTGATGCTTAGATTGAGGACAGAGTCACCAGGTCTATTTGCAGGACAAGAAGTGATATTGGCTGTGTAGTGATCACAGATGTGTGTTGTGTGACAGGAGAGAAGTGGACGACATGCGGCATTCACTAATAATCATTAATAAGCTGTGGTGAATTTGGAAAGAATGGAAAGTATCAATGAATGAGCTGGATGGAATTGAAGGAGCTGGAATATGGTTACAGGAGTTTCAGAGAGAAGGTACTGAGGGGTAGGTGGGTATTGTTGCTCGAGAAGGAGGTAGAGGGTATGAGTAACCTGTGATGATGGGAGTGTGTGACTGATTTTGATTGAATTGAATAGTAGTGTTGGTAGAGAGGTATATATATGCCCTCCCCCCACTCCACTATATTCTAGCAGTTTATTAAAACGTCGAACATTTAACTTTCTAGTGGATGTTATGTCATACTCTTTATTATAAGCACGACTCATCTCACCGCCTCGTTTATTGTCATCATTTTATTATTTATTTATTTATTATGTATTGGACTTGGGGTGCGTTGGTCCCAGCATTTTTAAAGGTTAAATTATAATCTTATGGCATGACAATAATCCTATCGATCCGTATGCAAGGTGTTTAGGCTGACGATCATAACCTGAGATGGATCAGTTAGACGGGGAAGCCTTTTTGTCCCTAGTTGCACTCTCTCATTATGGCTATGCATGCAGATCAATTACCAACCAACCAGCAGAAAGTATTGTTTCATCTAACTAAGAACCTATTGAAGAATAGAAAATGCTAGAACATAGGTATATATGCTGTGGGAGAGAATTATGTAACTCTCCTGTTCTCTATGCTCTACTTTGTACCAGTTAATGTCGTCTATATTTGCCAAGCAATAAAAGCTGCCCACACACACGCAGAGGTCACTCATGTTGCTATAGCTATAGGAAATGAAAGAAACAAAAATCTTGGAAAAGTGCTTTGCTTGCCAAAGATTGCCTTTTTCACCCCTCGATGGATACTCCTCTTTAGGAAGTAATATATATGGCCCTAGTAAGTTAACTAACCTAGCAATTTTTAGACAAATGCATGTTGGGTGAAATAAGTATAATTCTAAGAAATGACGGAAAATCAAATATCACATGGACCAGTACAGCTTGAGCGCTAGAGCATTAAAAGACTGCGGTGGGGATTGTAACTGTGACAGTTACCAGCTCTATCTTGGTAGGAAAGTTGTGCTCTTTAGTGTACACTACCCAAAGGCTGCATGTTGTCAGTATTAGGAATGGATGGCTAGAGTTTGTCTCCTGAGGTAGACCCTTTACCAAATGGATGATGTTATTACCACAAGAGCAGCCTCTCTTAGATGTCATTGCAGAGAGGTCAAACAAAAGAAAGTGCTAAGAAAGGGAGATAATCTAATTAGGGAATCAGTTTTTAATACAATCCATGTACACAGGTGTTTTTTTCTGAAGGAGGTGTGGTTATAGTCAGTATTTTGCCCAAAAATAATTGTGTACATTTATCAATTTAATTAGCTGCACCAAGAAACTACTTTGCTGACTGAGTAAGCTCTGTAATACCCACGGAAAGGATACCCCTTTGTAATAGCTAGGACTAATACCTTCTTATCATCAACAGATGCTGTGCTACTAACTATCTCTGAAGCAGTATCACAAGGCCAGGATATGGAATGGGCTAGTTGTAGGTATTGCACTGATAAAGCTAACTACACTGTCTTGGATTTGGAGTGGCTGATTTGCACGTGACTGGACCACTCAGAGGCATTTCTTTCTTTCTTTTTCTCCCATTCTCCCTGTCCTAGCTGGAATCATGATTCTAGCATAGCTTAACCCAAGAGACAATACTTCTTTTTCTCCCACTCTCCCTGTCCTAGCTGGAATCATGATTCTAGCATAGCCTAACCCAAGAGACAATACTTCTTTTTCTCCCACTCTCCTTGTCTTAGCCGGAATCATGATTCTAGCATATAATTATAGCCTAACCCAAGAGACAATACTACTGGCTGTGCCTAGATCCCACTACTTGGGGAGTCCAGTCACAACTGCCTGAGAGCTAGAGCACAGAGCAAGATTAACCCCCCCCTCCCCCCAAAAAACTCACACACACAACAACATCAACAACAACAACAACATTTCTGAAGCACACATCGTGGTATACTAGCATATGTCCACAACAGAAAATACCTAGCCATCATTATTTATAGCAGCAAGCTCACTCTTACTGCTATAGTAAAGGGTTTGACGAGACTACAGCCAAAGCTGGCCAACCAAAAATTCTTGGGGAGGTGCAAGAACTTTGCACCTGGGTATGGAAACATGATAACATGGGTATAGAAACATGATAATGTGGGTCCGGTGGCTGGGACACACCAACTTTGGTCAAGTGGGAGTGAGATTTTGATGACATGGGCTGTATCTTTTGAATGAGGATGTTTGCACCTGGATTTAGGATTTATAATTTATAATTTTACAGGCAACTTGGTTGTACATAATAGTCAAAAAAAATTTGGTGGAAGTCTTGACCATCACTTCATCTTCTCATTCCTTCAGCCAACTGCTGTGTGTCACCTTACCAAGTGAGGAAAGAAATTTGCTTCGTGCAGAGGGCTGCTTTTAAAGCTAGGTGGCCAATTGAATGTCTCTGTAATGTCTCTCTGTAATGTTTATCAGGCTCGCCAGCTGGAAAACTTAACATTGTCCTTTGAGCTGATAGGAAATCCGTTCATCACAGAGTGGCCCTGTTGTCTTTTTATATTCACGCAAGATTGTTCAGTAGTGCAAGTCAACAAGACTGAGCCTGAAAGCATGCTTCTCATACCAACAACATGTGTTAAGGTTAAGCCACGGGAAGTAACCAGGTTTAACTCGAGGTTTAGGACAATGGATAGAGTCATGACATTTATCAATGCTGATGAAGTCATCATGATACAATACTGGGGGTGGGCATTCTTCTGGTATATATGTGACATGAGGAATCAACACAACCCACAAATCAAAGCTTTGGGGGTTTTCCCTAATGACACGGCATCAGTTACCATGGAAATATGAGTGACCACAGTAAATCATGCAAAACAGCACTTGCCAGGAGTTGGCAGCAGTCTTTGTGTGGATGCATTGTGGGGCATGCTAAAAAGAACATGTAAGAATGTTTGAGATCGTGAATGGAGTGCTATGGTGATGTATAGCATTGTCCTTATTCAGCTCATTCAATGGTGCTATAATTTGTGTGCAAATGCAAGTAAACCTATGATAACTTTACACTTACTCACTATATACAACTTTTGGAAGTCTTTTTGTCATTTTGCTGTCATCATGATAACTGAAGTCATTTGGTAGTCTTAATCCACGAGGCTAGACCTAAAAGAGTTTACTACAACATTAGGACTGATTCTCCATAGCATAAAAGTGTAACAAATATTCTAGCTGAGCATTGTTAGAATTGATTGTTCTAGCCATTGCCCTGGCCCTAACCATAGGTTCTGCCCTACACTTAACCCTAGGTATTGTCCAGGCCTTGACCAGAGGTACTGTCCTATCCTTAACTCTAAACATTACTCTGGTCCAACCCTGACTGAAGTCCTAATCCAGTATACTGGTGATGATAACCTTATTTATTAATTATCTCATATTTCAACATTTTGGCCAGTTGCTCTAGGCCTCTAGGCCCCATCAGGTGATAGTGAGACAAAAAACACAGAATCTTAATAGCTAACCACACTCTTTGTGCATGTGCCAGGAAGTATGTGGTAGCAACGGATAAACAAACATTGTTATATGTGATGAATAGGTTCAGCTTCGCACCCAGTCTTAAAGGAGAGCATTCCAACAATTTTTAAACTCAAAAACTCACTTTAGCATATTTTACAAGTTGGGCTGTGCCTTGGGTTATCTTGAGCTTCTGAAAAAGGTCCCATATGCCTTCAATCCAGGTCAAACTAAACAACACTCCTCCCTTGGGAAATTGATCTAGTATTCCTCCTAGAATGACAACTCAGCAGAGGACATCATGTCCATGTTTCTTTATGTAGCTTAAAATTGCTGATATTTTGGCCAACATGTTTTGGCCTTCTTCATGGTGATAGCAAAATGACAGCGAAGGTTAACTGTTTAAACCTCCACTAGCTAACATACATTAAAAAGAAAGTCACATGAAGTGCACATGATCTAAACTTCTCTGTGTTTGTTGGAGTGCACATCAAGTCACATTGGTATTATTTTATTTATTATTATTTTTATTTTTTATTTTTTTATTATTATTTTTTTTAGCACTTGTACACTGTCACATACACCCAGTGTAGCATAAATATTTAACTATATATATTTTCAATTTTTTTTTTTAACTCGGACATGGGTTCCCTTTGGAATAATCACTTCCACAAGATTGATAATCTTCAACAACTAAACCACTTCACCTCTGCAATTTCAGGTCTCCATAATTCTCCTGAGTTTGGCATTTACCTTCAAGGAATGATTTCTTAAAAGTTTGCAGTTGAGTAGAGAAAAAAATAATATTACGATTTAGAAGTACACAGTATATACATACCCTTCATCAGTTTGAAGGTTTGGTACATTTAGGGGATTCACATACCTATCAACGGCCATCTTTCCTTTGAGCAGAGCATTTGTTTTCTTTGATTCTATATAGCTGTACTTTTCAAAATCATGCAAAATTTGATGTCTGGGTAGAGATATCAAACCACCACTTTAGTATAATTTAAGTGTGGAGTTTTCAAGGTTCATGGTTGAATAAGAAGCCGTCAGGCTCCGCTCTTAATGATTTTTTAAATCATGATGACAATGATGCAGATTATCACCATTTTTCATTCCTTCGATGTTCAGATCCATATCGAGGTTTAACCTACAGAGAAGTCGACATTTGCACACTGAACAAAGCGCGCATAGGTATCCCCCTCTCTACCCAACCAATACTTTGTTGTCTATGTATTTCCTTCTCTTTTCCTGGAGGTGAGGAAGACATTCCACTGCCAAAAGTACTTTGGACAAACTGCACTAATAAACAAAGCACGACGCAGGCACATCTGTGTTCAACACCACAGAGATTTCTACATCAATATCAGCTATATACTCCCCCATACACTATATCATCAAGAAGACATCAATCACGAGAATGGGCTGGAGGTTTCCAAGGCAGCCAGCCAGTGTGCAGTTTTACTCTCCTGCTAGCATATTAGGACTGTGCAAGTGCTATGGGAAATAAGCCCTGAAATCCAAGATTTGAAACCTTTTCCCAGGATACCCCCATTTTCTTGTATAATCTCTGAAAATCGGGGATGGTTGGCAGGTATATATGGATATAGCAAGACATGTCCATGTGGTATATGTAGTTGTACATACTGTTCATGAGCTTGAACAAAATTAATGCTGGAGTTAATTTTTGAACCCCCCAAAAGGTAAAATTGTGGTGAAATCAGAGAAACGTTGGAAGAGAGTACACATCATAATCCTTGTGAATGGTAGCCTGCTATACTCCTCTCAACAAAATCTCCCAGTACCTTGATGTGCAGAAACAAATTGCTATGGGATGTCTATAATTATACCAAAACCTCACTTCCTATGGATGGATGGTCTTGGAGACCACATCTTTCCTACTGACCAATTTTCAGTACAAACTATTCACTAATTTGTTACTTGCTTATAACTAGGTGTTCAGTACATTAACAATAATGAACAGCCCAGCGGAGGTAGAACATAGCAATTTGGTAAGGATCAGCCAGCGAGAAAACACCTCCCACCTCAATATATTCCTACACCACAAGGATACCAGTGATTTTCACTTATCACAGCCTAAAATTGCAGTCATTAGTAAAGCTATTACAAATTTCTGACTTTAAAGCCAACTTGTAAAATTGAAATGCTATGCCAAATTTGTAGACAATAACATGTTGATGCTGTCATGAGCGTCTCTTTCTGCTCACCACACGGGCCAGGTGTGGGTGGATCTGGGCCTGCATCGGCCCATAACTTATCTTCTCACCATCCACAGTCATTATCCCATTTGGCTCATTATCCCATTTGGCGTAGCCGGGTCAATCCGGAATGCCTTTGCGTCGACCAACTTCACTTCTTCCATTTCGATATGCTTGCCTGTGTCTGCATTCTTGAACATTTTCAGTGCTCCAAATTTGGCATAGAACCATCGATCCACATCAGACGAATTTTTCCAGTCCTTATTTGAAAATTTGGATCACCAAAGGTTGTCCGAGACAAGTGCGTTAACATTAGAGGAACCACTCCTAAGTAAGCTTCATCTTTGGTTACCCAAGTGTTTGGGAGTGGGTCCCCTAGGGGGACCAAGAGATCTGTGGGTGGTCCAAAAGGCGTGACTTTAAGTGGAGATAAAGCAAGTGCGACTGGAGTTTCTGATTGAGCGCATACAGCAGAGGTTTCCAGAGTTTCCGACTGAGAGCAAGTGGCAGAGACTCCCTCTCCTGCTGAACTATATGATTTGCTACACTGACTCCCACCATCTGGCATGCTGTTATCCTTGTGCAAGTCACCACTGCCATCACCTGGAGAGCTCTCTCCAACAGCTTCTGTTCCAGTGGGTTTCAAGCCGTTCTTACGATCATCCAATTCAGTAACCTCTTCACTGGGTTCAGTCAGGAACTGTGGTTGTAGTATCATCCTCTCCGGCTCTTGGCAGGCATTGTCAGCAACCAAGTAGCTCATCTTACCTTTATATACTCTCTTCTTTCTGATACTGTTGAGAGCTCCTACATATAAAAATATCACATAAATAAGAGGGAGGAAGGGAAGAACACTTGCTTTGGGTGGACTTTGCAGCCCCTCGTTTGGATAAGCTTCACCCACCACATACAGTTGGGGGTCGGGGAGAGGGTGGATCTTTAATTAGACTGAATTTTGTAGAGGTAACAGTACCAGAGTTACACGTGTACAAATTCAATTACCTGAATTATTCCCAATTCATCTTATTGGTTGCCTAAGATTTCCTGTAAGGAATTGGACAGTATCAAAATGAGACAATCCCCCCCCCCCCCCAAAGAAAACTCACTTTGGCAGCTTCTTAGTATTCTGGTTTCGGCCAATTTTAACCACAAGAAATACTTCAAGCATACCTTGAGTCCTTGTGAAGGTAGTAAACTGGCAACCCCCAGAACGATGATATCATCATCAGGATCTTGTGCCTATCTATATACGCATCTGTCTACTTTCCCCCTGCAAGTAACTTGCATATAATACGTCCATTTTTTACAATTTGGGGCCAGAAGGCCCCAAATTGCCACAATGCATTGCAACGACAATCTGTTTCTCAAATCAGAAAACTACCAAAAATTACTAAAAAATCATCATTGCCATACACGCGACTGTAAAGGTGTATCGAGCTGAGCTCAAGAAGCTGCACATTTACTTACCATGAAGTGGATCCCTCAGAAGTTTACTCTTGTGACAATAGTTAACAGCCCAGACATTCAACACTACCCGTTAACTACTACGATGCATGTGTCTATGTGTATACCGTAAACTACAAAAGAAAATGGGTACTTTAACTGCTTACTAAACACTATCACTAAATAACGTACACTCACAGGGGGAAAAATGATATTATGTGGGTGATTAGTATATTAGTAGTATATTATAATGTGTGATTAGTATATTAGTAGTATATAATGTGTGTGATTAGTATATTAGTAGTATATTATGTGTGCGATAATATTATATTAGTGGTATATAATGTTTGTGATTAGTACGTAGTATATTAGTAGTATTAGTAGTGTATTAGTAGTATATTATGTGATGTAAGTATATTACGTGTGTGATCAGTATATTATGCAGTGTGATCGGTATGTTAGTTAGTAGTATATTATATACGTGTGATTGGTACATTAGTAGTATGATACGAGTGTGATTGGTAATCAGGTATGTTAGTAGTATATTAGTATGTTAGTATGTTAGTAGTATATTATGTATGATTAGTATGTTAGTAGTATGTGTGATTGGTATGTTAGTGGTGTCATCAGTATGTTAGTGGTGTGTTATGAGTGTGATCAGTATGTTAGTGGTACGTAGTAGTCTGCTAAAAACCAATATTCTAAACAACGCACACCAAGGCGCTTAGATCACATGATCGCGAAGGCAGTCAGGTCTCGACCACGACACAAAATCTTAACTAGTTGGCAATTTTGTCGCAATTCGTCGTGAGGACTTTTTACACCCACTAATTAAAGAATGCAACGGGGAAAACTCGAGGGAGGTTTGGAGTCCTCGAAAACTGGAGGAGCTGAAGCTGAAACTGCTACAGGAGAAATTGTATCGAAACCTGAAGTCGTCAAACTTTTCAGCGCGTTTGTTTCAGTCCCTCGACCTTCCAGGAGCAAACTCACTAGTGATGGAAAGATCCAGCATTTCTCTTCAGGTAGATCTAGGAGCTCGGATAGTAAGGGCAGTTCTGGTGGCGTGGGAAATAACGGCTGGATCAATGCTGAGCTTTACCTTACAGATACTATGCTGTGCTACGAAATAGTGCCGTCTGAAAAACAGGTGATGTTGCAGAAATGTATTTATTTTGTAACTACTTCCAACTAGTCATTGGTAACCAGGGGCATGGGAATGTGAAACTTATTTCAGCTACTGGTATTTAGGTACCAAGCCCCAATGTCACTTTCAATCCAGATAGCAGTGTCAACATTCTGCTAATCATGAGCAAATTCACTTGGACTCAACATCCACATTCCTCTAACCTCTGGCTGTAGTAATAAGCAATTAAATCTAATAAGCAATTAAATTGAAATATAAACATCATGAATTATTCATTAGAAGATTGGTTAGAACTCCGATGCTTCAACATTAGCGCTAGTTTGTATAGCAAGCCCTTTATCTCCCTTCTGTGGGGAACAGAGGGACCGGGACAGTATAACAGAACTTTACATACCTACAGGGTGGCAGCACTGTACATACCTTCAGTATGGAAGTACTGTACATACCTACAGGGTGGCAGTACTGTACATACCTACAGGGTGGCAGTACTGTACAAACTTACAGTATAACAGTACTGTACATACCTACAGTATGACAGTACTATGCATACCTACAGTATGGCAGTACTGTACATACTACAGTATAACAGTACTGTACATACCTACAGGATGGCAGTATTGTACATACCTACAGTATGACAGTACTATACATACCTACAGTATGGCAGTACTGTACATATCTACAGTATAACAGCACTGTACATACCTACAGGGTGGCAGTAGTACATACCTACAGTATAACAGTATCTGTACATACCTACAGTATGGCAGTACTGTACATACCTACAGTATGGCAGTACTGTACATACCTACAGTATAACAGCACTGTACATACCTACAGTATAACAGCACTGTACATACCTACAGTATAACAGCACTGTACATACCTACAGTATAACAGCACTGTACATAGGCAGTACTGCAGGGCTTCATTTAGGGTGTGGCGAGGTGGGGCAAGTGCCCCACCTGAGCGTAATCTCGCCCCACCTGAGAAGTTCACTAGTCATGTAAAATAATGATTAGTGAGCTTCCGATTTTTTTAAGTGTAGAGATAAATCAATGTGAAGTAATAATAATATGTAATATAATGAGTATATAATATAGATAAATCAATGTGTAAGTAATAATAATAAGTAAATAAGTAATAATATGCAAAATAACACAAGTTCATGTTACTATTCTTCTGTTTTTTCTTGCCCAAACTTCGACTATTTCGTCAAGATTACCATCTGTTAGTTGGTCCGGTGACTCAATAGCGATTTTCATCAGATGTGACAAGCTAGTGTCGTTCAAACTGCTGCGTAGCCTAGTCTTAATAAGCTTCATCTGAGAAAAGCTCCTCTCTACGGAGGCAGTAGCCACTGGGATGAACAAACTGATCTTTGCAATAGTGTGCAAGTTTGGAAACATGTTTGCCAACATGTCGTTCGAAACCAAATCTTCAAGCTGTGACTTCATATTATCTTTGGGTTGTTTCGCCATATGTCGTCGATATGTTATCCACTCAGTGTGGATCTCAGAGGAGATAAGTGCTTTCTTAATGGTTGGGTTACCAAGTAATGTCTGGCAAGGTTTGTCTGTCCCGTAGTGAGAGAGAAGTGTTCCAATGGAGGTTTTGCCATACTGAGGAAGATCAGGCGAATCAAAACTAGGCATTTTCTTTGGATCAAAGATGCTCATTGCTGACACATCATTGCTGACACAACATCACTAGACGAGGCAAATCGAGAGGAAATGTTGTCTTTCAAATGTGCGATGAATGGCTTAGCTACATTTGCCTGGAAGGTGATGTCTTCAAGAGAAACTTCGATGTCAGCTGTTTTTTCTAGATTTTCAGCTTCATCTAACAACTCGAGTACCCAATTTGCAGCTGGTAAAACTGTGTCATCAAGTGCATCAAGGGTGGAATCGACTAAGCTAGGTATGATGGACAAGTCGAGATGCTCGGTTTGGAGTGTTTTGCTGAGTTTAGCAACTTGTGGGAGGGTGTAGTCAAGCATGTACATAGCTGCGACTGTGGAGACCTTGCTGAGAGCTTTACTAAGTCCGAGTGCTTCTGGCTCATGTGTAGTCTCATGGATGTTGTTGAGAGCCACTACGATCGCACCATAGCTTGCCTTCACTGCTTTTACACATCGCTCATGTGCCAGCCAGCGTGTATTGGATGGTTTAGCAATTTTCAACTCTGGACCGCCTTGAGAGATTCTGCTCTCTTTGGGGAGTAGTGGATGTATTTCCAAAGAGCCATCAGGGTCACATACACATGTTTGATTCCTTTAGTAGAGTTTTCAGCCTGAACACAAGCTAGCTGTAGCAAGTGGCAGTGGCAATGCACAAAGAAAGCATGGGGTGCAAGCATCTTCATTCGAGTTTGGACTCCAGTTTTTTCCATGAAAATGTACTAGCTCCATCAAAGCCCATCCCGACAGTTCTGTTGATCTTCTCCTTCAAACACTCAACGAGAGCAGAGAAAATAATCTCTGCATTTGCTTGACATAAATTAACAATCTCCAAGAAATGCTCCTCAGGTATACCCTTTTCCTCCCAGCGGGCAAAATACTGACATCTCTTCCACTGTAGTGATATCTGTACACTCATCTGCCATTATGCTGTAATGAGAGGCTTGTTGAAGGCGTTTCAGAATGGACTCTTCAACCCATGTTCCTAAAGCTTGGACAAATTCAACTACGGCTACGTGAGATGTGTACATTGCATTCCTCCCTGTCTTCTCCATGAAGTACTTCAAATCTTCACCACCACAAGATACAACCAACTTGCTAAAATTGGTAAGTATGAGCAATGTGTTGGTGGGCGAGGAAGTGAGTACAACGTATCAAAGATTTGATAGCAGCCCTATTCCTCATTCTCTCTTGTGTTCCCACTTTTTGATGTTGAACGATGGATCCTCCAAGTTGTAGCCAAAACCGCTTGACTTGCTATGATATGACCATCACTCTTAGCATGAGCTTTCATCCGGGCAGCAGCATTTTTCCAGTTAGTGAATGGTTTTGTTTTCCAAATGCTACCTGCTTGTTGAACTGACCTCCCAGAAACTCTGCAGATTTTGCAAAATGCACCTTCAGGCTTCAGCATCTGCATCATATTGTAGCCAAGGATAATCTTCTTCCCGGTATTTTCTAGTACTTGAGTATGGCATAGAACTGGTACGTTTCTTGGGTAGTGTTGGTGAACTAGTAGAAGGTGTCATGCTTGGAATAACCTCTATTTCCTCTTCAGACTCAGCTTCACTACTACTTATTGTATGTTACTAGTACTAGCAGCTGCTTTACTAGAGCTCCCCCAAAAAGATCGAATAACCATTATAAACTTAATGCCCAATGCATGATTGAGAGCCTCGTATTCATTTATGGTTTTAAAAGTGACTGAAAATGTACTAGAGACGACCTCGTACAATACAATGATAAAAAATTTCTGGGGGGGTGCACCCAGACCCCCTTCAGGGTGTGCTTACGCACAAGTGCTGGGGCTTCGCTATATTAATTACATTTGCCACACCTGAGAACAATTCCTAAATGAAGGCCTGTACTGTACATACCTACAGTATAACAGTACTATACATACCTACAGTATAATAGCACTGTACATACTACAGTATGGCAGTACTGTACAAACCTACAGTATGGCAGTACTGTACATACCTACAGGGTGGCAGTACTGTACATACCTACAGTATAGCAGCACTGTACATACTACAGTATGGCAGTACTGTACATACCTACAGGGTGGCAGTACTGTACATACCTACATGTGGTATGTGCAGGTATGCATGGCCATCACGTTGTGCCTCACATTATTCAGTTTCAGAACTCAGTTTCCTTCTTCCACTCGTATGGAAGAGACGTCAGCTTCATAGCCGTATCAGAACATGGCTGAACATCGATGTCAGCGAGCTCTCCCACTTTTCTGGCTCCTTCTGTTAGCAGCAACTCCAGCCAATTAGAGCAGCCAGTAATTACAGTCCACCTGAACAAATTCAGTGTGGTAGGTAGTGTTTCCAGACCTTCGCTGGAAGGGTAAGGTCGGCAACACCAGACTACACAAGCACTCGACACAGAATGTGATGTGAACGGGTTATAGAACAGGTTTGCTTAGTGCTGCCAAAGAAATGCAAATGCAAGTCTCATGCAAGTGAGAGCTGGGATCTTCAGTGGGTTGACATATTTTGTGTGTGCGTGCATGCGTGTGGGTGCAACCAAGATACTCCAGTCCAATTTCTGTTTCTCTAAGCACGCACGAACAGAAATTGGACTTGAGTATTTTGGTAGCTCGTTGCCATGAAGTCGCACAAGTAGCTAACAGTCTGAGCAACAGCTAGCAGAGCCGTGGGGACCTGTTAGGACCTCCTCATGATAAGCGAAATTATGATTTATCCCAGACCTTACCCCAAATACCTACCCTAGTCTCTTACCACCATGCCTACCATTGCCCTTACCATACCTACCCCAGACCTTACCATACCTACCCCAGACCAACTACCCCAGACCTTACCATCTACCCAAACCCTTACCATACCTACATCAGACCTTACCATACCTACATCAGACCTTACCATACCTACATCAGACCTTACCATACCTACATCAGACCTTACCATACCTACATCAGACCTTACGTACCTACATCAGACCTTACCATACCTACTGTACATCAGACCTTACCATACCTACATCAGACCTTACCATACCTACATCAGACCTTACCATACCTACATCAGACCTTACCATACCTACATCAGACCTTACCATACCTACATCAGACCTTACCATACCTACATCAGACCTTACCATACCTACATCAGACCTTACCATACCTACATCAGACCTTACCATACCTGCACCAGATCTTACCATACCTATCCCAGACCTTACCATATCTTTCCTCTACACAATTTGGTAACAACTCTCAAATGTCTGAACTTCTTATTTAGGAAGCCACAGCAAATCCCTCAAGTAGCCCAGACACAACAATGATGCGCCCAGACACAACAATGACGTGCCCAGACACAACAATGATGCACCCAGACACAACAATGATGCGCCCAGACACAACGATGATGCGAGTGTCTAATATATATAACGTACAAATAAATTACGTGTCTCCAAATGAGTTTTAACTCGGTTTGGAATAGAGTGCCGTCAGAGTTTCTCTCAACTATAGGATTTTCCCCTTCTGAGCTTGTTACAGTACATGTATATTATATTTATGAGTGCAGTTGACCCAGAGGTGATTGGAAAGGGACTTGTCTCTTTAGTTGGGTTGTGTAATGATCCCAACATGCACACACCGTCTCCATTTTAAGAGGATATAGTTGGCCCTCAAATGCTGTTGTCAATGCTTGTGGTACACTGACTGACTGGGAAGTAATTAGTGGCAGATTTTTGGCTCAGCTTGTGTGCAGTGCCATTGGGTGTGGTCGTGGCAACTAATAACATTGGACAGTTGAGGAATAACAACAAAGGTGCTGCTTTCAAACTCCGAGTATTAGCTGGCATATGGTTGCTCTTAGCTCTCCTAGTAGCTGGCATGTGTTGTTCTTAGCTCTCCTAGTAGCTGGCATGTGTTGCTCTTAGCTCTACTAGTAGCCTGCTCTTAGCTCTCCTAGTAGCTGGCATGTGTTGCTCTTAGCTCTACTAGTAGCCTGCTCTTAGCTCTCCTAGTAGCTGGCATGTGTTGCTCTTAGCTCTCCTAGTAGCTGGCATGTGTTGCTCTTAGCTCTCCTAGTAGCTGGCATGTGATTGCTCTTAGCTCTCCTAGTATTAGCTGGCATATGGTTGCTCTTAGCTCTCCTAGTAGCTGGCATGTGTTGCTCTTAGCTCTCCTAGTATTAGCTGGCATGTGGTTGCTCTTAGCTCTCCTAGTAGCTGGCATGTGTTGCTCTTAGCTCTCCTAGTATTAGCTGGCATGTGTTGCTCTTAGCTCTCCTAGTAGCTGGCATGTGTTGCTCTTAGCTCTCCTAGTATTAGCTGGCATGTGGTTGCTCTTAGCTCTCCTAGTAGCTGGCATGTGTTGCTCTTAGCTCTCCTAGTATTAGCTGGCATGTGTTGCTCTTAGCTCTCCTAGTAGCTGGCATGTGGTTGCTCTTAGCTCTCCTAGTAGCTGGCATGTGTTGCTCTTAGCTCTCCTAGTAGCTGGCATGTGTTGCTCTTAGCTCTCCTAGTAGCTGGCATGTGGTTGCTCTTACTATTAGCTGGCATGTGTTGCTCTTAGCTCTCCTAGTACATGTAGGTTGCTCTTAACACTCTCCTAGTATTAGCTGGCATGTGTTTACTCTTAGTAGCTGGCATGTGGTTGCTCATAGCTCTCCTAGTATTAGCTGGCATGTGGTTGCTCTTAGCTCTCCTAGTAGCTGGCATATGGTTGCTCTTAGTATTAGCTGGCATGTGGTTGCTCTTAGTAGATGGCATGTGGTTGCTCTTATCTCTCTAAGTAGCTGGCATGTGTTGCTCTTAGCTCTCCTAGTATTAGCTGGCATATGGTTGCTCTTCTCCTAGTAGCTGGCATGTGTTGCTCTTAGCTCTCCTAGTAGCTGGCATGTGGTTGCTCTTAGCTCTCCTAGTAGCTGGCAAGTGGTTGCTCTTAGCTCTCCTAGTATTAGCTGGCATATGGTTGCTCTTAGCTCTCCTAGTAGCTGGCATGTGTTGCTCTTAGCTCTCCTAGTGGCTGGCATGTGGTTGCTCTTAGCTCTCCTAGTAGCTGGCATGTGTTGCTCTTAGCTCTCCTAGTAGCTGGCATGTGTTGCTCTTAGCTCTCCTAGTATCTGGCATGTGGTTGCTCTTAGCTCTCCTAGTAGCTGGCATGTGTTGCTCTTAGCTCTCCTAGTAGCTGGCATTGCTCTTAGCTCTCCTAGTAGCTAGCATGTGTTGCTCTTAGCTCTCCTAGTAGCTGGCATGTGGTTGCTCTTAGCTCTCCTAGTAGCTGGCATGTGTTGCTCTTAGCTCTCCTAGTATTAGCTGGCATGTGTTGCTCTTAGCTCTCCTAGTAGCTGGCATGTGTTGCTCTTAGCTCTCCTAGTATTAGCTGGCATGTGGTTGCTCTTAGCTCTCCTAGTAGCTGGCATGTGTTGCTCTTAGCTCTCCTAGTAGCTGGCATGTGTTGCTCTTAGCTCTCCTAGTATTAGCTGGCATGTGGTTGCTCTTAGCTCTGCGAGTACATACAGTTCTCTCAATAGTCCACCTCTCTAATAGTCCATTCTCTATTATAGTCCACCCTGACTAACCTGAAACACTTTTGCTTGTGCTTTGGCTTTAATGTGTACAACTGTAAATTGCATGGCATGGTCACACACACACTGGTAATTGCACACACACTGGTAATTGCATCATGCATGTGCAGCACATGACTTGCAGCTGCACTCACAGTTGTTTTTTTAAGTGTTGAAAGAGCTGAAATTGTATTGCTAGAGCACTATGAGTCACGAGGCAGATGCCAGCTCATCTAAGGGAACTCCCTGGCAGTAGCTCCAGGAAGGGGAAGCAGCTAACACCAGCTCAACTTCTTGAAGAAGCCTAGAGTTGAGCTAACCCTGAAGAGGAAGTGTAAAATTATTGATGAGGCCAAAAAGCGAGGCTTGCCTGACAGCATGGAGAAGACACTGAATAAGGTTAACCAAACACTCAACTAGCTGAAGAATTTGGGGTCAGTAAAAAAACCATTAACAGGATACTTTGGAAAGCAAAGGACCTCAAGCAGAAATTTCTCGACTCACCTGCTGATCTCAAATGCAATCGCCCCACACAATATGGTGCAATTGAAGAGAGAGTGGTTGCGTTTGTTACTCTTCTTCGCAATAGGCCAAAGCCACTCCCTGTTTCATTAAGCATAATAAAAATAAAGGCTAAAGCTGAAGAAGTGGCTAAATCTCTAGGCGAAACCAACTTCAAAGCATCAAGTGGGTGGTGGGAGAAAGTCAGGAAGCGAAATGGCATTGGAAAGAGTGTTCGTTTGCATGGCGAAGCTGGAGAAGTTGACCATGAGCAAATCAAAAGTAAAATTGATGAAATTAGAAAGGACCTTGAAAGTTATGAGTCATTGACCCAGAAAACTTCTACAATTGGGAGATGAAACAGGCCTATACTTCAAGCTTATTCCTCATTCCACTTATACAGCACGAAATGAAGAAAGAAGACAAGTTCGAGGAACATAGAAAGTGAAAGATCGAGTCACACTCATTACTTGCACTAATGCCACAGGAACTCACAAGATTCCTCTGGCAATGATTGGAAAGGCTGCTAGGCCTCAGTGCTTTCGTGTCGTGGTGGTTCCGAGATGTCTTTCTTTCTCGAATACGGAAACAGACTTCAAGACAAGTTGTAAGTTGTACTGTTGGCTGATAATTTTGGGTCGCATAACACAGATGACCCTGCATTGCAAGATCCACAAGTGAAATTGATTCTTCTACCACCTAACTGTACTGCTGTCCACCAGCCCATGGACCAGGGTATCATTGCTGCACTGAATGCCAGCTATAAGAGCAAGCTTCTTCACATCGTGGTCAAGAATCTTGGAAAATTATGATCGGCGACGACAGCTTGGGGCAGCTCTAACAGCAGGTGTGCAGAGGTATAGACCATGCTTATCCACCCAATCTTCTTGATGCAGGAACACTTGTACATCAAGCATGGAATTCCCTGACTCAGGCTACCTTAGCTAATTACTGGCTTAAGGATTCTTCCTCCGCTGCATACTGCTCAGCTTCACCAAAACACTGGAAGATACCATCAGCAATGTACTTCATCAGCTATTAAAGATCTCTGCACTTTGTTCAGAGCATTACACTTCAGTCATTCGATGAGACTGTTTCAAGCACTGACTTAGGCATCCAACTGAACAACACATGCTTGGAGATCTTCAATCTTTGTGTGTGCAATCTAATGAAGACCCTGGTGGCTTAGCAACAGCACTGGAAGAATGGTTCACCATTGAAGACAGCGAGATTGTGTGACTGAATGAAATAGAAATAGTCGTAGAAGAAGAGCAGCAATGCATAAGCCATCAAGAGTTCCACAGTGACTTGAAAGTGCAAGTTGTAATTGACCAACTCGCTCCGAGACAGATATTGATGCCAATGACAGTGTCGGAGAGTCAAGTGAGGTGAATCGTAAAGACATTTTAAACTGCACTGATCTGGACGAAAGCTTAAAGATGGTTAAAATTTAACTTCATCTGACTTCATCATTACAAGAAGATGACACTACAAGTATGCTTACAAACATTTATCGTAAATGCCTGGAACTGAAAAAAGAAAAAGTTGAATTAAACTCCAGGCAGGCTATTATTAGAATTCAAGTACTACAGTGTATGTGCACTGAGCAACCTATGGACCAATAATAATAAAATTAAAGTTTAATTATGTGCTTTTATAGCATTTTCTCTAGTAGTCCATTCTCCCTAATAGTCCACCTTGAGACCACTTTGCCACTGGTGGGAGAACAGCTGATGTGGTTGCTCTTATCTCTCCTAGTAGCTGGCATGTGGTTGCTCTTAGCTCTGCGAGTATTAGCTGGCATGTGGGTGCTCCTAGTAGCTGGCATGTGTTTCTCCTAGTAGCTGGCGTGTGGTTGCTCTTACTATTAGCTGGCATGTGGTTGCTCTTAGCTCTCCTAGTAGCTGGCATGTGGTTGCTCTTAGCTCTCCTAGTATTAGCTGGCATGTGTTGCTCTTAGCTCTCCTAGTAGCTGGCATGTGGTTGCTCTTAGCTCTCCTAGTAGCTGGCATGTGGTTGCTCTTAGCTCTCCTAGTAGCTGGCATGTGGTTGCTCTTAGCTCTCAGAGTATTAGCTGGCATATGGTTCTCTTAGCTCTCCCAGATCCAGTGTTCTAAGGCGAGGCGAGATTCTAGCTGGGGGTGAGGAAAGGTGGGCACCATCTTGGTGAAACTCTGTATACCCGATCCGCTCACTTCTGCACTTACAATGTGAGTTTGTGAGTTTGGTGGACATAACTTTTTTCGTCCTAATCTAAACTTTTTGACCTGTGAACTTATGTTGTCCGACTTGCTGAGGTGTAAAGTAATGACGTTGGGTTGACCAGGAATTATTATTTTGACGCTATTTCGGCGATGGCTTCTTACAGACAGGGGAGTGGGTGTATGCCTTGGAAGGGCTGTGGCCTTCATGAGGCAGTAGGGAGAGGGGTAAGGTTGTGGCCTATGAGGTAGTAGGGAGAGGGGTAAGGCTGTGCCCTGCATGAGGCAGGAGGGAGAGGGGTAAGGCTGTGCCCTGCATGAGGCAGTAGGGAGAGGGGTAAGGCTGTGCCCTGCATGAGGCAGTAGGGAGAGGGGTAAGGCTGTGCCCTGCATGAGGCAGGAGGGAGAGGGGTAAGGCTGTGACCTGCATGAAGGTAGCAGGGAGAGGGGTAAGGCTGTGCCCTGCATGAGGTAGCAGGGAGAGGGGTAAGGCTGTGCCCTGCATGAGGTAGCAGGGAGAGGGGTAAGGCTGTGCCCTGCATGAGGCAGGAGGGAGAGGGTGGCGTGTGGGTGCCTCAACAGGCATGAAAGGAGGGAGGACAAGGTGAGTTACCTAGATGTGCAAAGTAGCTAGCTTCCCCCACGCCCCAGATCAGCATTTGGCACCTTCTGTACTGGTTGTGATCAGCTCCTACAGTCAGCAAGTCATGGAATTTAGTTGGTTATACTTATAAAAATACTGTTTTCTTCAGAGGCAGCAGACAGTCAGTTCTTTGTTTTGAAAGTATTTCTGCTATGGATATCTGCTCTACTTTGCAAGCTCACTCAAGTCAACTCCCACTGTAGCAGACCCTCCAACTTTTCAAAATTGAAATCTGGGACATTGACCACACCCACCATGAATATAATTTAAAGACTATATCATTTTTTTGCATACAAAATCATTTTTGCATAGAAATGGTTGTGGCTTGTTTATATTTTGTAAGGAGTTCATCTGAAAGTTTAGCATCAAAACAACAAGAATGAGAATTGCTGTTAAACTTGACTGACAGGAAACAATGGTATCCTGTCCGTGTGGACTTTTCTGAGCATAGAAAAGTCCCTCTCTGCATCAGCATTGGAGCAGGGTGTGGTCAACAGACCAGCCATGAGACCGAACAAGTAACTAAACCTTAACTCCCCAGCCAAAGTTTTGATCTGGCCCACTCTCCACCAAAAAGAGCCAGCAGAAGGCTTTTCTACAGTTTTGGTGATGTGGTATGGATCTGGTTTGGGAACGTCAGCTGGGGAAAGAATAAAGTCATTAAATTCCTCTTCAATGTGGTCAAGTGATTCAGAATCAGATAAACCAGTCTGCGGAAATTGTCTCGCCAAATTCAAGACAGTAGCTGTTGAATAAGTGGATGTTTTGTATGGCTGAAGAACTCCTACATTCTTTAGGAGAGGATCCCCAAAAGGAAACTTCTTTACCATTTTTGCAATGGTTGCCAGGTAGAAGTTGCGTACTGCTGTAAAGAATGGCTTTGGATCTCTCTCTTCTTCAAATGCTGCAAGACAACCCCAAGTTTCAGTACCTATTCCTAGACTCTCATCTGAAACCAGACGCTCTTCATCAAACTTGAGAAGTCTAAGGTTGTCACCAGAAGCAAGAATAGTTTCAGCCGCCAACAATTTTTTTGCATACAGCTTTACAAGTCGACTTAGCTCTTCATAAAGTTCGCAGGTAGTATTTTCTGTTGACTTCTGGAATTGTTTATTAAAACGATCCATTGAAGACAAGATGAAAGCTAAGAATTGAAGAATAAGCTTGGTGAGAGGATTCTGTATCCTACGAGTGATGCTGATTATTTTCTCAGTCTCTGTTCATCACAGGATAGGAAGCAAGATATCAAACCTTCAAGCTGATAGAGATATCTATGCACACATCGAAGCAGACTTAGCCATTGTGTGGGACAATGCTTTAAGATAGCCTTAGGTTCAGAATCAAAAAGGGAGCACCAATGGTCAACAAAAAGCTGACCTCTCTTGCTGCTATGATAAAAATAATAAAAAACATCAACAAATAGCTGGTCTATATTCACTGGTAATGTCTGTAACCTGCAGCTTTGATAGAGAGATCAGCCAAGTGGCAAATGCATCATAGAGATGAGGCATCTCATTTTTATGAGCTTTTGTACTCCGGATCTTGCACCTTTCATGACATTGGTAGTGTCAGACATGAAAGCTAGGGCCTTGTTGATATCCAAACCATTCTTTTTCAAAGATTCTGTAAGAGCCTGGAAAATGTTTCTTGCAGTACCAATGTTGACCACTGGCATATCCAGGAACCTCGTACATACGTTCTTCTCTTCAGTGTCAAAGATTCTTATGAGAATGATACAAGACTTATCAGTGTGATCATTTGATTCGTCCAGCATGATGGAAAACGGTTTATTGGTCATATTCTCTGTTATCGACTTTTTTTTAGAGAGGTGCAAGAGCCTCTGTTACAATGGCTGCTGTTTGGGTATGCCCACATGCAAAAAAAATTGGCAATATCCGAATCCGGAAACATAATTTTGAACAGCTTAGAAGCTTAGTGGCATGATCACTAGTTTGGAAAGATATGTTGTGTTTAGCCACAAACAATGCCCACCTCGTCTCAGCCTCAGTAACATTCTTTCGTGCTTGTGGTCTAAAAAAATGATGAAACTGATTGGGATGTAGTAGCAGCCATTGCCATTTCCTTGTGATGTTTCCCTGTAATATGGGTAGTCACATCATTTCTCCCCCCCCATGGGAAACACTAAAATCGGAAGAGCACAAGGAGCAGTGTGAAAATGTGTCACCTATAAAGTCATAACAAATATAATTGATCTACATTAGTACAGCCAATATAAGTTCTAACAAGCTATTACCTCTATAACTCGTTCCTATTCCTTGGAATTCTTTTACCCATGTAGAGGTAAAGTGACACTGCCTCTTTGGCTTCTTGCGTGGAGGTGGTACTGATTCCTCAGGCTCAGCCATAACAGAGAGAGAGAGAGAGGCCAAGGTAAACTAGCAGCAGCTCTGACTGTCAGGTAGCAGCTGGATTTTCCTCCTGACTTGTGTAGGGGCAGGTGTAGCAGCTGCTAAGGAGGAGCCTTTAGTCTCAGTGCTGTAGCCAGTTGTAAATTGGCAGCTGCTAAGGAGGAGCCTTTACAGTGCTGTAGCCATAAATTGTACAAACAATTACTAATCCAGCATTTCCGTGACAAACACCAAATCCATGCAAATCCTTGTACAAACAATTACTAATCCAGCATTTCCGTGACAAACACCAAATCCATGCGGGACACATTTGATCAAGTGCAAATCCGGACCTTGGACAGTTGGAGGGTATGTGCTAGTGATACTGGAACAGAACTGGACACAGAACTGGACACAGTGAACACTTACAACAGAAGAACTTGGCACTAATTCCATAGTGTGCAAATGTCATCCACTGACAAGAAAACAGAATTACAAAAAATGAGAGGACTTCTCACGAGTAGAATACAGTGAAGATTACTAAGGAGTTGTTTGGGGGGTTTTCTCGTCGTCTGCAAGGAATGAGGAGCATCACTGCAAGAGAACTGGTGGAGCTTGTCTTTTATAATTGGAAGAAAGTGAGCTCATTCACGCTCCGAGGAGGTCCATATTCAATTATAACAGCAGCAGAAGGGTGATAGCAGGAGAGAGCTATCAAAACACTCACATGGTATTACATACTGTAAACCCAGAAAAGTTTGCGACCGTTTTATTTTGCGTTTTTGATATCATGCACATTTTAGCGACCATTAATGTTAACATTTTATAGCATGAAAAACAAGGTGAAATCCTTGTGAAAATAAGAACAGTACATTAATCATTAATAAAGTTAATGATTCCAGGTTTTTTGAGTGCTTGTTTTAGTCTTTCAGTATTGCATGAAAGATTGCTAAGACTGTTGATTAACCAGTTTTCATGCAGGGGCTTGATCAATGGTGCACGAAGATTCATTTTAACAGCTGATATCTCTTTCCCGCCATCCAGGGCTTCATGGATTTCATTAGCATACCACCTCGTAAAGGAGTCCTTCATTAAAGCCTTAAATTCTTCATTTACGCACACATCAAGTGACTGCAACTCTCCTATGCAGCTTGCAGGAACAAACACTTGGTAGATATTGTTGTCTTGAAGCTTTTTAAGAACAGAACTACAGCGATGAGCTGCAAACACATCGAATATTGCCAATGCAGGCTGATCGTCAGACAAATCCAGTCTCGCTCTAGTAGTAGTGACATATGGAATGATAATTTGTTGGCTGCAGCTGTTGCTCCGTCACCTTCTGGTAAACAAACTGAGCTAGATCCACCAGCATTGCCTTTCAACCAACGAACAATCGACATAGCTGTAAGATCGCAGTTGCTCGATCAAAACTCGAAAGCTCCTAATCAGTGACGACCTCGTGCTCTACTGACATCTAGCACGCGCGCGTGAGTGTTTTTGAACTTTGTACTTATATTGCCACAAATGTTGGCTGCCTATTAACTAAGCGATTTTTCCCTCCTCGCTAAATTCGCTAATATTAATGGCCCGCTAACTTTTCTGGGTTTATGGACACACTTCATGTATGGACTTGATATTAGCTCAAAAAAATAGATCTCACTGTGTGCTCTCTTTTGGTGCTAAAAATGTTGCATACCATGACAACTATATGTAGCTAAAGTGAGTGTGCCTCAGAATCGTAGTACTTGGAGTAAGTCTGACTCCTGATTGGAGAAGTGCTAGGCAGCTGTCCTGTGGCAGGAGGAAGCTGCTTAGTGCCTGAGTGTTTTTATCATTTTTATCAAGTGCAACAAAGTTGCATGTAGGTAGTCAAGCGTGACCACTTAAAAAAATGTCTACAGTTTGCCATGGCCACTGCAGGCTGCTGCAGCTGCTATGGGCTAATTAGGAGGGCATCCTGTAACCACACCATTTAATTAACAGCTGTCCTATTAGGAGCCACAACGGTTGCAATATCTGATACTGAGCTACATATCAAGTTCACACAGTGCGGTGGTGTGCAGAGGCAATGGAGCACCAATAGGTCGTAACCACAAATTATAAAAATAATTATCGTATGGTCGGGCTAGGGATAGCAGCCTAAATGACTTGGTGCTGATTGCAACTGAGTCACCAGAGATACGTACTTTCCAGATGTCGAGCTTGATTCCAGTACTGATTATTTGGAACAGAAAGCCCAGAAGAAGGCTTTTAGAGATACGTACTTTCCATATGTCGATCTTGATTCCAGTACTGATTATTTGGAACAGAAATCCCAGAAGAAGGGTTTTAGAGATACGTACTTTCCAGATGTCGAGCTTGATTCCAGTACTGATTATTTGGAACAGAAAGCCCAGAAGAAGGGTTTTAGAGATACGTACTTTCCAGATGTCGAGCTTGATTCCAGTACTGATTATTTGGAACAGAAATCCCAGAAGAAGGGTTTTAGAGATACGTACTTTCCAGATGTCGAGCTTGATTCCAGTACTGATTATTTGGAACAGAAAGCCCAGAAGAAGGGTTTTAGAGATACGTACTTTCCAGATGTCGATCTTGATTCCAGTACTGATTATTTGGAACAGAAAGCCCAGAAGAATTGTTTTAGAGATACATGTACGTACTTTCCAGATGTCGAGCTTGATCCCAGTACTGATTATTTGGAACAGAAGGAACAGAAAGCCCAGAAGAAGGATTTTAGAATACTTACTTTCCAGATGTCGAGCTTGATTCCAGTACTGATTATTTGGAACAGAAAGCCCAGAAGAAGGGTTGTAAGTTGGATATAGCTTAAAATCTGCACGTTTAGCTCCCTACTTCTATTCCCAATCTGCAAGAAAACCAATGCTTAACTACGAAGAGTTGCTTATTAAATACTTTTACTAAATAGAGCACACCACAAATTCTTTTAGGGCTTATTTTGCATACTTTTTTTCCCAAATGCAACGAGCAAAGAAGGAAACTAGTCCTGGGGAGCTGGAAGTAGGAGCTAGAGAAGACATCTTAAGAGCAGATTCTGACCAATTTCACATTGAGAACTTTTCTCTCTCTCTCCTCCACCATTATGTATAAATTGATTTGAACACCGTTCATTGGCAGAAGGCTCCGCTTGGGAGAAGGATGAAGGCTCTGCTTGAGGAAAGGATGAAGGCTCTGCTTGGGGGAAGGATGAAGGCTGGGGGGGGGGGGATGAAGGCTCTGCTTGGGCGAAGGATGAAGGCTCTGTTTGGGGGAAGGATGAAGGCTCTGCTTGGGCGAAGGATGAAGGCTCTGCTTGGGGGGAGGATGAAGGCTCTGCTTGGGGGAAGGATGAAGGCTCTGCTTGGGGGGAGGATGAAGGCTCTGCTTGGGGGAAGGATGAAGGCTCTGCTTGGGGGGAGGATGAAGGCTCTGCTTGGGGGAAGGATGAAGGCTCTGCTTGGGGGAAGGATGAAGGCTCTGCTTGGGGGGAGAATGAAGGCTCTGCTTGGGGGAAGGATGAAGGCTCCACTTGGGGGAAGGATGAAGTCTCTGCTTGAGGGAGGATGAAGGCTCTGCTTGAGGGAGGATGAAGGCTCTGCTTGTGGGAAGGATGAAGGCTGCTTGAGGGAGGATGAAGGCTCTGCTTGAGGGAGGATGAAGGCTCCACTTGGGGGAAGGATGAAGGCTCTGCTTGGGGGAAGGATGAAGGCTCTGCTTGAGGGAGGATGAAGGCTCTGCTTGGGGGAAGGATGAAGGCTCCACTTGGGGGAAGGATGAAAGCTCTGCTTGGGGGAAGGATGAAGGCTCTGCTTGGGGGAAGGATGAAGGCTCTGCTTGGGGGAAGGATGAAGGCTCTGCTTGAGGGAAGGATGAAGGCTCTGCTTGGGGGAAGGATGAAGGCTCTGCTTGGGGGGAGGATGAAGGCTCTGCTTGGGGGAAGGATGAAGGCTCTGCTTGAGGGAAGGATGAAGGCTCTGCTTGGGGGAAGGATGAAGGCTCTGCTTGGGGGAAGGATGAAGGCTCTGCTTGGGGGAAGGATGAAGGCTCTGCTTGGGGGAAGGATGAAGACTCTGCTTGGGGGAAGGATGAAGGCTCTGCTTGAGGGAGGATGAAGGCTCTGCTTGGGGGGAGGATGAAGGCTCTGCTTGGGGGAAGGATGAAGGCTCTGCTTGGGGGAAGGATGAAGGCTCTGCTTGGGGGAAGGATGAAGGCTCTGCTTGGGGAAGGATGAAGGCTCTGCTTGGGGGAAGGATGAAGGCTGTGCTTGGGGGAAGGATGAAGGCTCCGCTTGGGGGAAGGATGAAGGCTCTGCTTGGGGGAAGGATGAAGGCTCTGCTTGGGGGGAGGATGAAGGCTCTGCTTGAGAAGGAAGAAGACAATTCTCTGGGATGGACACGCTGCATGCAACCTCTACGTCTGATTTTTCTTTTTCAAGGACTGAGGCCGCTCACACACACATATATATACATGCCTAACAAAGACAGTTTGTAATGACATCGAGACCAGCCCTTGGTAGCTTATTGAGCACTAAATACTGTGAGGCTTAACATGCAGGTAGTAGGCTATGATAGGCCATTAACATTTTGTGTAAATGGTTAATTAGCTTGATACAATTCCTCAATTTATTTTCCACACATGTAAAATGCTTAATTTCAAAAAAGGTTGACCAAGGCAAATGCCCCCTCCCCCCTCTGAAAAGAAGCCCTGAACACATCAAGATTGTGTTTGTGTGTGTGCATGTATGGACAGTTTTGTTTTCCCATGAGGTTCAGTTGTGTCAAATGACAGGTCTCCAGGTGGAAACACTTGTCGGGTGGTGTTATTTTACCCTCAAGTGATACGACAATATTCATCGTCTGTTGTAGATATGCGAAATCCTCCTGGAGGACTTAATCGGTATACATATTGGCCACGCCTCTGTGAGCAACGTAAAAACCTGCCAGCTGACGGTCCACTACTTCCCTCTCGTCACCAAGAGATGGGCTAAGAAGAAGATGCGCAGACTTGTGGAGACGAGCGTCCTTTTTGATAAGGAGAAGGAGTATGAGGACAACGTCAGGGCTGCCGGCGAGTGGAAGACCAGGATCATCATCCAGGCTGAGAGAGCCACTAAGTGTATTTTTGAACAGGGCGATGTCGATCAGCAGGTCTGCAGTGGTGGTGCTGAAGGTGAGTGGTAGCAGACGAGGTTGTGCACGTGCCATTAATAGTAGAACACACACTAGACCAACACCACACGGGCAGGTTGACAATAGCTCTATGGGGACACACACTGGACCAACATCACACTGGGTTGAGGCAGGTTAACAATAGCTCTATGGGGGCACACACTGGACCAACATCACACTGGGTTGAAGTAGGTTGGCAATAGCTCTATGGGGGCACACACTGGACCAACATCACACTGGGTTGAGGCAGGTTGACAATAGCTCTATGGGGACACACACTGGACCAACACCACACTGGGTTGAAGTAGATTGACAATGGCTCTATGCGGACACACACTGGACCAACACCACACTGGGTTGAGGCAGGTTGACAATAGCTCTATGGGGGCACACACTGGACCAACACCACACTGGGTTGAAGTAGGTTGGCAATAGCTCTATGGGGGCACACACTGGACCAACATCACACTGGGTTGAGGCAGGTTGACAATAGCTCTATGAGGGCACACACTTTACCAACACCACACTGGGTTGAGGCAGGTTGACAATAGCTCTAAGGGAGCACACACTGGACCAACACTACACTGGGCTGAGGCAGGTTGACAATAACTCTATGGGGGCACACACTGGACCAACACCACACTGGGTTGAAGTAGGTTGACAATACATGTAGCTCTCCTGTTTGGGGACAGACACTGTATAAACATGGGTTGAGCATGTTGCTATGTCTGTGGCTTAGTGCATATACCTGCCTCATATTTTGAAACCACCTTCATAAATGCTAAGCTGTCTGGAACAAATACATGTACATAGCTGTCTGAAACAAATACATAGATGTCTGGAACAAATACATAGCTGTCTGGAACAAATACATAGATGTCTGGAACAAATACATAGATGTCTGGAACAAATACATAGCTGTCTGGAACAAATACATAGATGTCTGGAACAAATACATAGCTGTCTGGAACAAATACATAGATGTCTGGAACAAATACATAGATGTCTGGAACAATGTCTGGAACAAATACATAGCTGTCTGGAACAAATACATAGATGTCTGGAACAAATACATAGATGTCTGGAACAAATACATAGACGTCTGGAACAAATACATAGCTGTCTGGAACAAATACATAGCTGTCTGGAACAAATACATAGATGTCTGGAACAAATACATAGATGTCTGGAACAAATACATAGCTGTCTGGAACAAATACATAGATGTCTGGAACAAATACATAGATGTCTGGAACAAATACATAGATGTCTGGAACAAATACATAGCTGTCTGGAACAAATACATAGATGTCTGGAACAAATATATAGCTGTCTGGAACTAATACATAGCTGTCTGGAACAAATACATAGATGTCTGGAACAAATACATAGATGTCTGGAACAAATACATAGACATCTGGAACAAATACATAGCTGTCTGGAACAAATACTTAGACGTCTGGAACAAATACATAGCTGTCTGGAACAAATACATAGATGTCTGGAACAAATACATAGATGTCTGGAACAGATACATAGATGTCTGGAACAAATACATAGATGTCTGGAACAAATACATAGATGTCTGGAACAAATACATAGCTGTCTGGAACAAATACATAGCTGTCTGGAACAAACACATAGATGTCTGGAACAAATATATAGCTGTCTGGAACTAATACATAGCTGTCTGGAACAAATACATAGCTGTCTGGAACAAATACATAGCTGTCTGGAACAAATACATAGATGTCTGGAACAAATATATAGATGTCTGGAACAAATACATAGCTGTCTGGAACAAATACATAGCTGTCTGGAACAAATACATAGCTGTCTGGAACAAATATATAGACGTCTGGAACAAATACATAGATGTCTGGAACAAATACATAGCTGTCTGGAACAAATACATAGCTGTCTGGAACAAATACATAGCTGTCTGGAACAAATACATAGCTGTCTGGAACAAATAGATAGATGTCTGGAACAAATACATAGATGTCTGGAACAAATACATAGATGTCTGGAACAAATACATAGATGTCTGGAACAAATACATAGATGTCTGGAACAAATACATAGATGTCTGGAACAAATACATAGATGTCTGGAACAAATACATAGATGTCTGGAACAAATACATAGCTGTCTGTAACAAATTCATAGCTGTCTGGAACAAATACATAGCTGTCTGGAACAAATACATAGCTGTCTGGAACAAATACATAGACGTCTGGAACAAATACATAGCTGTCTGGAACAAATACATAGATGTCTGGAACAGATACATAGATGTCTGGAACAAATACATAGATGTCTGGAACAGATACATAGATGTCTGGAACAAATACATAGTTGTCTGGAACAAATACATAGATGTCTGGAACAGATACATAGATGTCTGGAACAAATACATAGTTGTCTGGAACAAATACATAGATGTCTGGAACAAATATATAGCTGTCTGGAACAAATACATAGCTGTCTGGAACAAATACATAGCTGTCTGTAACAAATACATAGATGTCTGGAACAAATACATAGATGTCTGGAACAAATACATAGATGTCTGGAACAAATACATAGTTGTCTGGAACAAATACATAGCTGTCTGGAACAAATACATAGATGTCTGGAACAAATACATAGCTGTCTGGAACAAATACATAGCTGTCTGGAACAAATACATAGATGTCTGGAACAAATATATAGCTGTCTGGAATAAATGCGTAGCTCTCAATGAACTCTCAGTTGACATAATAACATTATCAATAATCAATAACCAGACAGCTGGTTTCGACTAGATGCTCTAGCCCTCATCAGGAACTGATGAAGGCTAGAGCATCTAGTCGAAACGTCAAGAGAATACAATTTCAAGTTAATTATTGAGAAGGTTATTGGTACGCATAGCTGTCTGGAATAAATGCATAGCTAAATACTTAGTTGTCTGGAACAAATACATTTATACTGTATGAAAAATATATTCAGCATTATAAACATCATTTCAAACTATATACAATAAACTGCAGGAAACATCATTTCAAGCTATTAGAATGCAGATACAATAAGCTGCAGGTGGATATGAGAATCAGCTCCAATGAAGTAAGCTAAGCAAAAGTTATACATCACTTTTTTTGCCCCACTTCAACAAAGAGGTCCACCCAGGAGCACCTCCCTGTCACTCTCTCCTGCCCTCTCTCTTTCTCGGGATTTAATGAGGCCTCGCACATGCTGAGGTGCCTTTCCTCAGCAGAAGAGTTTCAAGAAACAGAAGGATCACCCTGAAAGAGACGATCTAATGTGCAGGTTGCGATCGTCAGCCATAACAGATATAAATAAAATAAGGACTGCCACCCACCAACCAGAAGTGTACATTACCATTCCGTAATGTCTCCATGAACTCTCAGCTGACTTGTAGAATGACTCTCGACATTTCGACTAGATGCTTTAGCATCCATTATTCCTGATGAAGGCTAGAGCGTGTAGCCGAAATGTTGAGAGAAAACCTTTAAGTCGAGTGGCGAGGAAGTTATTTATTTCGCACTGATTCGGTGGTGCACTGGGCAAGGATTATAATCCAACATTCAGCATGAGTGATTAATGTTTGTGGGCGTGAACCATCTCCGTGCATTTGCACACGAGTCTGCGTTAGTGCCCATGTCTCCGGTAATTGTGGTCAATGGGAACCATTGTGCTACTTTGCAAGTAAAGTGATCATTGCAGCTGTTCTCAATTGTTACGGAGCTGATGGAACGTGCTTCTGTCTGGCTCAGGAATTTTCCCTGTTTGTTCTTGCAGTGTGCGAGGAGCAAGGAGTATGTCCGAGGAACCTCCTGGTCTTCATCAACCCCATGGCAGGGACGCAGAAGGGAGCGAGAGCCTTCAGCCAGTATATCAAACCCATGTTCGATCTGGCCGAAATTAAATACGTTACCATGGTCACTGGTGAGTAATATATACATATATTATACATGTGTGCTTCCTCTACCATAAGCTTGAAGCATGCATATCTGGTACGGTCACAACCTTTCCTAGGATAACCCGAGGTCCTTTGGAATATCCCAGAATCAATGTTAGTGCGCTAGGGGGCCGCATGGCTATGGATTAGGGCCAGGGGCATGGGCTAGGGGCATGGGTTAGGGCTAGGGGCATGGGCTAGGCATGGGTTAGGGCTAGGGGTATAGGTTAGGGCTAGGCATGGGTTAGGGCATGGTTATGGATTAGGGATAGGGGCATGGGCTAGGGCTAGGCATGGGTTAGGGCTACATGTAGGGACATGGTTATGGATTAGGGCTAGGGCATGGGTTAGGCTAGGGGTATGGCTATTGATTAGGGGCATGGGTTAGGGGCATGGGTTAGGGTTAGGGCTAGGGATAGGGCTTGAGTTGGGGCTACAGTGTTCTAGCTAGTGCCAGAGGCATACGGATGTAGTCCCTAGTATCCCAGGATGTTAGGTCCACTGGCATCCTTGATGTGTAGTCAGTCAGTTTCACTAGAACCTGGACAGTGCCCACTATCCAGGAATGTCATAGCAAAAGATGGAGCAGAACTGAACAGTCATCACTGCAAGTGCAATCTACTGGCTGGCTGGCATTGTATAATGATTCATTGAGCCACTGGGCACGTGCAGGTTTTTTTAAATTACCCAGCATAGTTCTGACTTGGCAGTGATATTTGCTTTTAGGCCCATTTGTGGTTGGAGAGGCAAAAGCATTCCCAGCCTCAGGCACTATATGTGGCTTTTGTCATTTAATCTCTTTTGTAGTATATAGTCTTGAGTACATCACATGGTGACCATCGCTGATTGTGGAGTATAATGTGTGTGTGGGGGGGAGTATGCTTCCATGGGTGATGTGGTTCTTCCTCACTGCTGAAAGTTGAGTACAATATCTGTGTGTGGGGAGTTTCACTGGACCATCGCTGATTGTGGAGTATAATGTGTGTGTGGGGGGGGGGAGTATGCTTCCATGGGTGATGTGGTTCTTCCTCACTGCTGAAAGTTGAGTACAATATCTGTGTGTGGGGAGTTTCACTGCAAATGACACGTGGGCCATCTTTGCGGACTCTAGTGGGCGTCCCTATAGCTGGCAAGTTGTTAATGTAGTCATCTCAGTCCAGCAGGCTATATAGGCTGTATAAAGAGGTGGCTTTAATTGGAGGCAGTCATAGCTCCGCCTACTTCATGTATATATAGGCATGAAACTGTGGGCTCCTCCCACCAACTTAGTATAGGAGATATGATGGGTGTGAGATATGATGGGTGTGTAGAATATCTCAATAATGTGGGGGAAGAGGAGATACTGTGAGGTTGTGTGTGGATGGGTGGGTGGGGCCTGCACCAGCAGTTCCCTTTTTAATTATTTATTTATTATTATTTTATTATTACATATATCTTCTCTTCCCCCCCCCCCCCCTCCTCCTTTTCAAGTGTTTTGCGAGAGCACTAGGCTCCACTACATCAACCACACTCTCCCCAGCACAAGTACAAATCTCGGAACTTTTTTCTCTCTTTTTATCGTCTCTGATTCTGGTTCCTTGCCCCCATCTCTATACTCTTACTACTACTATTGTTGTTGTTGTTGTTGTTGTTATTATTATTATTATTATGGTCATTATAAGGATTGTGCTGTGGGGTCCTTCGTGAGGTGGTTGTTATTCTCTCACTATATTCTTCCACTCTGCAGACCATCATAATGACGCTTATGAACTGATCCAGGAGATGGAACTGAAAAGGTTCACTGGTATCGTCATAGCCTCAGGGGATGGGCTATTGCATGAGGTAAGCCACAGGTGGTAATAATTTTCTATCGTAAGTGATATTCATCATTTATCTGTGTACTTATCAAGTATCCATGGTGACATGCCCACCATACTTTTTTTCCTTTAGTTGTCCTATGGACTCGACTTTGCTCAGGGAGTGCTAACTGCTCCCTCCATTTAAAGTTGGACCATCATTCATTGTTTTCATCCCATTCTTGCTCTGTTGCTACTGCCACTTTTGAGGCCATATGCATGCAGTGTTGCCAGGGACAACCCTGGGATAATCGTCTATGATGTCTAAAATTCTTGCCCACCTAACAGTAGCTAGGGCCTGGATTAATCTGCTAGCTAGGACCTGTGCTAACACTAGCAAGTCCTGGGATAACTCTGCTAACACTAGCTAGGGTCTGGATTAACTCTGCTAACACTACCTAGAGCCTCTGCTAACATTAGCTAGGGTCCGTTCTAGCATTAGCTAGGGCCTGGATTGTTCTGCTAATACTAGCTATGGCCTGGATCAACTCTGTTAACACATTCTAGGGCCTGGACCAACTCTACTAACCTAGCTAGGACTATGATTGATTCTCCTAACATTAGCTAGGACTATGATTGATTCTCCTAACATTAGCTAGGACCTGTGCTAATAATATTAGCTAGAGCCTGTGCTAAATTAGCTAGGGCCTGTGCTAACATTAGCCAGGGCCTGTGCTAACATTAGCTAGAGCCTGTGCAAACATTAGCCAGGGCCTGTGCTAACATTAGCCAGGGCCTGTGCTAACATTAGCTAGAGCCTGTGCAAACATTAGCCAGGGCCTGTGCTAACATTAGCTAGAGCATGTGCAAACATTAGCCAGGGCCTGTGCTAACATTAGCTAGAACCTGTGCAAACATTAGCTAGAACCCGTGCTAACATTAGCTAGAACCTGGATTAATTAGGCAAAAACGGACATCCATGGCTGGTTATCTACACTACTCATCAAATAAATGTTTATAATTTTATTATTATTATTTTATTCAATGCAGGAGTTTGTTGGTGCATCCAAAATCTTTTTCTAGCTTTCATATACATGTATGCCAATAATATTAATATATTAAAATCATCTGCACATCTCCCTGGTATAGGGAGAGGGGATTTTGTTAGAAGGGCGATATCCTCCTCCTTCTCCCCTCCCACCCCCATGTCCTGGTACAAGAACTCCTCCTGCGTGGAATATCCCTGTATTGTCCCCCCTAGAACCACTGAGTCCTCCACCATGTTTGAGGTGTTTCAAGTTGCTTTGGTAATTCACTTCAAGGTGTACTGTCCTAATGTTGGTCTTGTGGACACTGCTGTTACACTGTGAGGTTCTGTGTGGGCAAAGGAGATCTGTCCAGCTCCACCCCGTGACCTTTAGACCATCACTGCCGCTATGTTCGACCTGCAGGTCATCAACGGTCTCATGATGAGGACTGACTGGGAGGAGGTCATCAAGATCCCCATCGGCATGATACCCACTGGCTCGGGCAATGCTCTGGCTGCCTCCACGCTTTACGAATCAATGTGAGTCAGGCGTGCACTTGTGCCTGTGTAGTCTCCACCCAAAAGGTTCCAGATGGTTAATAGTTATGTTTCTTAGATTGCCGATAATAACTTGCAATTATACACTTGCAATAATTGACTTAATACGTCAAGTACATTCAGCCACACCTATTTATGGATCAATAGTTCTATGCCCGCTAGAAATTGAAGGTCATCTATAGATGAGTTCCAATGAATGAGAACTGCCATTGCATTAAGTATGTAGGGTTGTTATGGAAGTGCTCTATCAGTCCAGCACTGTCTTGCCCTCAGTTGCTCCATCCCAGATGCCCACGTTATTAAGATTCCCCCCCTGTATTTCTGCTAGTTCATATATTGTAGCTTTCCTCTCGGTCTCCTCCCTTAATGGAAATAAATTATAGGGCTGGAAGATTTTGCTACAATGTGGGACTCTTTCTTGTTTGTTCAAGTGTTGAGGATTCTTTTCCCTGATACGTACTTACTCTCAGAGTCGAATAAGATAAAGTATTATTAACAGTAGAGCAGAGAGAGTCATGGACTGATCTGCTGGGCCCATAGGCCGACCAAGACCTTATATGGTAAAATGCATGACTAAGTAGCCAGGCTGGTCCTGATCACGAGCACTGAGGGAGAAGGAATGTGCGTGTGTGTGTGTGTGTGTGGTGGCATGCTCTAATCTGTAAGTATATGCCCGCCCTGGCACATCATTCATAGTCTGTGTTCAGGGGTTCCTTGAGCTTCAGGGATCCCCAACATCGAGCAAACTTCAGTGGAACATTGGGAGGTGTGGAAGTCAGGTGTTGTTAGTGTTGAACAACCTTCAGTGGAACATTGGGAGGGTGGAAGTCAGGTATTGTTAGTATTGAGCAACCTTCAGAGGAACATTGTGAGGGTGGAAGTCACAATGTTCACATAATATACCACTAATTAATATACTAATCACACATAATATACTACTAATATACTAATCACACATAATATACTACTAATATACTAATCACAATATACTAATCACACACATAATATACTACTAATATACTAATCACACACATAATATACTACTAATATACTAATCTCAATCTCACACATAATATACTACTAATATGCTAACCACACGGCTATCTATCACATTTGTTTTGTCACTATGTGAAGTTGTTAGACATTAGTGATAGTCTTCATTAATAAAATGCAGGGAACATTTCAGTCTGGAGACGGCTGCCTTCCAGATCATTCGTGGAGGACTGACGCCCCTTGACTTAGCTACCGTGCACACCTCGGATGGCAACTCCATCTACATGGCGCTGTTGGCAAGCTGGGGCATTGTGGCGGATATAGACATCGAGTCAGAAAATATGCGCAAGCTTGGAGAAGCAAGGTTTACTCTAGGTCAGTGTGTATGGTGAGAGGCAAGGTTTACTCTAGGTCAGTGTGTATGGTGAGAGACAAGGTTTACTCTAGGTCAGTGTGTATGGTGAGAGGCAAGGTTTACTCTAGGTCAGTGTGTATGGTGAGAGGCAAGGTTTACTCTAGGTCAGTGTGTATGGTGAGAGGCAAGGTTTACTCTAGGTCAGTGTGTATGGTGAGAGGCAAGGTTTACTCTAGGTCAGTGTGTATGGTGAGAGGCAAGGTTTACTCTAGGTCAGTGTGTATGGTGAGAGGCAAGGTTTACTCTAGGTCAGTGTGTATGGTGAGAGGCAAGGTTTACTCTAGGTCAGTGTGTATGGTGAGAGGAGGCAAGGTTTACTCTAGGTCAGTGTGTGTGGTGAGAGGCAAGGTTTACTCTAGGTCAGTGTGTATGGTGAGAGGCAAGGTTTACTCTAGGTCAGTGTGTATGGTGAGAGGCAAGGTTTACTCTAGGTCAGTGTGTATGGTGAGAGGCAAGGTTTACTCTAGGTCAGTGTGTATGGTGAGAGGCAAGGTTTACTCTAGGTCAGTGTGTATGGTGAGAGGCAAGGTTTACTCTAGGTCAGTGTGTATGGTGAGAGGCAAGGTTTACTCTAGGTCAGTGTGTATGGTGAGAGGCAAGGTTTACTCTAGGTCAGTGTGTATGGTGAGAGGCAAGGTTTACTCTAGGTCAGTGTGTATGGTGAGAGGCAAGGTTTACTCTAGGTCAGTGTGTATGGTGAGAGGCAAGGTTTACTCTATGACTTTGTGTGTGTGTGTTGAAAGTCAAGATTTACTCGAGATAAGTGTGTGGGTTGAAAGGCAAGGTTTACCAGTGTCTTTGTGTATATGTGTGTGAGTGTGTTGAAAGTCAAGAGGTAAGTATGTATGTAGAGCCAAGGTTTACTCTGTCTTTGTGTGTGTGTGGGGGGGGAGGCAAGGTTTACTCTGTGTAGGTCTAAGTAAAACAAGAACAATAAATCATAACTACATGTATATACATAATAAGTATTGGCAAGGAAACAACTGCATTCCTTAGGCCTTACTAAATTATTCTACCTGTAATTCTATTCTCATATTCTCATGGAAGTACCTACCTATAATTATATTCTCATATTCTCATGGAAGTACATAATTATATTCTCATGGAAGTACCTACCAATAATTATATTCTCATATTCTCATGGAAGTACCTACCTATAATTATATTCTCATAATCTCATGGAAGTACCTGTAATAATGAAAGTATAATTCTCTATAATTCACAACATTCAGCCGTATAATTCTTGAAGTTTACCTAATCAGACAAGTTTTCATTTTCAATCGGTCATAACTGAAGTTTCAATGTAATCTTCCAAAGCCGATGATTGTCTGTCAGCAAAACCATTGGACAAAAAAAACAGACGCTCTCTGCAGCTTCTGGTCATGGCTGCACTAGTCAAACACACTAACATGCACTTGACCCTCATGGAAGTTGCAGTTTCAAGGTTCCCTCTACCATTCCAATTTGTCAACCTCAAAAGAAACACATCTGCCTTAGCATAGTGAGTGGGTAGCTCCCTTTTCCACCCATCAAGCTGATCATCACTGTTGAAAGGAACCGCTTTGTTGACGTCGTTTGAACAATTGTTTTAGTTCAGAAACCTTGAATGTCCTAGCATACTTGAATGCTGAAATGGTCAGCCCAAGGACATTGGCAAACTTTTCCTTGACCTCACTCTGCATGGTTGAGTGGTGAGTGATGTGCTTGGCACTTCTTTTATTTGTCTGCTATATGAAATTGTCATGCTATAAACTTGTAATCCAAAAATTCCATTAAAAATGTTGCCTAAAATTCTCAAAATGCTATTATTCTAGAATCCCTTTGGCTACCTATTCTCAAAATAATACATTGCTAACGCAAGTGTTTTATTTAATATTATTATATATAATAATGCTAATAGTCAAAATTGAAACAAGTGTAGAACACAAACATTTAGAATACCTTTTACCTATTAATATAATGAACATCAAATGTAATACAGATGATTACTTCTTTAAAGACAAGGATCGTCATTATATTGATAGGTAAATGGTCATTAAATGTATGTGGTCTACATCTTGTAGTTTTTTTAAATTTTATATTTTTCGTTTTATTTGTTTCTAGCTTTTTTTCTAAAGTCAAGTAGCCATCTCTATACACAGTTAGCTACTCAGCGCAGTACCAGAACTAATCAATGATAGTGTTTATACAGAAATATACTACAGGTGCCTATGTATTCATTTGGCACCCATTTCATTGTCGTTACAAAGAGTCTTTGTTAGGCAGTGTTATAGTACCTTGCCATGTGTGTGTATAGTGCTAGTGCTGGTCTTGATTCGTTGAAAAAATTACCAGTTATATGCATGTTTATTGGGTTCATCGCCTAGGAAATGTACATCTCAATAAAACCTTCAGGCAAGAATCTTACTATGACCACATCTATTGTTAGCTACTATTTGTGGGTGCCCATAAGTTCCAGACGAGCTTCTTGTTGCTTATTGGTGTTCTACCCCATTTCTCAGCATTATAATTATAGTAGCGCAGGTAACTCCTCCACGCCCTTGAAGTTCCAAATCACTTTCTGATGTATCCAGTGATTGCACATCTGGCTCGTGAAGGATGCCAATAGTGAGCCTGTCGCAAGAATTGCTCTCATCATTGGCTTTTCTTCGTGAAAGATTTCCACATAGATTTATAGACTAAAGTTAAATGCCAAGTCTTGAGAGGCCATCACTAGCTCCTTCTTAGTTCACCTCGAGAAATCAGCTCCTCAGTTCTCCATCTAAAAAATTATGGAGGGAATTCATTAATTTTCTTTTTCTTTTGTAAGCAACCAGAGTTTACGGTACACACATAGCACATGCATCGTAGTAATTAACGGGTTGTGGTGAAGGTCTGTGCTGTTAACTATTGTCACAAGAGTAAACTTCTGAGGGATCATTTCATGGTATGTAAATGTGCAGCTTCTTGAGCTCAGCTCGATACACCTTCACAGACGCGTGTATGGCAATGATGAATTTTTAGTAATTTTTGGTTGTTTTCTGATTTGAGAAACAGATTGTCGTTGCAATGCATTGTGGCAATTTGGGGCCTTCTGGTAGTAAAAAAAGTTTTAAAAAATGGACGTATTGTACGCAGGGGGGTTAAGTAGACAGATGTGTATATAGATAGGCACAAGATCCTGATGATGATATCATCGTTCTGGGGGTTGCCAGTTTACTACCTTCACAAGGACTCAAGGTATGCTTGAAGTATTTCTTGTTGTTAAAATTGGCCGAAACCAGAATACTAAGAAGCTGCCAAAGCTGAGTTTTCTTTGGGGGTGGGGGGTTGTCTCATTTTGATACTGTCCCACTCAGCCAATTCCTTACAGGAAATCTTAGGCAGCCAATAAGCTGAATTGGGAATAATTCAGGTAGTTGAATTTGTACACGTGTAACTCTAGTACTACAAAGTTCAAGTCTAATTAAAGATCCACCCACTCCCCGACCCCCAACTGTATGTGGTGGGTGAAGCTTATCCAAACGAGAGGCTGCAAAGTCTAGCAAAGAAAGTGTTCTTCCCTTCCTCCCCCTTATTTATGTGATATTTTTATTATATGTAGGAGCTCTCAACAGTATCAGAAAGAAGAGAGTATATAAAGGTAAGATGAGCTACTTGGTTGCTGACAATGCCTGCCAAGAGCCGGAGAGGATGATACTACAACCACAGTTCCTGACTGAACCCAGTGAAGAGGTAACTGAATTGGATGATCGTAAGAACGGCTTGAAACCCACTGGAACAGAAGCTGTTGGAGAGAGCTCTCCAGGTGATGGCAGTGGTGACTTGCACAAGGATAACAGCATGCCAGATGGTGGGAGTCAGAATGGATGTGTTGATAGCAAATCACATGGTTCAGCAGGAGAGGGAGCGTCTGCCACTTGCTCTCAGTCGGAAACTCTGGAAACCTCTGCTGCATACGTTCAATCGGAAACTCCAGTTGCACTTGCTTTATCTCCACTTAAAGTCACGCCTTTTGGACCGCCTGCAGATCTCTTGGTCCCCCTAGGGGACCCACTCCCAGACACTTGGGTAACCAAAGATGAAGCTTTCTTAGGAGTGGTTCCTCTAATGATACCGCACTTGTCTCGGACAACCTTTGGCGATCCAAATTTTCAAATAGGGACTGGAAAAATTCGTCTGATGTGGATCGATGGTTCTATGACCAAATTTGGAGCACTGAAAATGTTCAAGAATGCAGACACAGGCAAGCATATCGAAATGGAAGAAGTGAAGTTGGTCGACGCAAAGGCATTCCGGATTGACCCGGCTACGCCAAATGGGATAATGACTGTGGATGGCGAGAAGATAAGTTATGGGCCGATGCAGGCCCAGATCCACCCACACCTGGCCCGTGTGATGAGCAGAAAGAGACGCTCATGACAGCATTAACATAATATTATTGTCCACAAATTCGGCATACCATTTAAATTTTACAAGTTGACTTTAAAGTCAGAAATTTGTAAAGCTATTGCTGTTTTATGCTGTGAAAATCACTGGCATCCTTTGTACTGTAGAAATATATTGAGGGGGGGGTGTTTTCTTCCTAGCTGATCCTTACCAAATTTACCTCTGTTGGATTGTTCATAATTCTCTATTGTATTGCACACCTAGTTATAAGCAAGTTGATCCTTACCAAATTGCTTATGTTCTATATACTTCTAATGGGTGTTTATTCTTGTTATTCTTGTTATTATAAATTAATAACAATTCTCTAATGTATTGCCCACCAAGAAGTTGATCCTTAACAAATTGCTATGTTCTTCTTCTGATAGGGGGTGTTCATTATTGTTATTAAATTAAATAATTGTACCACACACCTATATAGTTATAAGTTTATAAGCAAATTAGTGGGGGGGAATTTGTATATAGTAAAAATTGTTTAGTAGGAAAAAGATGTGGTCTCCAAGACCATCCATCCATAGGTTTGATAGACGTCCCATATATATATAGCAAATTTGTTTCTGCATTGCAAGGTACTGGGAGATTTTGTTGAGGAGTATAGCAGGCTATCATTCACAAGGATTGTGATATGAACTCTCTTCCACCGTTTCTCTGATTTCACCATAATTTTACCTTTTGGGGGGTTCAAAAATTAACTCGAGCATTTGTTCAAGCTCATGAACAGTATGTACACTCTATATACCACATGGACATGTCTTGGTATATCCATACCTGCCAACCATCCTAGATTTTCAGGGATTATACAAGAAAACGGGTATCCCCCAAAAAGGACAGTTATACCTATGGTTCAGGGACAATGGTTCAGTATAGGGCAGAACCTATGCTTAGGGCCAGGGCAATGGCCAATTCTAACGATGCTCATTATGTCATATGACAATTTGTTATACTTCCAGTCGTAATATAGAGTAAACTCTTTTAGGTCTAGCCTGGTGGATTTAGACGCTGCCAAATGACTTCGGTTATCATAATGATGGCAAAATGACAAAAAAGTTGTCTTTATTGTAATGAGTATAGTTATCATAGGTTTACTTGCATTTGCACACAAATTATAGCACCATTGAATGAGGACAATGCTAGTGGTTGTATACATCACCTTAGCACTCTATTCACCATCTCAAACATTCTTACTTGTAAAAAATATTTCTTTTTAGTATGCCCCACAATGCATCCACGCAAAGACTGCTGCCAACTCCTGGCAAGTGCATGATTTACTGTGGTCACTCATATTTCCATGGTAAACTGATGCTATATATGCCATTGGGAGCAAAACAAAATTCGATTTGTAGGTTGTGCTTAGAGCACTTGGCAGCATTTGCTGAAACTTTGTAAATAAAATGGCATGGCTTTGACCTCTATTATTGCATATCATGTTTTTCACATACTTATGTGTGCTGATTCCTCATGTCACATATATACACCAGAAGAATGCCCAAAAGATTTTCCAGCATTGTATCATGATGACTTCATCAGCATTGATAAATGTCATGACTATCCATTGTCCTAAACCTCGAGTTAAACCTGGTTACTTCCCGTGGCTTAACCTTAACACATGTTGTTGGTATGAGAAGCATGCTTTCAGGCTCAGTCTTGTTGACTTGCACTACTGAACAATCTTGCGTGAATATAAAAAGACGACAGAGCCGCTCCGTGATGAACAGATTTCCTATCAGCAATGTCAAGTTTTCCAGCAGGCGAGCCAAAATTGGGACGGTCGATTGGCCACATTAATAGCAGCCTGAATCAAATTTCTTCTCTCACTTGGTAAGGTGGATACTACAGCAGCTTCTCCCTGACAAACATGGTCCCATGCCTTTAATTATTACTATAATTATAGGCTCAACTGCTTTAGAACCTGCTGCTCATAATATCTATATACATCAGCTAGCATGCTTCTCCAGTATGTCTTCAACAATGACGACGATGTTTGCAGCTTTGTTCTGGGAAATTTGGACCTCATAACTTAGTCAGACAGAATAGACACAGCTGCTCCCGTGTCCACTTCCACAGTGGTTTTTATTAGCACTTCAACCTGAATAGTGTTTCTCCCTGCAGCTCCTGCTCCTATTGAGAACATGAGAGCTCCTGCTGACCACTATGAATGGTAAGCACCTTATCAACACGTAACTGTTTGTGGCTGGTTGATTGATTCAATCCAAGTGTTAGACTCCTCCCTCTTAGACTCGGGTCTCCTTGATCCTTGAAGTTGCTTTTTGGATTGCAAACAGCTGCAAGATGACCAATCTTCCCACAGTTGAAACACTTGGCGTCTTACCATTTTCCCTCGTGAGACTTCCCACAATGATACACTTTATCAACTCGATGCACTCTCCATTGGCAGTTCCTTTCATTTCGCTGACATGATGATCAGCTCCTTGAGCAACGTTGAAGAGCTTTGGCATGCGTTAGACCTTCTCCGACAACAATTGTTTTTGCGTCTACTCATTTTTCATTCCACACACAAGCCTGTCTGAGCACTTAAAGAACTCTCAGTGGACTGCTATATAGGCACCTCAGATCTGCCATAAAATCAGCTATTGTTTCTCTAGCAATTGAGATCTGTAAAAATGATACTTCTCAGCCTTCTCAGCAATAACTAATGGTTTGGGTTCCTTTGCTCCTAGAAAGGGTTGGCTGAGGCTTAGCTCTTGGGCCCGATTTATGTTAGTCATCTCTCCATTTTATTGGCCTCCATGTAGAGCTTTACTCGTTTTAGGTATATAAGGAGTTTCTAGGTTAACTAACAAAAATGTGTTTTACTAAAAATGCAAAGAAAAACAAAACAACTTGAAACACTCTATTTAAAATAAACTTATGCACGTGAACTTGAGTAACAAACATGATGATACTTAATATCAGTATTCAGTATGGTTGCTGTGAGAGGTATATAAATACATTTGTACGATCAAAAAAGGAAACAGAATTTACCAGTGCAGACATCAAATGCAGACATCAAATGTTTAGAGGATCCTTACCTTTAAAAATAGTGGACACTTGATATGTAATATGTACATTATTATGTAAGGTAAAGGGTCATCTAAACATTTGTTGTCTATGCTGGTGTTTCCTTTCAACTATCATCAACACACTAAACGTGCTGGGGGTACAATTGTGCTCTGTCATAGAAATGGAGTAGTCATGAGCATGCGTTAATATTTTGAGTACTTTGATGCTAAATTATGATGAATGGACCTATTGTATGCAAGTTATGTGAAGGAAGAATATAAGAGAGGCTGCAACTGGAGCTGCCCTTCACCAGTGCGTAGTTGGGAGCAAACAATACCCGGATCATGCCCTATGGCAAGCAAGTCTGTAGTTGGTAACAAACAAGGCTCAGACCATAGTCTAGGACGAGCATTAATCAGGAACAAGCAAGACACAGGCCTCCTAGAGCAAGCATTGCCCGTAGTAGTTGGGTCAAAAGCGACCAATTTTGTAGGGGCAAGCTGCCCCTGTGTCTGAGAGGCAAGCAATGCCTGTAATGGTGGCAAACAGAACTGTGTTCTTGGGCAAGCAAGGCCAGGGATGGGATCCATGGTTGGGCACAAGAAATAAGACCAATATTGTGGGCAGGCAGTTCCCGTGGTTAAAGGGGGGAAATGGGACCATGGTTGAACGCAGGTGTTGTAGGAATTGATATCATACCACAGAGTTACCAGTTGGAGGCTGTGCCAGTCGTGAAGGAAGAGAACACCAGGGGCACAGAGGCAACCCAGTTCTTGGAACAGTTACTTCCAGCTGGAGGAGTGGGAGCCAGCAAGAGTGTGTATGTGGGGGAAGCATTACCACCGGCTGTGGGTGTTGCTATAGCAACTTGCCACACACAAACCTATTTTTATTACTTTGAAATGGTTCCTTAGTCACCTCTGTAAATTTAAGAAGACCAGAATGAAGTGTCAGGCCTTACAAAAATCAGTACTATCATGTTGAATTATGAAGCTTTACAAGCAACTTGGTGGAGTTAAAGAAGGGCCTGATGAATATGCTACCAAGGCAAGTGCTCCACTTGCAAGAATGGAATTATTCGATAGATATTTTAAATTGATTGTTTCTCTGAACAATTCCTACCAACCTACAAGCTAAGAATATTGCTATTAAGCAAGCACCGAATCATTAGTTTCTCATTACTCAAAACTCAATGCTAAACAGAATAATAATATCGTGATAGCATATTATTTTACTCCCACAGGGATGAGTACAATTATTAAATTTGTAGTCCATGGCAATTTTAACTAGACTCTTTTTCTTAATTGTATTCATTTTGTAATCGTGTTTTCTTATCATGACATTAGTCTATGATTAATAGGCAATCACATATATATATCCACGTTCAATATATTTTTTATCACAACATTGTATTATTGTCTATGATTAATAGGCAACACACGTATACTCATTCAATATATATTTATCAAGACTGTAATACACAAGCACATGTTTTGTTATCCAATTTGGGTAAAACTGTACACATGTATATATAACAGTCAAACTTGCACACTGCATCCTGCAATTACTGACTATTATCAGACCATAATCTTGCCTGGTGTGAAGTGATAGTTTTGGCAGAAGCAAAAGTAAGTTAAGACAATTGGCGGAGGGTATATAGATGGCTAGATTGAGACAAATATCATGAGTGTTTATGGGGAATAAAACTTGGTGGAGTTTGAGCAGGGGAGGAGGCAATGGAGTTGTGGATCTGGTGAGGAAGAAATGGAAGGAGAAAATGGTTGAGGTAGCAAATAAAAGTATTGGGAGGAAGAAAGTTACAGAGAAATCAAAGGGATGGTGAACATGGGAGGTTAGCTAAAAAGGAAAACATGTAGTTAGTTAGTTGAGGGGATCCGGCAGAGAAGAGGAAGTGGCCATGTATTGAGGAGAAAGGAAAGAGTACAGGAGTACTAGTAGAAGAGTATTCAAACATTTAATCAGGAAAGAGATGGAGAAAAAAGACAGTAATGAAGATCACAGACAAAAATGGATAGATAGACTTGAGAGGCTAGAGGAAGAGGGGAAGGATAATGGAAATGAAAAACGACCTTGGGGGGAGGTGAGGAGGAAGTGATGGAGGAGTTAGCTAGAAATCTCGGAGTACAATAGTTCAGGAAGAGCTTCCAGGATGTGAAGGACGAGAAAATGTTGTTGAGAGAATAGATGTGGGCATGTGTATAGTGGGATTTGTGGTAGATGCTCTTAAAAGGGAAAGGCTACTGACCCAGGTGGAGTACTGAATGAGATTTTGTTGCATGGAAGGGATGGTGTAGATGTTGTGTTTGATGTTCAATATGGTAGTGGGGAAAGTGTTGTCTATCGGAATGGAAGAGGAATCTTGATATATACCCCTTTTTAAGGAGTTGACCTAAATTATGGAGGGTCAACTTGTCTAGCTGTGTTGAAAAAAAATTCTACGTGGATGCTAGCAAAGAGTTTGGCTAGGTAGTATGGAAGAAGAGATCCTCACTGAAGCTCAAGGTGGTTTATAATATGGAAGAAGGTCCTCTGACCACCTTTTTGTTCTGTTAGGGGTGTGATGAGATAGAGCCTATTGGTACTCTTAGATTTGAGCAAGGTATATATATGACTGTGTGGAGAGGGGGGCTCTGCAAGGAGGATGTATGATGTGGATGATAAGTTAATGAGACTGTGTGAAAGTTTGATTGATGTGGAAGCGGTAGATGGAGGTGAGGAATCATTGGGTGCACTTTGTCTCGTCTCTTCTCTGTGATGAGAGTGGAGTGATGATATATAGCTGAGAGTTGGTGTGGGACATTATTTTGTGCCCCACTCTTAACAAGAATTAAGGGAAGGATGCAGTGCCTGCCCTTGTGGACTCTCTTATCCACTCACTGGATGAGTTGGAAGTCACTCCAGTGTCTGCCCTTGTAGACTCAAGTAAGGCAATAGTGACAGTAAAGGTTGTTTCCAGTAAGATGGAAGATGAATGGGGAGAGAACTGAGTTTGTAAAGAGTTTATAAGTGTTTGGGTATATGGATGGAGGAAAATGCACAGCTGAAGAGGATGTTGGAGATGGAGAAGCATGGTGAAGGAAGATAGAGTGGTTGTTATGGATAAATGGACAGAGGAAGATTTGGAGTGCTGGTTAGATCAAGTTTAGAGCAGCCTAACAGAAGTGACATAGAGAGGTGGAAAGTTTGAGTCAGTGCAAGTTTACATGGGAAGAAGGCTCAGGTGCTAGTAGCAAACTAGCTGTTCTCGGTGAGCCTGGGTGAGGAAATCAGTGACATGCTAAGATTGTGCCTTGTCTCAAAAGATATAGCTACCTGTGTGCATGCACACAGTTAGAGGCACACGGCATTCCAAGATTGTTCATTTGAGATATTATTCACAAGGTGTTATTAATACTTGACTGTTCCACCAAAGGTGAAGGACCTCCTATCAGTAGAGAGGAGAGACTATCCCACCACAGACAACAATGCCAGATACTTGTAACCTACCTACAGACTCAAGAATGGGGCTCGAAACATAAGCAACGAGGCTAAGACACACTATAGTATTCTCAGTAACACAGAGTAACTGTAACATGGGATTTAGTCAAGAGGAATGTTAATGGAGGTGAGTATACTAGTAAAATGTTTCACGAAGATTAAAGTGTCTAACTGTGTCTAAAACTAATGCATGGTAACTGACCTAGTCATGAGATCCTAGTGTGAGATATTGAATTGATTGCACAAAAAATGCCATTAAAGATATTAGATATATTACCTGCAACAAGAAGTTTAAGACGGAATACATCAAGCACTTTTTACTCGCGACCAGACCTTTAGTTGAACAACAAGTCATAGATGAAATGGAGTAAATTATAATGACACATGACACATGTGTAGCTCTGTGTGTGACAGTGGAACAATCAGCCACAAGGAAAAAGAGGGAAAAACATGAATATGAGATGTGTCATAGCAGATTTTCTTTAATGGGTGGTTGAAGAAACTGGCATAAAAACCGTTATTTTCATTAGAGGAACTGTTATAAGGCAGATGTCTTTAATTGACAATTACAGAAACTGACACAAAACAAAATGACTTTCTCGCTCAATGTTTCTGCTAGATGTTCTAGCCTTTGTCTCCCACTAATTTTACTGCTGTCATAACATTCTCAGATAAACTCAATGCACTCGCAGTTGACATAGTACAGATGCAATGATTTCTTAACAATCAATGACTTGCTCGACATTTCCGTTAGCCAAGGATAATTGTCAAGCCAAAACATAAGCAAGTAAGTCAATGTATCCGTACTATGTCAAATGAATGTGTATTGAAGGTGTACATGCATTATTGTGTCATTGAATATCAACTGAATGGAGATATTTATTAGAAGTGACATGTTGCATTATTGTGTTTTCATTTCATTGAGAGTAGAATGACTGTAGAAATCAACTGAATAGAATGATGCTCTCATCAGAAGTGACACTTGCATTATTGCAATCATTTGATTCTCAAAGAACTCTCAGTTAACATAACAAAATTATAATGACAATCAACTTGAAATTTACTCTCTAGACTTTTGGACCAGATGCAAGCTCACACGAGTCTTACCATCATACTAGAGCATCTAGTTGAAATGTCGAAGGAGTAAATTTCAAGTTGATTATTGAGAAGGCCATTGTAAAAAGTTTGTCGGATATACTCGGAAGAAACTGTGAATCCTGATAACATTACGTTAGTGGTGTACACTAGCAAAGGTTTTACAATGTGACAGACATTAGGCAGGCAGGGGTGCTGAAAATCAATTTTCTTGCACTTGAAAAAAATTGATTTTCAGCACCAATGCTTGCCTAATCGTCATGTTTTAGCACCTAATGAACACGTTTGGTTTTCAGACCCCATTACCCCAAGTAAATCTGTTCCACATGAAGTATTTAAGCTCCAAGGTCTAACTGACAAACAAAACAAAAAAACAGAAGTAGATAATTTCTCTCTCTTAAATTCCATTTCCTTTTCTTGACTCATTTCCTCTTGCAAGAAAGTAGTAATTGTTTAAATTGGCGCTACAGAGCAAGTGTCAAAACATGAAACAAATCCTTTCTGTCATTTAACCTGACTCACTCTTTCTCCTCCTTTTAAACCTATTTCTCTGTTCCGTTCTCCTTTGCCTCTTGTTTCTTCCCCAATACTAGAGCTTGGGCTAAGTCATTTCTTTCCCTACTGATTTACACCTGGAGGACAGCATCAAGACTTACAGTTACGTGTTTTGATCCTTTGCACAGGAAAGGCATTCCATGTATTTAATATACCAAAAAAGTTTGCATACCTCATTTGCAGCAGGTCTAACATTTGCCACTAGACACAAAAGAAAATTAAATTAAAATTAAAGATAGATGCAGATAAGAGAGTGGGTAGAGAAGCTATGCAGCTTGAGACTTAAGATTAATGTATGAATACCGACAGAGAACACGATTACTTGACCCTAGCACAGAGTAATATAAGATGAGCATGACCATTTCCTTTGAAGGTGTTGAGTAAATGATCGCCAACAGCTCTTACCTATTAGCAAATAGTCGCGGCAATTGCTAATCAAAGATAATTACTATTTGTGGAATGTTCTCCATTCAATGAAATATTGTTGTCAGATTGTAACATCCCTTTATTAGATCAATCTATCATGTATATACATAATGGACATACAGAAATTTTCGTGGCTGTCATTTTGTAAGTATAAAACTCCATACATGATATATCAATCAAGATAATTAGAGTTACATGCAGTCCACCAGTCACATGATTCCCATGTGATCTGATACTTCCTTGACATCAGCCAGTGACATGGAAAGAATCCTAATAGTAGCTTTCTTCTGGTCAGTTTGGTAATAACTAGACTGCAAACATGATTACCTACACGTACTCTATATAGACAAAAGATTGACTATGTGACACACCTTGAAGAATACTTTAAATCTCTCCAGTAGTAATTTATTCTTGAGGGCCACATGTTCTATTTCATCACTGCTTAAGAATTCGACTGGCTGTTAAATTAAGAAAGTGAATATAGTTACAATACATGGTGGCATAAAATGATATCAATAGTAACAGAATGTACAGAATGTAATAAAATATCGAGAAAAATGCTGCATTGGAAAAAAGTTGCACACAAGTAAACAGCAGGTGGACTTTCGTGATTCTTTTAAGTCCCTAAGTCCCTAACAATAACTTTGCCTTTTCAAATTCTCAAATTTATCAAGTTCTCAAATAATAATAATAATAATAATAATAATAATAATAATAATAATAATAATAATAATAATAATAATAATAATAATAATAATAATAATAATAATAACAATAATAATAATAATATATAGTAACAATAACAGTAGTAACAACAACAGTAGTAATAACAACAGTAGTAATAATAACAGTAGTAATAATAACAGTAGTAATAATAACAGTAGTAATAATAACAGTAGTAATAATAATAGTAGTAGTAAAATAAACAGTAGTAGTACAGTAGTAGTAAAATATAGTAAAATAATAATAATAATAATAACAACAACAACAACAACAACAACAACAATAATAACAACAACAACAACAAAAATAATAAAAGTAATAAATAAAATAAATAATAAATCGTGATAAAAAGAAATAGTCATAGATCGACTAGAACCCAGCACAGCCACAGTGTTCCCACGCTGGACAGCAATTCTCTGAAGGAGAAAATGATGTGAACATTCATCACACTTACCTTTTATATGGCCACCCAACTCCCAAGAAAACAAAGATGCCTCTGTACCAAACTCTCCAGTCACCAATGGGAACAAAAAGATGGGTAGAAACAAAAACTTTGGTTACATAAAATAATACTTTGAAAATAACCATTATATACTCCATGTGCCACTTATATATATCCACACTTATCTGTATCTCTTATGCTATTAGATACTTAACTCACTGTCAGTCCCAGAGCTTCACTAGCTGGCTGCCCCATCAACCTCACTCCTTCCACTCCACCACTGTAATCTGATAAGGAAACCATCAAATAGAAGTGGGGTTCTGCTAGGAAGCCTTCTTCCATCTTGCCGAGGGTATATGCAGAGGTGTTATGACCAGAAGAAGCTGGCTGGCAAGAGAGGAGTGAGGGACAATTCTGATTGCTGCAAAGTCTGGCTCCTTCAGGGACACGGAAGTTGCAATGAGTACTGTGAGAAGGATGAATTAGACAGTGGCTATAGAGAACAAGGAACTCACATAATGTACCCCTAATCACTAGAAGTGAATTCCTTCCTTGCTTTGCTCATGATGTGAGTGTCTAAAGCTATGGTCATCTCTAGTCTCTTTGCATGATTCAGAAATATGAAAAGACATTGTGTAAAAATAAATAGCATACTTCATGTGTACTGCATATGTAGATGGATGAGAAGTTTTAACTGAATGGGAATAAGTAAAGTTTTAATGCTAATAGCAAGAAAATTTATCTTCTCAACATTATTGGACACTGTTATGCAAAATTTTGTATGGCTAATTGGAAAGTAATTACTACAATTCACTGTCCTAATTGGGTACTGAAATCATATCCAGGTGATGTATAATACACTGTCAACTCTGGCACTTCTCAACCTGATTAATTTTTTTCTTAGTCTAGGTCCTCTTCTTATGTCTAAACAAGAATCCATTGTATTGCACAAAGTTACTGTTAACTCTTTAGGCCAATAGTGTGTATGTCCAAGTATGTGAATTTCACGTTCCTGATGATAATGAATATATCTGCACAAGGATTTCTGGCTATCATGAAAAAGCTACTCTAGAGCTCGCACACTGATATATAACTCAAGCTGTTTCCTAGGGTTGCATCTTAGCCTATACACTATTAAAAAAACACAAGCTGGAATGCTAGCAACAAGTCGTCATCGGGTTCGACCACAAAAAAAAACTAAAAAGTTGAGCAGTCATAGAGCTAGCTATAGCTTAAGGCAGCAGACGATTGAGAATAAAACATGGAAGGACTCTGAGACAAATCCATTGCCTGCTGTGCTAGTGCTTAGAACATTGTAGCACTACTTAAAATGCCTGCTATGACATTTGGCATAAATGCTAGCAAGCTAGTGAAACAAAAAAATTAAGCATTCCAAGTGCTTTGGTTTACTTATACTGTTGTTAGGCAAGTTGGCATACCAACTGTACTTGTCCAACAGTCCTAAAGTAATGAAGAAAGCACCCTCAATTCCTGGTACAACTTCGTTGCAGGACTTAATTTTTTATCCCTGAAGAAACTTGGTTTTTTTGTAAGGTAGGTTAGAATTGGGGGTGCTATACAACCTGAATTTTCAGTTTCTGTAAAGACTTCACTGTCAAAAAATATATCCATGGACTACATATTACTGGAATGACAATTCTAGTAGCAGGCTTGTGCATACCACTGACCATCTGTAGCAGATAACTGTGTTGGTATTTCCAGTAATGTCTAGATGAGTAAGGTAGGTATAGAGTACTCCGGTGAACTGCTGATGAAAAAAACTGCCCTGTGTTCCTTCAGCCTTCCAGGAACCTGACCGGTTCTCACTGCCACCACTAGTACCACTCCTCCTCTGCTTCTCCCACAGCTCTTCAATGGTGAAGACTTCAGAAATGGTCGAAACTGAAATAAAGATTGCTATCATACAAAAGCATATAGCACAGGTTTAACATACTATTTTTAACATACAATTTTTATGAATAATGGTAATGTATGAATGTATGGTAACAATGGCTTTTGCATACATTGTGATACTTGATAAATTAGTTCATATGTAATGAAAAGTAGTGCAGTGCATATGTATACACGATGTGGCTTGCCGATTTCAAAAATCCACCCTCCAAGCTTATTTCTACATAATTCTGATATAGCAGCTACTGTAGTTAACACAAATGTATTTCCATTACATGGTGTTACTTACTGTCATCTGAAGGATAATTTTCATCTGCTGCAGACATATCTTCGCTTATGTTCACTGTCTGGGAAAACTGGAAGAGCTGATGAGCCTCTTTGCAATCTGGACAGAAGAAAAATGATAGTTAACTTCTTGCATTGATGGTCCTCACTTCATTAAACATTGCCATATATATTATTTGGCAAAGCTATCCATCACAAGGGGTTCGATGGAAAAGTTTGTATTACAAAGTATAGAACAGGCTGTGGTTAATAGTTCTCAGGGAAAGCTTGGACACTGGAGTTCAATTATGACATGGCTACTCAATTTCACAACACCAGGTGATGAATTTTCATGAGGGTGTTTGTATATGAAGCTTGAAACGTTTTTAATATTGCATGAACAGTATACTGCTATTAGTTGCTGCCACTCCCTTGACACTGAGTACAAGAGAATAGGCTATATATTTAGCTATCTGGTCAACAGAGGAGAGCTATGCTAATGATGGATTAGTGTGCTTCCCACTTCAATGGAAGCTACTTCCAAGTTACAATAACCTTCTCGATAATCAACTTCAATTTATCCCTTGACCTTGCTGCTGGATGCTCTAGCACTGATGAAGGCTAGAGCATCTAGCCAAATTGTCAAGTGAGTAAATTTAAGTTAATTATTGTAGTTCAGATTTCCCTACAAATTCTCAACTGGGGTTACACAACAGGCCTGATACATAGCAACAAATTGGCAGCTGGCAGGTTGTGATACAGAAATTTTCCTGTGAAAGACTGAGAGATGATATTTTTTCTAACATACAATTCTCAGCATATCACAATCACATTACATTATCACTGTGACATCAACAACTATAATATACAGAAGGTTTAGGTCCTGAACTGTAGCTAGGGCAGAAACTAGAGCAATGCAATCTGACAATAGTAAAATTTCGTACACAAATAAAGCAGTAGTAACTCTTGAACAGTGTAAGCATATGTTATCATACCAATGTGCCCACCAGTACTTACTGTGGTAGTATCATAGTGCATTTTACAAGAGTCACGTGTGTGTAAGTTACACGATATTACAATATGTAGTTTTTAAGACTTAGTCTGTGTTTGCATGTAGTAATTGGTAATTTCAGGATAATAAAGGAAATGGTCACAGAAACTTCACATCACAAAGAAGCGGCTTAAACTGAAGGATATCCTTCCATAATCGAGGAGTCTTGCTACAAATCAGCAAAGAGGTAATAACACATCACGTTCAGCCTTGCTCTTCGATTTGAATCTGGTAAACGTGAATTTTGTGGTTAGAGAGCAGGAAGCCCTTATATTCACCTTAACCCTTTCATGGTCGGTTTATTTTTATTTTTATTGCTACCATAACTAAAATTAACTGTATTGTCTCAAATATTTATTAAAGTCCATAGCAACCATATATTTTTGGAATCACACATAGTTACTTAATATGTAGGTGTGGTTTATGTTGCCTAGCAACAAAGTATGTGGTTGTAATTGTGGTTTTAGTAATTAATTTTTGAATTTCAAGTCAATTATTGTTCTATTTTCAAGTATATTTTATGATAACATGTTTTATACATTTGCAGGTACACAAATTTCAACCATAATGACCAGACTGCAGCATGGAATTATGAAAAACAGAAGAAAGCTTACATCACAGAGCTCAAATACCCATCAGTCACGATGAGACATAGTGACTGCTGGGTATTTGAGCTCTGTGAGAGGTGGGACTGCTGTGACTTTGTGTAGATCCAAAAACTGTGGACATAGAAACAGATATTTTTATATTCTATACCATTTTGAACAGTAATACTTACCTAAAGGCTGAGTAAGACTCTTATCACTAGAGCTGGAGCTGTCATCAGAAACTATATCTATTGGATCTTCATCTTCCTCCGTTACTTCTGAGTGACTAAGCTCAGGGTTTGCTCTGGGAAGGTAGCTCTCAACACCTTCGTCTTCAAAATCACTGTCATCCGCTTCAGCAAGGCTGAAATCGTCGTCTTCCAGTAAAAGCAGCACATCGCTAACGTTCAAGCGCTTAGCCATGATTTCCGTGTGAGCTTTCCGGGTTCAAAGTCCTTAGCAACCGTTATGCTGTCATTGTTTTGTGAATACCACGTGATAGAGCAACGTTTTAGGCGTCGTTTAATAAGATTCTTATGGGGTAAGTTCGAACGATCTATTTTTTATGAATTTTTTAACTGCGAGACTTCTTAGGGCGCTTTAAGGGGGGAAGAGGGCTGAAAACACATATTTTTTCCAAAAAAATTTGGGGGCCCAAAAGGGTTCATAGTATGTCTGGAGTTTGAGTTTCAAGTTTCAGAGCAAGTGAATACTTGCATCAGAAGATATAGCCATTTTTATACAGTGCATTATTATTCCATTTCATTTCATTTCACTTCACATTGGAAGAGGTTCTCTCCCAGTCTTACCTGGCTACAATCGGGCGGTCGGCGATGATCGCATACCCAAAATACAGTTTTTATATATCAAAATGTTGCCAATTTCATGGAGACCCTTACCAGTCGTTTGCGCAATGAATTGGCCAGGCGTGGGGGTAGTGCGCAACCTCTAAGACAAGCACGTTTTTTCACGTGTTTTTTAGTCGGTTCGCTTGAAACTTTCACACTGTTGAGTTATGGGGAAGAGAACAGAGAAGCATTTTAAACAGAAAGGCCAAGGATTCAAGAAGAGTGACGACAAGAAGAAGAAAGCCCTACAGGCGGCTGTTGTTGAGCCTGTCACAGTAGCCGCGCCAGGCAAGTTTTAATGTTTATCTCCGTACTAAAAAGTTACTAGCTGTTTCCTTCCTTTGTTAGTGAGTCTCTTGGATCCTGTAGGTGGGATAGCGCCTTCTGTGAACCTTCACTTACCTTCCAATCAATTGCAAATGTCTGAAGAGAGGCCAGTTCCATTTGTGACTATGACCAGTGACTATGCCCAGGAAGAAGTTGGCTCTCATGGATCGTTCAGCTGCTTCTGTGGCTGTTGCTACTGGATCTACTGGCTCTACCTCTTTGGACTCGGGTGGTGTTGGAGAACTAGGTAAGGGTAATCGTATAATAAACTTAGATAAGCTTAGAGAGGTCATAGAAAGGTGTAATAAGTGTATTCAATGTGGTAACTGAGCTCCCTTGCAACTGAAGCCCGTAGGGCAGGCATGGTGTCTCACTTTTTGTTCAAATTGTAGTAACACTCGAGACATCTCAAACCCTGTATCTGTAGAAGCATTCTTTGAACATCCAGTCAGTACTGGGTGCGCTCGCATTGCTGGAATTAGTCATTCTGGTCTGGAAGATATCACTGCAGTCATGGATATGTTGCCCCCTCTTGGTTCCACTTGTTTTTTTAAATATACTAGGTCAATAGGGAGTGACGCAAATGCAGTAACAGAATATTATGTTGGATGCCGCTCATAGGTTACATGGAGTGATGCAAATGCAGTAACAGAGTATTATGTTGGATGCCGCTCATAGGTTACATGATTTTTATAGGGTTAGGCATGAAGACATCATTGATGTTAGTATTACTGTTGACGGCACATGGCTTAGACAGGGCCACAAATCAAATTATGGCTTGGTTGCGGTGATGTCTTGGGACACTGGAGAAGTTTTAGATTATTAGTTTTAGATTATTATCTTATGTCTAAGTTCTGTCAAGCTTGTGCGCGAAGACCTGAAGATGAAACAGTAGCAAGTTACACGGAATGGTTTGAGGGTCACAAGGTAAAAATTGTGAAGCCAATTTTGATGGCTCTTCGGGTTCTATGGAAGTTGTAGGAACACAAACTTTTTTAGCGTTCAGTGGAGAGACTGAAGCTTAGGTACACACACATAAATTAGTGATGGGTATACAAATGCACATAAACGGTTGTTTGAAGTCGAGCCTTACGGTCCTAGTGTCTTTGGGTGGTGCTAGGGGGGTTAGTCGTGTGTCTATAGTTAAAATGCAAACCTACTATAGGGGAGCAATTAGAAAGGACAACCTAGAGGGGATGATTTGCGATGTGAAAGCGATTTTTTATCACTCTTAGTCAACTATGGAACATCCCAACACGAGTATTGTCCTACAGGAGTTTTGAGTTGGTGTAAGTTTAATCCAGCTTGTGCTAAAGGTGAGGTACCACCAGTACCGATAGGCCTATGATTGCTCTGGACAAGTCTAGGAGGTTTTTGATAAATTAATGTCCGAGGATCGAGTTTTGAGTTGGTGTAAGTTTAATCCAGCTTGTGCTAAAGGTGAGGTACCAACAGTACCGATAGGCCTATGATTGCTCTGGACAAGGCTAGGAGGTTTTTGATAAATTAATGTCCGAGGATCTTTTGTGCAAATGTTTAGGTGGTTGGTTATACACAACCAAAATGAGTTTAATTCTGTTGTATGGAGTAGAGCGGGTAAGACAGAACATATGAGTGCAACAAGTGTCAGGCTTGCTGTCGAGAGGCAACAGAGTTCAATGGAGGGCGGAGCATTGTATGGTCCTGGCATGGGGGACCTGTAACATTTTATTTTGTTATGTGTCTTTTGCTTTCTATTGTCAAACAGAGATTACTGGAAGATACTTTTGTTTATGTGTCTTTTTGTCAAGCTTAGGAATTAGTGGAGGATGACTTTTGTTTGTGTTCTATTGTTTTTCAGGGATTACTGGAGGGTGTCGGAAGACATGTGTGGAGGGTGACGATGGATGGACCTGGGCATGGGAGCCCTGCAAATGATGACGTGTTTATGTTTGCTAATTCAATATTAGCAAAGCAACATACATGTAACAAGTCTGATGCGTCTTTAATTTATGTGTATGTATATATATATATATTGTTTGTTTTCAGGTTGTAGTTAGGATGTAGGATACTGCTGTTGTTGAAAAAATAAAGGACTGTGAAAAGTCAAACATTTTGTTTGTACACACAATTCTAGTAATGAGGGATGTATTCTGGTGAACAGGGGGTGTTTCTGGCAGCTGGGATGTGATTACAAACTGCTTGGACTTCAAGGCTCAATATCTCTGAAGTGATTTTTGAAAAACCGTTCAAATGATAACTTGAATATTTTTTATCCTTTGATTTAAAAAAATATATCATTTGAAAGCAATTTTTATATTCTACAACTTGCGCGAGAGTTTTTGTTTGATAGCATTACTAAAAAAGACCTATAGATGAAAATGTTACGTGATGTCATAAAGCTATGTTCAGAAAATGAGTGAAAAAAATATTTTTTCAAAATTTCAAGACGCGCAGTTTGTAGTGCTCATTATGATTGACTAATGGACCGAATAAGAGCCCCGCAAAGGTCGTTACTGCAACGTGGTTTACTTAACGGCTTATGGTCCGCACTGGAAGAGCCTATAATGAGCTAGGAAAAAATTATGGCAAAACAAAATAACAAAAGAGACTTACCATTAGAAAGTATAGACTGCAAGCTATAATTTGATATATAAATCGGGAAACTAGAGTGAATGCGAGCAAAGATATGGTACTTTATATGAGACCACGCGATACGCAGCCTTCTTTCCCCCTTAAGGGGGGAAGAGGGCTGAAAACACATATTTTTTCAAATTTTTTTTTATGGGCCCAAAAGGGTTCATAATATGTCTGGAGTTTGAGTTTCAAGTTTCAGAGCAAGTGAATACTTGCATCAGAAGATATAGCCATTTTTATACAGTGCATTATTATTCCATTTCATTTCATTTCACTTCACATTGGAAGAGGTTCTCTCCCAGTCTTACCTGGCTACAATCGGGCGGTCGGCGATGATCGCATACCCAAAATACAGTTTTTATATATCAAAATGTTGCCAATTTCATGGAGACCCTTACCAGTCGTTTGCGCAATGAATTGGCCAGGTGGGGGGGTAGTGCGCAACCGCTAAGATGAGCACGTTTTTTTAGGTCAAGGTTCACTTGAAACTTTTACACTGTTGAGTTATGGGGAAGAGAACAGAGAAGCATTTTAAACAGAAAGGCCAAGGATTCAAGAAGAGTGAAGACAAGAAGAAGAAAGCCCTACAGGCGGCTGTTGTTGAGCCTGTCACAGTAGCCGCGCAAGGCAAGTTTTAATGTTTATCTCCATACTAAAAAGTTACTAGCTGTTTCCTTTCCTTTGTTAGTGAGTCTCTTGGATCCTGTGGGTGGGGTAGCGCCTTCTGTGAACCTTCACTTACCTTGCAATCAATTGCAAATGTCTGAAGAGAGGCCAGTTCCATTGGTGACTATGACAAGTGACTATGACCAGGAAGAAGTTGGCTCTCATGGATAGTTCAGCTGCTTCTGTGGCTGTTGCTACTGGATCTACTGGCTCTACCTCTTTGGACTCGGGTGGTGTTGGAGAACTAGGTAAGGGTAATCGTATAATAAACTTAGATAAGCTTAGAGAGGTCATAGAAAGGTGTAATAAGTTGGTAACTGAGCTCCCTTGCAACTGAAGCCTGTAGGGCAGGCATGGTTTACTTTTTGTTCAAATTGTATATAGTAACACTCGAGACATCTCAAACCCTGTATCTGTAGAAGCATTCTTTGAACATCCAGTCAGTACTGGGTGCTCGCATTGCTGGAATTAGTCATTCTGGTCTGGAAGACATCACTGCAGTCATGGATATGTTGCCCCCTCTTAGTTCCACTTGTTTTTTTAAAATATACTAGGTCAATAGGGAGTGACGCAAATGCAGTAACAGAGTATTATGTTGGATGCCGCTCATAGGTTACATGATTTTTATAGGGTTAGGCATGAAGACATCATTGATGTTAGTATTACTGTTGACGGCACATGGCTTAGACAGGGCCACAAATCAAATTATGGCTTGGTTGCGGTGATGTCTTGGGACACTGGAGAGGTTTTAGATTATTATCTTATGTCTAATTTCAAGCTTGTGCTCGAAGACCTGAAGATGAAACAGAAGCAAGTTACACAGAATGGTTTGAGGGTCACAAGGTAAATTGTGAAGCCAATTTTGAAGGCTCTTCGGTTTCTATGGAAGTTGTAGGAAAACAAAAACTTTTTTAGCGTTCAGTGGAGAGACTGAAGCTTAGGTACACACACATTAATTAGTGATGGGTATACAAATGCACATAAACGGGAGTGCAACAAGTGTCGGGCTTGCCATCGAGAGGCAGCAGAGTTTCAATGGAGGGCGGAGCATTGTATGGTCCTGGCAAGGGGGACCTGTAACATTTTTTTTTTTTGTGTGTCTTGCTTTCTATTGTCAAACAGAGATTTCAAACAAAGGTTACTGGAAGATACTTTTGTTTATGTGTATTTTTGTCAAGCTTAGAAATTACTGGAGGATGACTTTTGTTTGTGTTCTATTGTTTTTCAGGGATTACTGGAGGGTGTCGGAAGACATGTGTGGAGGGCGACGATGGATGGACCTGGGCATGGGAGCCCTGCAAATGATGACGTGTTTATGTTTGCTAATTCAATATTAGCAAAGCAACGTAACAAGTCTGATGCGTCTTTAATTTATGTGTATGTATATATATATAATTATTGTTGGTTTTGAAGTTGTAGTTAGGATGTAGGATACTGCTGTTGTTGAAAAAATAAAGGACTGTGAAAGTCAATTGGTTGCTTTCAACATTTTGTTTGTACACACACAATTCTAGTAATGAGGGGATGTATTCTAGTGAAGCAGGGGCAGCTGGGATGTGATTACAAACTGCTTGGACTTCAAGGCTCAATATCTCTGAAGTGATTTTTGAAAAACCGTTCAAATGATAACTTGAATATTTTTTATCCTTTCATAAAAAAAATTATTTCATTTGAAAGCAAATTTTATATTCTACAACTTGCGTGAGAGTTTTTGTTTGATAGGATTACTAAAAAATACCTATAGATGGAAATTTAACGTGATGTCATAAATCTATGTTCAGAAAATGCAACAAAAAAACTTTTTTTCGAAATTTCAAGACGCGCAGTTTGTAGTGCTCATTATGATTGACTAATAGACCGAATAAGAGCCTCGCAAAGGTCGTTACTGCAACGTGGTTTACTTAACGGCTTACGGTCCGCACTGGAAGAGCCTATAATGAGCCAGGAAAAAATTATGGCGAAACTAAATGACAAAAGAGACTTACCATTAGAAAGCACAGACTGCAAGCTATAATTTGATATATAAATTGGGAAACTAGAGTGAATGCGAGCAAAGATATGGTACTTTATATGAGACTACGCGATACGCAGCCTTCTTTCCCCCTTAAAGCGCCCGTGACCGAAGGGTTAAGTCCACATTACAGCTAGCATGAGTTTTGTTACTGTGATGGGTCCTTTAGGCATACACATCCAATGATGCCATGGATAATCCCAGTTCCACTAAGGAAGTTCAAAGCTTAAAGCTGGCTAAGGATATTCGATCCTGGGATTGCCACAAGACAACCAACCTATAAGGAGAGTTCTTGTGAGCACAAGCTGTTTTTGGTGATTCAGACCAAAGGGTTTCAAACCAGATTAACCTATATGTATAGCTTACGGAACAATCGTACTAAGCTATGCAATCCATATCAATTCCTATGCGTGCTGTATGCAGTATATTTGTCAACAGACAACTGTGCCTCCATGATCCATCCGCCATTTTTAGTGACACATGCAAATAATGACAGAAAACAGATAGTGGATATTTGTATAGTGGTTTTCAGAGCTGAATTCATTAAAAACTGAAGATTTATCTTTTAATCATCTTTTTGTTTTTTTGCCAACATTTCAGCTTCGGTCAGCTTCGGTCTTCATCAGGTGAATGCACAATACAGTGCACTTATCACTGCCTGGTAACATGTTTCACACAAGATACACATGCTTCATGGTTTGTCTGAATGCCACAGTATATAAGAACAGTAACATATCAGACAGATAATGAATGGGCATGGTTTCATGCGGATAGTCTTGAGTGTCAATACCCTGCAATCGGGTAGCTCCAACCCTACATCCCGGTTGAAGCACTGATCCTTAGGTGTAAGATAAATGTTCAGTACCTCCTTCACAGGAAACTCCCTCCATTTTCTTGTTCTATCATCACTGAAAACCCTTCCCAAGATTGGGTGGTGGTAGCACATACTCAACAACAGCAGAATTTCAAAGCTCTCCCTTCCTGCATCCATCCTTATGCTCCTTGACCCAGGTCTTCATCCTCCTCCATGTCTCTCCAATATATCCTTTCCCACAGCTGCTAATGAGTTAAGGTAGTTTGTAGTTTAGCTTTGCCCTTGGTAAGCAGATATCTTTATTAAAGTTTTGCCTGATTTGAAAATAACTGTTATAATTAAGTGAATTGTATGACATTATTGTTCAATAGTCCGGACTCTAAATAAACGTTTTTAGTGTGTCACGTGTGTTGCACAGATAGTGAAATCAAGATGTATTCTTATAATGTCTGTTGTCTCTGGTTGTTAGTTTACTAGTTGATTAAGGACTTTCACGGTTGTTGAAGAGTGAAAGAACTATAACCTTTGGGTATTAAACAAGGTTATAACATTTGGCGACGAGGATTATAACGGATCGACACGGATTATTACGAAAAGAGTTTTCGAGATGGCCGTGCATGGTTCAATGTCTGCCTTTACTTCAGCGCATGAGGACTGGAGAGCCTATGTAGAAAGGCTGGAGCAGTACTTCGTAGCAAACAGTGTGACTGAGGCCAACAAGAAGCGAGCTATACTATTGAGTGTTTGTGGTTCCAAGACCTACCAACTCATTAGAGATTTAGTTTCCCCTACCAGACCAGGAGAGATGGCATACACTGACCTTGTGGAGTTAGTTATTAAACACTACTGTCCTAAACCTTCTGTGATCATGCAGCGTTATAAATTCAATTCTCGAGTTCGTGCTAAGAATGAGTCCATAGCTGATTACGTGGCAGCACTAAGACAACTCTCTGAATTTTGTGAGTTTGGGGCTACTCTTGACCAGATGTTAAGGGATAGGCTGGTCTGCGGTGTCAACGATGAGAAAGTACAGCAGAGACTGTTAGCAGAAGTTGATTTAACCTTCTCATGTAGCTTACAACTAGCCCAGACAATGGAGACTGCGGAGAGAGATATGCGACAGTTGCAGGGAGCTCAAGGAACCTCCGTCTTGTTCACTCATAGCAAGGCATCTAAGAAGCCTTTTACTACTTCTCGTCTCCAGAAGTGTGTTTGTTTCAGGTGTGGTAGTGACAGTCATTTAGCCAATACCTGTCGTTTTAAGGAAGAAGAATGCCGAGCATGCAAAAAGAAAGGACACGTCGCCCGGGTGTGTCGCTCGAAAATGAAGTCAAGAGGACAGGATAATTCAAAGTCACAGTATCGTTCGACTAGTACCAATTACGTAGAGGAGGAGCAGTCTAGATTGGTGGAAGATGGTGCTTATGGAATGTTCACAGTAACGGACACATCATCCAAGCCATTATTCGTGCATATGAACTTGTGCGGATCCGTTGTGAAAATGGAAATTGATACAGGAGCAGCATTCTCTATTGTGAGCGAAGAGACTTACAATGGTATAAAGAGATCGGGAGTGACCTTACCTCTGGAGGAATCCCAGGTACTCTTAAAAACATACACTGGTGAGACCTTACCTGTACTTGGCAGGGTAGTGGTGGTTGCTAAGGTTGACCACCAGGAGGAGGAGCTTCCATTGTTCGTTGTAAAAGGAAAAGGGCCAAGCCTCATCGGGCGAGATTGGTTAGCTAAACTTAAATTGAATTGGCACGAGATTCATCAGTTTAGCATGAATAATAAGATTGAAGAACTCCTAGCCAAGTTCTCCCCTGTGTTTGCCGATGGGTTAGGTACCTTATTGGGCACTAAAGTAAGGATTCATGTCAAAGAGGGTGCTCAACCTAAATTCTGTAAAGCAAGGAATGTTCCTTATATGATGAAAGAAAAGTTGGAGAAAGAATTGGAACGCCTGGAGAAACAGGGAACCATAACCCCGGTTCAATTTTCAGAATGGGCAGCTCCGATTGTGCCTATGTTAAAACGCAATGGTGATCTTCGTGTGTGTGGTGATTATAAGCTGACTATTAATCAAGCATGTCATGTGGAGTCATACCCCTTACCTCGTGTGGAGGATATTTTCTCCGCTTTGTCAGGTGGTGAAAGGTTCTCGAAATTAGACCTATCACAAGCCTATTTACAGTTAGGAGTGGTGGATGATTGTAAAAAGTTCCTAACTATTAATACACACAAAGGGTTGTTTGTGTACAATAGGTTACCCTTTGGGGTATCATCAGCCCCTGCGATCTTTCAAAGGGTAATGGACAGTTTGTTTCAGGGTTTTGCTGGTGTCTCAGTTTACCTGGATGATATCCTGGTAACTGGAAAAACCACTGAAGAGCACATTGCTAACTTGGAGAAGGTGTTAGAAAAGCTCAGGCAAGCTGGCCTGAGACTTAACATATCGAAATGTGTGTTCCTGGCTTCAAAGGTCGAGTATCTTGGATATATAATTGATAAGGAAGGCCTACATCCAACTCTGGAGAAGGTAAAAGCCATTCGAGAGGCCTGTGCTCCGACGTCAGTGACTGAGCTTAGAGCATTTCTGGGTATGCTTAATTATTACTCCAAGTTTCTTCCTAATCTCTCGACAAAGCTAGCCCCTTTGTACACCTTGTTATGCAAGGACTCCAGATGGCAATGGACGGAAAAGCAAGAGAGTGCATTTTTACTAGCTAAGCTAATGCTACAGAGTGATTCACTTTTGGTCCATTATGATCCTCAGAAGGACCTGTTGTTGGCTTGTGACGCATCTCCTTATGGATTGGGAGTCGTGTTATCACATGTTTTGGAAGACAAAACCGAACGTCCTATTGGGTATGCTTCAAGGACTCTCACTGTGTCTGAGAAGGGCTATTCTCAATTAGCTATCCTATTTGGTATCAAGAAATTTCATTCTTACCTGTGGGGTCGATCATTTGTCATTAGATCTGATCACCAACCACTCTACCATTTGTTTAATGAAAAGAAACCCCTTGCCTCAGCACGTCTACAAAGGTGGGCATTGTCATTGAGTGCATATCAATATCGTATTGAATACAAGCCTGGGAAGTTGCTTGCTAATGCGGATGCATTAAGTCGGTTGCCAAGCCCAGTTGTCACATCCTCTGATTGTCTTCCTGCTGAGTTAAACCAATTGGTTCTTCACCTTGATGAGTCTACCCCGATTTCTTCCAAGGAAGTGAAACAATGGATTGAGAAAGATCCGCTTCTCTCAAGGGTGAAGAAGTTTGTAATGTGTGGATGGCCGTCAGTGAAGCTTGACCGAGAATTTCAACCGTATGAGTCTCGTAAGTTGGAACTCAGTCTTCTGGATGGTTGTTTACTGTGGGTTTCACGTTTGATTATACCCCAGGCTGGTCGGAAATGTTTGCTAGATCAGCTACATGAAACTCATTTAGGAATTAGACGTATGAAGAATCTGGCAAGAAGTTATTTTTGGTGGCCAGACATGACTTCTGAAATCGAGTTATGTGTGCAGCAGTGCAATGTTTGCCAGGAATCACGACCACAACCTCCTGTGGCCTCGATGCACCCGTGGGAAGTAACAAAGCAGCCGTGGAACCGTATCCACCTAGACTTCGCTGGCCCGTTCATGGGTAACATGTTTTTAGTCTTGGTCGATTCTCATTCTAAGTGGATGGATGTGGTGATTATGAGTTCAATCACGTCCACAATCACCAGAGAAGTTGCAAGGTATTTTTGCTATTCATGGTCTTCCCAAGACCATAGTCACTGATAATGGCAGTTCATTTATGAGTGATGAGTTTCAGAGATTTTGCCAAGTGAATGGTATTCAGCATACGACGTCTGCACCTTACCACCCTTCCACGAATGGGTTGGCGGAGAGGGCGGTGCAATCTTTCAAGCAAGGGTTGAAGAGGATGGAAGGTGGATCACTGCAGTCCAAGCTATCAAGGTACTTGTTCCGCTACAGGATAACGCCACACAGTACGACAGGGTTATCCCCAGCCGAGGTTCTGATGGGTCATCGACCGAGATCCAAGTTAGACTTGGTTCATCCTGACTTGTCAGAGAGAGTGGAATTGTGCCAGCGTAAGAGGACACATGGCAGCACCGGACGGGATCGCGTTTTCCGAGTGGGTGACAAGATTTTTGTTAGAGATTTCAGGTGCAAGAATGTAACCTGGATGCCTGGTGTTGTTGAGCATGTCACTGGACCTCTATCTTACCGAGTTAAAGTTACCTTGGGAGTCGTACGTCGTCATGTGGATAACATACGTCAGAGACAGAGCGAGTTAGGATCCAGCACTATAAATGGTTAAGTGTCTGGACCTGCAATTGTGTTTCATGATATTCCTGTTCAAGTGCCAGTGACACTGAACCTGTCCCCTGAAGGGAGTGTTCCACATTCCGACTCAGCTGCGACAGCCGTGGTCAGCTCTCCTCGCTTACCCCGGGTTAATGTGGATGATAACAACACTTCAGTACACATCCCTGATTGTGAGTCAACAACAGTACTGCGCAGGTCTGTCCGAAACAGACCTCCTCCTGATCGTTTTAAGGGATCAGTGTTTTAATTGTTATCAATTATTGTGAATTTGTTATCTTTACTCTCTTATAAACTAAGAAGGGAGGAATGTTATAATTAAGTGAATTGTATGACATTATTGTTCAATAGTCCGGACTCTAAATAAACGTTTTTAGTGTGTCACGTGTGTTGCACAGATAGTGAAATCAAGATGTCTTCTTATAATGTCTGTTGTCTTCGGTTGTTAGTTTACTAGTTGATTAAGGACTTTCACGGTCGTTGAAGAGTGAAAGAACTATAACCTTAGGGTATTAAACAAGGTTATAACAATAACCTTTTCGTGCACACATCTCATGTCCTCACTTAGACCAGTAACATGATGGAAGACGACGACTAAGGATTTTATCCCTCTATCCTCATTTTCCCTGATGAAGACTGAAGAACTTAATTGTTTTTATGTTATTGTGTGTTATTTTTTAATTTCTACATTAACATTTGTATTTAGCGATGTTTTCCTTTCTTGTATTTGCCAGCGATCATGTTTTTGGTATTTTTTTAATGTTGATTGGTTTTGTTGCATGAGGGAAGCAAGTGAGGACACTAATTGTGTAGGCATGGGATGAACTATTAGCTAGACTAGTTATAAAGATCATCAAATGAAACTATAACCAATACACCGAGTGAACTGGGTGAAGTAATTTAAATGCACAGTAACCATAGGCACATTACTAAAGACTACTGTAAACGCTGGCTGGTTTATCACAAACACCAAGATGTCTGGATAATTTTCAAGTTGTTTGCAGGTACAGCAAACATAAACATACCCAATCTTACAGAAAGCCAATGAGTGATGTGCAATTTAGTACACACTGGAACACTTTTGAGCTATGTCATTTTTAACAGTGTTGGGACAAATCAAATAAGGTGGTGGTGGGGAGGGGGACAATTACCATAAACAAATCAGTTATCATTAATAGGTAAATTGACAAAAAGAATAGGCTCCCTTCAATGAAATATAGCACGGTTAAATGAATTTAACTAAAATATTCCACCTTACAACATTATTACACTATTCTATATTCTGCATAATGACAGAATATAGTGTACAGACAATAACTCTTCTATATACTTTGACAGAAGGAAGGATGAGTACTCATCTAATAAATTTTATGACATGACACTATCAGAGTGTCTGTAGTAAAATAAACACACTCATTAACCAAGGACTTCCCAGCATACCATGTGTATGTAGCTATATGCATTTCCTTTCATTCTCCAAGTTGTTGTTTAATGATTAAAGACATCACAACATAACCACACTATCTAATACAATGTATCCAAAGATGTTTAGTCAGTGAAATAAACATTGTTTTAGAGTAAGGAAGGTGTTATTATACATAACTGTATATATACCTGGATTAGTAATAAGGAGTGTTTTTTGGTCACAGACGGCTGTCATGCAATTGCGATATGTGTCCAAACTTGCCTTCACATCAACAGCAAGAATAACTGAAACATGATATCAACCACGCATGACATAATAGTGAATGAAAAATATCAAACTTAACTGTTTTCTTTTGGCATCCATGTTTGAGCTAGCTGTATGAGTTCTTGGTCCCAACTGTTACATAAAAGTAATGATAAATCCACACCAATATTTCTTACCAGTGGCCATGTTGATTGAACTCACATGATAAGGCTGAAGCAAGGACACTCTCGGTCCATCAGTTTCACCTCACATTTCTTGAGCGGCTTACCACTTTTGGAGGTCATTTCTTTTGGTTTTCCAATCTTTATTTTGAACAACAGTAAGAGCATTAGCAGAAACACACAATGATACAACTACAGAACAACAGAAAAGCAATAAAACACAACAACACTAAGAATTACTTGCAAGCATGTACATCTAAAGATGTAAATAATTGATTTTCTCTTTATGTTATATTAAAATAAAAAACCAATGCTTTGACCAACTTGTAGAACCTCCAACCAAGAAAAACAGTTTCAGTATACTTCTCAATTTTTCAATAAACTCTCAGCTGACATTACAATAACCTACTCAAAAGACAACTTGAAATTGTATTCTCTCGACATTTAGACTAGATGCTTTAGTCTTCATCAGGAATAATGAGACATACCGGAAAGATGTTTTAATGCCTTGCAGTGGTATCTTGCTTTCCATTAGGTAATGAACGATTAATCAATCTAGCTAAGAATTGCATGAGCATGCTATGTACCGGTAGGTAGCTTATGTGCTGGATGCTGGTGCCGGTAGCATGTAGCTAACTACCGGTATATAGCAGGCTCATGCGAGTCTTAGCATCTCATTATTCCTGATGAAGAGTAGAGCATCCAGTTGAAATCTCAAGAGAATACAATTTCAAGTTGATTATTGAGAAGGTTATTGTAATTCTCAATTTTTGTGTATTTTTCACCAGTATTTTTTATCCTCTATGTGATAAAATTTTCACGTTTTATTCAATTGACATATGTACCATCAAAAAACATTAGGTAAGAGTTATCATTTATTGTATATAAGAGAGAGTCGTTTGTCTTGTGCAAGTCTTTGCCTTTGACAGTAATGATTGGTTAAACTTATGTGCCTCACAACATGCTGCTGTATTGTTAAATTGACAGACAACCAATGCTGAGACCGTCTCTGTGGAGAGAGAAGAACAGTAGTCTGTCTTTATCATACGAACCAAGCTGAAAACTCGTTCACTATCTGCATTCAATGCAGGTACTGACTATAGCTGCATTGCTAGTGTGGCCAGATCCTCATATTTCAAATCACCCATTGGTGATTTGAGGTCAAGAATAGTAACCCAGAACTTGACAGCATCATGCTCTGTGCTAATGTCAGTGAGATTACTGATCACAAACTCACGGTGTTCCAATTTCATCAGGGCTTTGTCGAATAAGATTGAAAAAGAAGATTCAATGGAGTCAAAACTCGATTGAGGTATCTCCTGACAAAGAACTGGGTCAAGAAAGGAAAGGGGGTTTCAGAGGAAAAGTCAAAACATTTCAACTGTTTTTTAACAAAGCTCATATAGAAGCTGACAAGTTCACTGCTAACAGACACCTTCATTTCCTTCAATAAGCAAAGCTGCAGTTAGCACTTCCAAATAAATCTTCATTAGGCAAGTGAAAGGATTCATCCACGTGTGGAAGCTTAGTCAAGTGTTTTGAACATTTTCTAATATCAGTGGGTTTGACAAAATATACAGCACTAGATGCTCCCTTTCCCCCCAGCGGATGTCAACGACCTTGGGTTGCTCTGCCCTTATCCTGGTCCTTTTATGGCATTGCAGCCAAATAAATGCCTTGAGCAGATGGATCTATAATGCCAACTGTTATATATCCACATACCATATTTAGATGATTCCATTAAGAGTAGTCTACTATAGTCAGAAGTTTCTAGGAATCCCCTAATTCACTGAATTCATCACAAAGTAAATTAAATGCTGAAGTGTGATAACTCAACTATAGATTTTTTTAATGTGAGGGTCAAGGGCATCACTAAAGAATGTCTCAATACTTGCACTTCAGTTTATGCTTTTGGCAATCTTAATATCAGCATGCCACCATGCAACACAGTAAAATGGCAACAGCACAACTTACAATATGCAAATTTAGTTCTTTGGTACTAGAACCAATGAATTTAGGTAGAGACCAACAAGACTTAAAGTGCCCTGAGCCACTAAGTTACATCTTCTTCCTGACCAGGCCACTGGTACTTTTGGTGACAGTAGATTCCAGATCAAAGTTAGCACAACTTGAACTGCTGGGGATGTCAATGGGAACACAGGACTCTGAGGAAGAGTGAAACTCAAAAACTCCAGGATCAATATCACTGTCAGTACTAATTAATTCGAAATAGCTAAAGGCTCTAAGGTGGCAAGTCATGTGCAAGTCCAATTTTTTTTCTCATTCATGTGTGTGTGGTTCAAAAAACATACAAATTCCTTGATTTCCATATTCCATAGGAAACGGTTCAATTCTGTAAAATTATGCAAGAATGTGGTTAGTTGGAGGCTCTTGATTTTCAGTTTGGTTTTTATATTTGTTGATAAAGCTGATAAAGGGAGAATCCAGCATTATGTATCATATCATCAGCTGGTGATCATCACTCTAGTTACAACCATAGAGTAAGCATTCTACAGGCACACCACACACATAACACACACACACACACACACACTACAATATTAATATAGTTCTACATCACCAGTGCAGATACTCACATGCCTGACTGCAGCAATTAAGCTAATGTGCGATCCTTCCATACTAACCCCCTGCGACAGGAGAGTTGAGAGAGAATGACACTCATCCACAGGACGCAAAGGGATGTGTGCCAAACAGGAAAGCTCAGCTTGGTCTGGACCAGAGTAGAGGGATAGTTTGGAGTAGTTCTCACTGACATTGATGGTATAAGGGCTGGGAGTCCAAGCATTCCACCTGTCCTCTGATTCTCCTCCACTCTTGCTCAAAACCTGGCCATTTATTATCTCAACTATGTACAACACATATAGAAGAAAAATGGCAATATATTCTCCTACTGAACACATGTATTTTCACTTTTATCAGCAATTCACATGTGCACACACACACACCCAAGTATTACATAAAATAAGTGGTCACATGTATATAGCTATACATGTTTTATTTATATATTGGATTGACCTTTCAAAAAAACAAGCGTAGATCACAATATCTGAAAGATCATTAAAATAATCATATCAAATATAATTGAGTGAACAAAGCGAGCTGACTCTCTAATCATGATTTGTGAAAATAAATTGAGTTTTTCCACTGTATTTAATTGACCCATAATCTAGTAGATAGTATATGGAGTAATGCACATGCTCTGCCACACATCGCTAAATATTAGTTTTTATGAAACTATGATAAAGTTAGAAGAATGCTTAAAACTGTCGGAAAAGAGCGCTATATATGTGCCTCAGAGACCAAGGAAGAGAAGAAAGAAAGACGAAGGATAAGGAGGATAAAAAATGAGAATGATAGAGCAAGGAAGAATGCCAAAAAATGCAGCTGAATGTGGGAGCACTCCCTTGTTGCAGCAATAGAAATAAAGACCAGCAATGTTGTCCCTCTGGTTGAGACAAGAAAAACTCTCTCCACCTCACTTTTGCTTGCCAATCGATGCACTGCATTCTTTATTAATATTAATATGTATATATATATAAATGTGAACATGCCAGCTTCCATTGAGTAGAATTGGTATGCACATATTGCATTGCCTATGTGGTATTTTTTTCAATACAGGATGTTTAGATACAAAATGAAAACTGAGGGTATAGTTTTGCTCATCAGAAGTGTGACACTCTGCTCTCATTGAGCACTAGATCAACTCCTTGAGCAATTGATGATCTGGCACCTCAGATACACATGATGGTAGCTGGAGGAGAAAAAATTATATGCGACAGTGGACCCAGCCCATTGGTTGTGCCATAGGGTTCACTGCATTTGGAGTCGATAAGTATGACTGACGTCAATGCCACATCCCATGACTCCAGTGCATGAAAGGACAGATAGAATGAAAGTGTCGTGCTCTACCTCTTGAATGAATTCTCTTCTCATAGGCCCTTCTTTTCTACGTCTTCATGGTAAAGTTGTGATAGCTGATTTGAAGGAGCAAATGGATGGACACCAAAGAATGACCTCTCAAACTTGCTCCCCCAGAAACCATTTGTATTCACATCCAAACTAGTGGTGAGCACTTGCAAGATGGTGAGTGCTTAGCATGTACAGTATACAACAAGATCAAAGACGCTTTCAATGTTATAAAACAGGACATACCCATGTAGACCATAACCAGTTAGACAACAAAAATCATGTACACCAATTATTATTCTAATTGTGGTCTGCACAGGTACAGTCTTGTCCCCTTCCTTTTTTTAACAAATCAATCCAGTGCAGTTGAGTGCAGCTACTGTCCAACTGCAAGGTCCAACTCTGAGCTTCTGAGAGCACTTTAAAAAATATTTTTTCTATTTTCCTTATACTACACAAATCAGCACATTCAAAGTTTTGTTGTCATTGTTGATTGCACCCTTGGAGACCACATAGCAAACTTCATAAAAAATCTAAAAAATCAGCATATAACAATTGTTAACTGTACTCATGTTGGGTCAGCTACAGACGCTCAAGGATTTGGTTGCATAGGAGAACTCCACAAACTAAACAGTAGACATTTTGGTAATCAGCTACACCCTCCTGTACTTAATACAGTTGCCCAGGAGAGAGAGAGCATCACAAACCGAACAGCCGAACTGAGTGCAGATTATTTGTTCTGCTTATAATATACTACATAATCTAGTTTGATTGCATCACCAACAGTGACTCTTAAGGCTGGTTCACAATAATTATGACAGATGGCAATCCATTCCGGTGAATTTGTTTCCATTGCATGCATTGCTCCCGTTCCGTTCTGATGAATGGTTCACAATATTAGCGTTGAAGTTTTTTGGTCTGCTGGTTTTGCTTCTTTAGCGAAGCATTCAAGGCATACTGGAAGTTTATTTTAAAGCTAAAATCAGATGTTTAGAAGCTGTAACTGAGATATGAGATTTGTTTTTTGGTGTGTGTGTTTTTTACCTCCACAATTTTTAAATAGGTCATATAGAGAGTGCTACCACACTACCTCATACATCCATACATCCATGTTACAAATAAAGTTCTAATAGCACATCATCTCAGGTTGAGTGTCTGGCACACAGCTGTAGAGCACATTTCTCCAAGTGCACCCTAAACTGTCCATTCATGGTCGTCTATGCAGTATCTTGGGTGGTGATGTCTCGAACACACAAGATCAGGGTATGCTTTGAACAGAATGCACCACATCATTGTGCCACACTGACACACTTCCCCTCTCAGGTAAATGGTAATCTACATACAAATAACACAGTAATGCACTAACCAATGTCACATATTCTGAAGGTTTTATGAAGTCCTGAAATGTAGTTCATATCTGAGCCCCAACAAGTGACATTGATGTAATCCATAGGACTATCTCTGAGGGTAAAGGTGAATCTGAATCTGTGGCTTCCAGGATCTGAAGCAAACATTTATATTAATATTTATTAGTGAGTGCACAAACCAGGGAGAACTTAGGTAACCATAAACTCAGGTGGTTTGGAGCCTTGGGTGTTTAGTGACATCTAGCTGTTGAGATGTACTCATTATTGTTTCAAAATGTCTTCATTAAGTCTCTATATGTTACCTCACTGTGAAGCACTGCTCCCGCTACTGAAAAAAGTGAACTATTGATGAGGACTATATACACCCAGTATAAGCTATGGCTGCACTTCAATTTCTTGATGTGTTTATACTGCCCATTAAGGTTAGTTGTTAGTCCTTTCCCATTATTTTAGCACCTATTTCTTCATAGGTAACTCCTTCTCAATGGTCTTACAACCCAAGACACTTTCAATAGTTCAATTAGTGGGTATATAAGAAAAATGAAAAAGATTGATGATCACAACTGTCATCACAAAAGATTTCTTCCAGGCCTTTACTATTGTTTCTGGAGGACCTTCTGTGGAGAAAAGATGCATGTTTCCCTGCAATTGCTTCAATTGCTTCAATTACTAAGGAAGGATGCACTCCTGGATGGATTTCTTTGCTGGAAGTTTTGTTCTAGATAGTGGGTGACATAGTGCTGTGTGGTTTTTGTTTGCTCACTTCAATGGAAACTGTTACGCTTGACAAAAAAAGTTTTAGTTATAAATATTATGATGATAAATAGGTCAGGGGTGCTAAGCAACCAGTGCTTAAAAACACAGGCACTTGCTGAATGCACCAAGAATAACTCAGAATAAGGTGTTTATTATGTGTCAAAGTTTAAGGTTACATGCCACTAGATAAATATATTGCAGACTTACTTTTTTTGTCGGGAAAGGCATGGACACTGTGTTTGGTGACCACTATTCCAACTATACACTGCAAAAATAGAATAACACACAAATTATATAGTTTATTATATACTGTGAAAGTACTAGTGTTTACCTCGTGTTTATAACAATAACAACAACTGTACTAATAAATGAATAAAATAATAATAATATTAAAATAATAATATAATAATAACGACAAAAACGACAACAAATTAACAATAATTATACATAACTAGAATACATAACATAAATAAATACATACATAAATAACTAGCTAACGACAAGTTCAACTCCTGACCGACCCCAAAACAGATAAGGTATTCCCCCTCAGACTGTCACTGAGAGACGCTGAAGGAGGTGAGCACAGGCATTCACTTCACCAGTTCTTTGCCTTATTCTGAGGCTGAACTCCTCCAAGAAAGCCATCGACCTGGCTCTGATGACCCCCAAAGACTCAAGGGCCACGGGCACAAAAAAGTGATGGATCCAGACTGGCATGCTTGGACGCTTTCTTCTCCTTAGCCATAGCAGCCACAGCTCCAGCACTACTCACTGCTGCACCCCGACATGATTGGGCACAACCATTTCTGGACAGGTCGCATCCCATACCCATTTTTCGATGGTTATCAGGCTTTTTTCCATCAGAACAAAAGAGACCCGGCGGTTCCAGCCTGGAAGGCACCTGCAGATGCCAATGCTCGAAAGAGGATGTCATTTATGTATGATGATAGAAATATCCTTCACTCCTCTTGCAGCTAAAACCACGCATGGCGATACAATCCACTTGAGCTCCACAATTCTGGCAGTTATGAGGATGATACAGAGTGGAGCCCAAGGTGGAGACCTATGGCAACCATGATGGTATCATCATCCATCCTCAAACCCAGGGATGAGATGGGGAAGGCATTTAGCCATGCATTGGATTCAGCCAATAGCCGGACTCGAGCCAAATCATCAGGTGTATTCTACAACAAAGATTCCACAGACTTTGACACCATGCATGCATCCCAGGACTTCTGGAGGCACGCTGCATGACCAGATGGTGGGGGGTTGCCGTGATCCATAGACCTGCTGAAAGAGCATCATCCACAAAAGGGACAGGGAGTGAAATAAAGTGGCTTGGACCAGGTCATGAGTGGCAGCAGCTGAGGCCAAGAAGTCAGAGGGAGCAAGCTGCACTGCACTCCTGATTCCAAGACCTCCTACCCTAACAGGGAGAGCGGCCTGCAACCAAGAATGGACATCCTCAGAGAAATTAATGTTAGTAATATATACCACTCACAATTGACTTGCGACTCTCGTCATAATCTATCAGGGCTCTTTATAGGAATAGAAGGGTAAAATTTTCAATGTCCCATTTCTATTGCTGCTATTGTTATACTCGTTCCACTTGCTCTAGGGCTTCAGATAACCAAACTACAATATGCAGTGAGACATTCATATTTACTTGGATGCATGCCAACACAACTGCTTTTTTAAACTCATTTATCAAATGAGAGGAGATAGAGAATAGTGTTACATCTGAGCTCTACATAGTTTATACAAAGCTCCAAAATCATATAACCAAAATTTCCTCAAAAACAGAAGGGAATCCAACAGAGATACTCTCGGGGGGTTCCTCAATTCAGGGGATGTAACTGAATGATGGAGCTGATTAATTCCAAGAGTAGCATGGTCTCAATAAGCACTAAATTATTCTGTGGGTGTATTGTCAAGTTGTTGTGTGTCTACAGCTATATACAACATGTAATTATGAACTACACCACTAACTTCAAGCTGCTGGTTATTTCGTTCTCTAAAAATAATGTAAGTGCAGAGGGAAGTTCTGCTGCTCATCCATTGATCTACAGCTTAAAATGGCTGTAAATTTTATTATTATTATTTATTTTTTTTGAAAAGAAAATACAATCTCAATAGCAAAAGCTAATCCTTGTGAGGATTTGGTTAGGTACAATTTCTTAACTAACCGTTTAAATGACAAAAGAGAGGAAGAGCATATTATTATGCCAGCATGGCATGCCACTTATACACAGGAAAGCCAAACTGCACTAACATAATTGTAAACCACATTCCTTTTATATATATCTTTCACTAGGTTAGAGAGCATATTTGCAAACTTACTGTGTCAGCTTGATGTGGACTCAGTCCTTGTATACAGGTCTTGTATGTTAACCTGGCTCCTACTTGATCACCTCTTCCTCCTTCTCTCCACCCCCCAAGTTCTCCTCTCCTTTCAGTTCTGCCTCTCGTTTCTTCCCCAATACTTGGGCCAAGTTGTTCCCTTCCCCATTGACTAACGCCCTTAGGTATTTTAGCTGAAGGAAAGCTAGCACCAAGACACGCAGTTTCATGTCTCGCATAGCTAACCTTTGTCCTTCGCACAGGGAAGGTATTCCCAGAATTTTCTCCACCAAAAAAGCTTGCCATATCTATTTGCAGCAGGCCAAGTTTCCAGGACCGCAGAATGAAATTCCCGCCTTCGCGCAGCGCATCATCTTCTGGCTAGCGCTCCCCCACCAGCAAGAAAACGAAAGAGTGTGAACTCAACATTCATAAATATTTTTAACGAAGAACCTAGGACCTAAGCTAGTCGAAGAACTGAAGGAACTAATTTCTCTGAACCAGACTAAGACTCAGTCCCCCGAGGCAGGCAAAGAACTATTTACAAACCTTATGGCCTTTTAGACTCGCTATCGGCACAAGCCAGAAGGTGAAAGTGTTTTTGAACTTCATAGGCCGTGGAAGAGTTATATATATGCGTTACCTGGAGACTGGGAAAGGGACTAGAAGCCCCCTGAAAATAAGAGCAAAAAGCTCGTAGAACAACTATAGACAATCGATAGAAGTGCTCACACTATTGCTCGATGTTTTGACGTTGCTAAAACACGTACGCATTATTAGTTCTCTGACATTGCTGACAGTGAAATACCGTAAGGACATGTAACAGGACGCTTAACAACTTCTGGTGAATTAAACATGCAGTCTGAGGAGAAGAGAAGAAGAATCATTACTATGTACAGCTATTGGATTCCTAGGCCCTTCTTGGGTAGTACAGCTACTGGGTGCTGCCTAGGCCCATATTTCCTGGGAAGCCAAGCTACTGTGTAGTGGAGAAAAAAGCTCATTTTAGGCAGTTTTGGGGACATCTTCACCACCCTGTAAGTAGAATTCACCTCATATCAGTCCTTTAAAGTTTGTTTTTTTGGTCCGGGAAGCACCAGGTATATAAAAATATCATGGGCTGATCCAGGCAAAACTTTTTGTGGTGTCTAGACTACCCAAAGAAGGCAATCATTTTTTCATAATTTTGCTTTTTCGTAATTGAGGAAGTATTTGGTCATTTTTTAGGCATTTTGGCAGTTATGATCAACACTTGCGTCATTTCTCTTTTTAGTCTGGGCTATATATATATACACCAGGTACCCCTGCTTGTACAATCATAATACATTCCTGCCTTACTGTACTTATTCAAGTTACTATCCAGACACAACTTACATAGTTACTTTGACCCTGATAACTTTGACCCCGATAATAACTTTGACCCTGATAATTGTATATTTTCTTATTTTTCCTGCAGCTCTATATGCTTTACTTGCAATCAATATTTTTATCTCCTGCATGATGTCATCACATGTAAAATACTCACACTCCGTTGCTTTCAAGCTGATGCGGCATCCAGTGGCCTCTAAACACAAAGATAAATATTAAATCATATATGAATATCCTGATGGTGGGTAGGATTCTTTTTTCCTTTAAGTGAATGATTCCACCCAGGATGAAACTGGGAACCTTGGAATAGGGGGAAGTAAAATCGATTTTTCTCAGTATTGAAATGGAGGCATTGAGTGCCACACACATATATATATACACATACTGACAGATAGACATAGCTATCCAGTATGACTACCGATTTATTTATTTTTTGATTTGTCATTCAAATTTCTCATTGTTGGTATATATGGAAGGAAAAAAAGGAAAATAAAAAAGGAGACGGAAAAAAGTGAACAATTCCACCCGGAATCAAACTGGGAACTTTGAATACCAAGCAAATAGAAGGGAAGAAGGGGGGGGGGTGAAAGTGAAGAATGATTGCATACCAAAGAGAACAGACAACAGACAAAACCAATAGAATTATCCCATACAACTTTGTTTGGACTTTTTGCCAGGTGTTTGACTTTCAGCATATAAAATTTATACCGGTCACATTTATCACCCATGAATAACGAGTATGTAACCATTCCTTTACATCCATATATTCCCCTAGATGCTATGATCCAACAAGGAAATTGAACTATATCACAAGAGATTATGAAACTGGACATGCTAAAAGTAGTAGAGCGTTTTCACGATGCATATTTTTAGTGAAACCACAACTGCAGTTGGTCACCATTATAGCTTTAGCTAGTGTGATTAGCAATATATACCTATGATAGTGGGCCTAGCTATGGTAGTGGGCTTGTGTGTTAATGATTGCTGATATGATCGCCGGTGCATTCATAATAATAAAATAAAAATCCAATTGGCAACCCACGCAAGCAAATTTACACTGTGACTGAATTTATATCATTCATGGTACACAAGAATGCACATATGAATAGCTGCACAAACCATTGTTAATCATAATCTCTAGAAAGTGCAAACTAACGGAGAGCATTCAGTTTCTTCACATTACATTGCCATTGCGAACTTCTTCAATTTTTCCTCATACTGCTCATAAAACTTAGCAGCAAGTACCTGGAATGGTTTGTCACAGTTCTTATGAAGCTTCTGCAATACAAGACAACAGCACACATGGACAACAATAGTAGTGTGTAATTAACATGGCAATAGGAAAAAGGTAGGGCATTGTGCATGCCAGAGCTCAACTGTGGAATAGCTAATAGCACTCACAGCTGAAGTTTCAAAGTATTCAAAAGCATTTTCTGAAGCAAATGTTTCTCCTGCTTCGAGGTTCACCACTCTCCGTTCATCCAAATCGATTCTATTGGCCACTACGGCACCTGCATAGCATCAATCAACTTGTCAAACATACTCTGATAGTGTAGTGATTACTATTTGAGCATGGAATTGAAACACACACTGTAGCCAATACACAACTCTCTCAATATGGTCACAGAACACTATATTAGTCATTAGATGATGATACCCAATAAAACGCTGTTGGCAGATGTTTTCTGGGCCATTATTCTACTTAGCCACTTGGAGCAAGATGTGAAGGAGTCCTGATTGGTGACATCATATACTATCAACACCACGCTAGGATTGTGCCACTGCATTGTAAATAGATGGTGATATCAACAGATGACAAAATCAAAGGCTTTTGGAGAAATCTCATTTTATCACTAAAAAATATTATGTAGAAAATATGGTAATATGCAAGCATATTCATAAGAGTAATAGGCTTAGCCTTGTGAAAATTCTATTTACTAAAATACCTGAAAACGGAGAGATGTATCATAGAATTAATGTGACAATTTTATATGAGTTTGATTCCCTCTGTACGGTGACTTTGAGCCTCTCAACCAAGAAAAACATGCTAGGGCTGAATAAATAGTTTGCTGAATTTTAGATGAACTTGAGCGAAATTTTTTTGTACTCACCAACAGGACTCCCTTGGTCTTGCCATCTGTATTCAGCTAATGGATTGACTGCAGCATCGAGTTGACTAGTGTCAGGATCATTCCAGCTCTGCACATTGAAGCATGTATAGCCTTAGTCTTCCCCTATTGCAGCTGCAGCAGAAAGGCAAAACTCTTCTTACATAACTTGTGATGGCTTCATGAGTGTCAGCCATTTTCTTAATATGGCTGCATATTATTAGTCCAGGAATGTTTATGACTGAGATGAAGTTATTTTAGCCAAAAGATTGACAATTGATATTTACCTAGTTTTTCTCGTGAAGACGTTAATTTTCACTTGTAGGCACTTAAAATTTTGAGCATAGATCTACACACTCCACCTATATCTATGCTATACCTCCTGGTGTCTCCAGAACAGATATTATCACATCTAGAATATAGATTCAACATCGACTCAACTGAACTACACGTACATGGGAAACTATCCTCACATCACCCACTCTCTCTCCAAGAGCCAAAATAGTACCCCACGACTTTCTCAATAGATTATAGCTAGAGTCTATTAGTTCTAAAATGTGACTTCATTGTCTACTTGTGCTGCTTCATATCTCCAGAGTCTGTTTATTCCACAAGAAAGTGAGGATGAGAGGAGAAGTGGCTCATTCTAGCTTAGCTCTTATAAAACATCTTATAAAAATGTAGACTCAAATCCACCTGCCATCTTGAGTTCCCGTGGCTCAATGGTAAGAACCTTCTATTGTCTGGGCAAATACATATATTTACCTAGCAATAGATTAATCTTTTATTGAGGTGCAGGTAATAACTGATGATGACATAAATATTGAAGATGTGAAGCTCATAAAAAATGAGGTCATCAGGCAAACATTTTCTGAAGAGAAGACAAGAGTGGACAACTACTTCTGACATAGAAGACACTGCGTTATTGAGCCACTGTCTACTACAGCTCACCTAAAACTAGATTGGTGAGTACTTCCATCCTACATGGCTGGGTACAGTAGCAGTCATGAAACGGGCAATAATTACTAATTGTCTAGTCATTCATTGCCCATACTATCCGAAACCGAAAAATGACATATTAAAAATGAACCGACTGCAATGAATACTGAATTTTTTCTATACATGCCCAGAAGACTGCTCTAACGATATAAAATACTTTACTTCGGTTTGATGGGCAAGTGTGGCTAACAATCTTCTTGGCCTTTTAACTGCAAGCCCTTCTTTGGAGAAAAGCTGCATGCTGGAAGTGTTGTTGGAACTAAAATCAACTGAAGCCATATTTAGGATGTTAAGAAGTCGCCAAAGTGAGATGTTTTTTTAAAAGTATGTGTGTGTGGGTTTATGTGTACCATAGAGGTCAGACCAATATATGTGACCAGATTTGGGAAAGCTCTCCCAAATGCTGTTTTTATTGATTCTTTTAATATTAGCACCTTTGATGTCTTAAAGATTATGTCCTGAAAGTTTAAAACTCCGTGAGTGTGTTCCTTTGAGCTACGACATGAAAAAGTTGCCCTCCATCAAACACTTAAAAATTAATCGTTGAGTAAGTGTAGTCCAAATAATGCATGTTAGAGAGCATGTGGGGTGAAGCTGTATAATCCCAAAAAGCGGTTATCACTTAGTGAATGAAGATTTTTTGGAGTTGGGTGGATAAAGACTTGTTTTAAAAAGTGTGAGTAGTAGATAGGCCAGTTTAGGAGTTGGATAAGGTGTAGGATGAGTTGGTCAGCTATGTCGGGTGTTTATTCTTAGCTAGTTAGCTGCTGCAAAAGAAGTTAACTTACTTGATTCTCAACTTGCTTTAGCTTATCATTATTGCTAAAGTAAGTTGAGAGAATCATCAACACTTTTGCTTACTAGTTAGATGCTAGCTAGATCTGTTAGCTACATTATGGCGTGACTTATTGGCCATAAGTTATCCTCTCACCATTGGATTGCTGGGAGAGATTTAAAAAAGCGAACCAACTTAGTTAAACATCTATACCAAATCAGAAATTCGACGTACATTATGGGATGGCATTAATATTGTGGTCAGTCTTTTGTGACCACGCCCTGACCAAAAACCATGAATATCATTACATTTGTTTTTATCAATATTAAAATGGTTAATATTGCAGAATCTATATTGCAGAATCTATTGCATTCAGCATTCAGCAATGGTTTGTTATGACAAAATACAAACATGGTTAAATAGTTAAGATATTGGAAGCATGTTACTAGGTTATTATAACAAGCATATAGCTACCAGTATATAGCATGCTCACATGAGTCTTTAAGTGTCTCATTTGTCCCGATGAAGGCTAGAGTATCTAGTCGAAACGTCAAGAGAAGACGATTTCAAGTTGATTATTGAGAAGGTTATTGTAATGTTATTATGTCAACTGAGAGTTCATTGAAAGCATTTTACTTTACAGTAACTTTCTCAATAATCTTGTATTCTCTTGATGTTTTGACTAGACGAGGTATTTAATATTCTCAGTATTTGATCCACCCAGTAGGGTTTTTGTAGACAACATTGCCATTGATGCTAGTGAATTTTTTGTCTTACATTGTTTACATGCATTCTATATACACCACTTGTTTATAAAGCTGAATCTATTTTTACAGATTTATAATTAAGTTATGAGAGGAGAAGGAGAGCGAGGAGGAAACAGAGAAGCTAGTTTACAAGCACTATCATCAAGTCTATGAACAAAAATGTATTAAGTTCATAATTTCAACCAAGGCTATACATGGAAAGCTAGCTCTATATTATTACTGCCGTCTGGACAACAAAAGACCAGTTCACAATATATCACGAGGCTTTTACATCACTTTGCATTGTGTCACTTTGAACAGTTCCCAAAATCAGCCTCGTCGCGTTGTATCGCTTCGCTTCAAAATATTAAAATTAATAGAATTTTGACCCCAAACTATGAACTCCACCCGAACCTTCAATCCCTATGGTTGTGGAGATACAGCCATGTACTAGGAAAGTTCCTCGCAGGCTCTATCAACCTTTTCTCTTGCTTGAGGATTGCAGAAACGCATGTCGACTGATGCATTGTTACCAGAGCTAGATGAGAAATTGAGTCGATTCAACCAAAGTGCTACGGCTTCATGTCCACCATATCACAAGGGACATGTTGCATCACTTTGCTTCACTGGTGCAAGCAGCATATTGAGAAGCACCTTATCAGACTAAAGACCTGTCCACACTGCACAAGTCAATTCACATTAATCGTGCCCACACTGAATTCAAATTAGAATAATGCGCATTAATCTGGTATGAGTTGAAAATTTAAATAACTACATGAGTCTGCATTGAAAATATCTCACGTGAGTGTGCTGTTGGGAACTTTGGAGCTAGATGTATACTATCTGTGACCTGCAGCCAAACTAACTAGATACCTAGAGAACTGTTGCTATGTTTATACATCCTGTATCTGGACTTCTGAAGTTAGTACAGTGCAACCTTCATTGGTTCCACCTTTCCCTCAGCTCTCTCCTCTTTCTTCTCTGCAGAAAATGTTTTCTGCATTTTGCAGGTAGTTGATCAGCATGAAAAGGATGCAAAAACAAACTCCATCTCAACTAAAGCTACAGTATATGATTTTGACTTTTTTTGGTAGACCTATTATTTTTGCTTCATGCGGTTTATTCCAGTGCTAATGAGGATGTGATGAATGCACATTGACTTGGAGTGTTTTTCCCCCCTCCGAAAAACGACTTCTGCTAGGTTTAGTTGCCTGATCATTTTTTGGGTCGTCGAAACCACAAACGATCCACTTTCACCAAAAAAATCTAGTTACCAGGAAGTGACACACTTCAAATTAAGTGCATAAATAGAGCAGGTATTTCATTATTATTTAAAAAATGATCGTGCCTGTGTTGTTTTGGTTGAGAAAACCCAGAGTGCTGTACAACCCTGTTGATGGTGAGTGGGTTAATGTTTGCTGTCTAGTTGGCTGTGATGTACAGAAATAAAGTTTATATTTGACATATCCCTTAGGTGATGGGGATGTGTTCTCAGGAGATGAGGCATGCTCAAAGATCAGTGATTTTTATAGTATTATTTCATGCATTAAAGTTATACCATTGGATTCTTTAGGTTGATATGACACCATTGAACCCTTCAACATCATCTTTAATGCATGCCGAGTTATATTCAAACACTAGGATGATGGCTTTTGGGGAGGAAGTGAACTTTGGCAGATAAAGTAATCCTCTAGCATTTGCTCAAGGGCATGATTGTCAGAGTCTCACATCATGTCAAGGCCTTCCCGGCCCAGCCGTTGAAAGCACTGGCTATGTTGTCTGTACAAGTCATCTCTGTAAATCTAGGCTAACTTGAAAAATCAGGACAAAGTACAGCAGCTAAAGAAAGCATGCCTAACGTATGCGCTCAAAGCATGCATAGCAAAGCCCCATTAATGAAAGGCAAATGCATCGACCTAGCTTGCTGTAAGGACTTATTTTATCCAGTATATAGAATGAGCACCTGAGCTTATAACTGCCATATGGTTTATAGATGAAGGATATTTCTAGCTGTTGATACAATAAAAAATCAAACTGCTTATGTATCTAATAATTGCTCCACCACACAGGTTTCCACAAATCCGGTCACACGGGGAGTGGCACTCCCTTATATATATATATATATATATATTGCACTCCTTTATAATACTTACAAATTGCTTGGCATAATCAAAGAAATTCTCTTTCCCTGGTGAGTCATGAATGAAAAGTTCCTATACATAAAGTAAGGTCGTTAATGTAAAGGAGGTTCAACAAGTGATTTAACTATTGTTGTAAATGAGGTTGACCTAGCTAGGACAGGTAGTTATTTAACTCCTATAAAGTGGCTGAAGAGATGGGGTGGGGTGCTTACCTGGTGAACGAGTCAGCACCACCCTTGAACTTGATTTAATGCACAACAAAACATTACATCATTACATTATTACATAGATTTGGTAGGACTATTGCTTGTGGTTATGACTTTGGAGCACCATAGATTAAGACACTTTCACTGTTTGAACTCGATATATACTGTGCGCTATCTTTCAATGGTAAAAACGTTGCATAGATATAACCATGCCAAAGTTACATGCAGTCAAAGTTGTGGGAACTCAAAATCTGAGTGACTGAATGTGCTACAGTTGTGGTTCTGATTGGAAAGTGCTAAACAGCTGAAATTGTGAGCAAATTTGGGGAAAACAGTCTAAACACTGTTTCTATATTTAAAAACAAGGATTTTTTTATTGGCGCCTATGATTATTGGCGCCTATGATTATTGGCGCCTATGATGCCTAAAAATTGTAGCCTTTGAGCTGTGACATGAAGCAGTTGCCCTCCAGCAAGCATTAAAAAATTAATTATTGGAGTAATTGCATTCCAAATGCATTACTAGGGCATGGATAATGTGAAGTCATATACTTCTGAGGTGAAGTCATACACTACTAATTTTGCTCGAGAATGTCCCTATTGGAGCCACTCACCATTTTGAAGCCTTCCCTGGCCCATCTATTTAGAGCACTAGCTACCCAAGTCATCTCTGTAAATCCAGGCTAACTTGAAAAGCAGCAGACAGCTGAAGAACGCATGGTCAAATCCAACATACCAATGCTCCATTCCACGAAGGGTAAATGCATCAACATAGCTCACTGTAATGGCATATTTTGTCCAGAACTAGCTTTACCACTGCCATACATTTAACCATTATGCAATAATTTTTTTTAATGGTCATATTTTACCAAAAACTAATAAAACTGCCTGTACTTCAATAATTGTTCCACAGCATTTCGACTAGTTTTCACATATCACATATCCAGTCACATATATGGCAAGAGGAAGACTTACTCTATAAAATGAGCATTTTTATTAGGCGCTAAAATGTGACAAGGTAGTCAAGCATGGCACTGGGAGGGGGGGGAAGGGAACTGATTTCAATACCACTCATTTAGTAGAGGAAGGCTTCCTCTTGCCACATAGTAATTTCAGCTTTCTAGTAATTTCTAATCAGGAGCCACAATAGCAGCAAATTGCACTCAGATTTTGGACACTAAATTTGGCTGCATCTAACTTTGGCATGCTTATACCATTCTAGTATCAAAAGAGAGCACACAGATATCTATCTTTGTGGCTATGTATCAGTTCAGTGACTAGTCCCACCCTTTTGCACACGAAGGGGATTTGAAACCAGTCGATCTAAAACAAAGTATTTTTTATGCTACTAGCTATTTAGCTAGCTAGGATTTGTAAAGTTACATTTGCTATTTTTAGTCCTCAGGGTCACTGAAAGGAGCAATACCATCAGTGTCCTCATCATCTAAACAGGAAGGGAACCTCAACATTACTGTCATCTTCTCCACATCTAGCTATAGTAGCTGCAAAGTGTGGCTACCATGCTGCACATGCCCATTGCAATCAATGTAGAAAATGCGAAGCCATTTGCGTATTCTATCTACAATTTTGGGGGGTTGAGCAATGTACTAAGCACACTCGCTGAATTATCAGAGTTTAAGAAAAGTGTATGGTGGGTGTTTGCTAAACAGTGAGCACTTGACAGGCACCTTATGGTAAATGTTCAAATAAGAGTAAAAATGCAATATTGAGACAAAGCATACAGCGTCAATACTAAAGAGTCAAAAACTCAAAAATCACTCAAATCAACTCACTAATTCTACCCCCATGTTCAGTCATGCCCCTGCATAATATGGATAATTATTGAATTACTACATACATGCAATCAGTTAACTATATTGTTATATATACTTCACCACAGCTCTCATCTGATAATTTGCTTACAACGGTAACATCCGTGTCTTGAATCTGCACTGCTTTGACAGAGATGACAACACCAGTATTCTACAAGCAAGTGAGTGTATAACAGTAAAATGAAAGCAAAATACTTGGAAACGTGTTCAGGTTGCTACACTCCTCATAAGAATTATGAGAAAAAAGAAAATGATGGATCAAAGTCGTGAATCCTGGTATGCACTCTTCTGCAATATATCTATTTAGGGGCGCTCAGCCATGCACGAGTGAATACATTTTTGTGGGGTTGCTACAGATCTTTTTTTGACGTCCTGCTGTCTTCGGCAGGCAAGGACCCTAATAGCTCTAAGAATGAGCCATGATCGGGGACAAGTAATATACCATAAATGATTCTATGGTTTATCAAACTTCACTTTAAACTCCCCCCCCCCCCCCCCCTCCACCCCCCCAAAAAAAAATTCTCACCAATGGACTATCTACTTTACTCAAAACCTTTATGTTGATTTCTTCTGTAATGCTCAGCAGAAAATAATTGCAATAGTTATAACAAGTAGCATGATACTCGGGTGCACCATGCTATAACTTGCAATTTTGTGGCATTCAGGTGGTCCATGACTAATATTTTCTTTATGATTGTACACCTTGAGTCCGTGTAAAAAAAGTTACAAAACAAGGGGAGCTACATATGAGTTTCATATCTGCAGCAGATATAGTTTGTGTTCAATCCGGTCATTCCAGAAATGGATCAGGTTTGTGGCAATTCTGTGGTAATTCTGTTGAATATTGAGCATTCCAGAGGCACATGACAGCATCTAATGTTTTTTCCCTGCATTCATATATAGCCTACACCTTAATTGTCATAAATCTGATGCAATACACAAATTTACTCACCATTGTGTAGGACTTTGGAAATTGAATCCCATCACTACTGAAACTCTGAGCGATAGCTGATTTTCCAACAGCACTGTCTCCTATGGGAAAACAACAAAATAATATATTCATATTTTCTCCTGCTCTCCTGCATTCATAGCTAAGCACCCTTCACTTGTCATTGACCATGATTCATGCAGAAATAATTAAAATCACTTCCTGAGGACGTTCTTAGATTGGAAACCATCACATGCATACACTAACATTGCACTCCTTCCCATTCACTAGCTACTGCTATGTCACACTCATAGAGGGAAACAGCCAGGAATGAGTTCACAACATAACTGCTTTCATCATCAAATGTACAGATATATAGAACATGGCAATTACCTAAAATTATGCACTTCGCCCTCAGGATTAGAGGCATGTCTGAAGTTGAGACTGGTTCCACTGTTGCATAGTAACGAACCACGTAACATAGCACGTGACCTATAAAGACCACGTGTCTTGATTATGCTTTGGATTCGAATGCTACCAGTCGTCTTGGTACCTACAGTATTGCTGACAGGATTGTCACTATGGTACAGACATCACAACAAGAAGAAACAATATGAAACACTCAAAGCAGACAGGCCTTCTTATATCGTTTTGTTCTTCCCGGATGATGCAACAGCACGTTCACTTTCGGCTAAAACAAAAACTACGCCTAATAAGCAGAATGAAGGAAGTCTTTCAGTACTAATGTTCACGTTGCAAAAGGCCAAGAAGTCGATAGATGCATGCATTTTCGCTTTCTCGTGCAAGGAGATTGGAGATGTTCTAGTTAATGCGCACCGTCGTGGAATTGAGGTGCGTGTTATCACGGATTATGAGCAACTCTCTGCCCACGGTTCACAATTTGAAAGGCTACGCAGAGCTGGAGTACAAGTTAGACACAACTGCACTTCTTACTTCATGCATCACAAGTTTGCTGTTATTGACCAAGCTCTCTTAATTAATGGTTCATTGAACTGGACTTTACAAGGTGTGTGTGGCAACCAGGAGAATGTGGTTATAACTGACAATTCAGAAATGGTTTCACCTTTTGTGAAGCAATTTGAGAATCTCTGGGATTGTTATGACCCCGAGAAAAACTTATAGTCGGAATATTTTTTGGTGCAACTTTTTCCCCCATTTTTTTTCAAAGTGATCTTCAGCACCATCCCAGTATGTGCATTGCTGTAGTTGGTCAAAGTCAGCAATGTGTTAAACTAATAAATGGGAATTGGAGCCTGAGGGAGAGGAGGAATCCAATATACAGGTAGCTGCTGTAGATGGATTTGGTGTATCACCAAAACAAAGAACAAGGGGCCATTAAATTGAGTGTTTATCTACTAACATTTCTTTCTTGTCTGTCTTTGTTTCTTTGTCCCTCGGTGGGTGCTGACATAGGGACCCAGGATGATTTGATGGGAAATAGGGCTAACTAGGGAAAGAACATAGGCAAGGTTTAGGACCCAGCAAAGCAACCAATGGCAGATACAGGTTGGCACTAATGTTCCTTTCTGTCTGTCGTCAATGAGTGCTCGCATAACCCATGGGCGATAGGGTTAATGCCTGAGGTGGGCTTATAAGTATAAGCCTGCTGCGAGCACTTATTATATATACCTTCAGAATTGGTATTTGAAAATTGTACTTGTTTTTACAACCACCCAAAACTATCTGGTGGGTAGGACAAAGGTTTTCGGAATTCTAGTTAACTCATACTTTTTTCATCGGTTTCAAGCGTATTTATAGCTTTCATATGGATTATGCTTCATTTCAAAACACCTTAGCACACCTTAGCACACCTTAGCACCACTACCTTTGGATAAGGAGGAAGTCCTGGAAGAGAAATTGTCTCCATCATGGCAGGAAAAAATAACTTAACTACACCTTGTCACAACACTGTTCTCTGTTGCTGGGTGGATGGTGCCTGGCAGAGCCAGGCCGATTCAAATCCTAAATCATTATGATGAGGTGAGCATTGCCATATATAACCATTCCTTAACTTAACAATTTGGTGCAAACTTTACTGATATAAAAGTTCCAGGAGATGTTAGAGGTGACCAAAATATGCAAATGAAGGAAAGAGTTCAAGGTATATATGTGTTGAGAACTAGTTTTAAGAAAGAGAAGGCGAGGGATTTTCAAGAATGATCATGCACCTTTATTTTGAAGATAGTCGAGGTGATAACTCAGATTGCATAAGAAGTCAATGGAGGAAGTGCGTGAGAAAGAAGGGGAGAGGAAGAAATCAGCTGCATAGAAGAGAGAGTGGAAGTTTTGTAATATAATTTCTATAGAGAAGTGGACCAAGAATATATATAGCCTTGGGAGTCCTGAGCATGCATGGCATGGGAAAGAAAGAGATGACCACACTTTGTGAACAAGCTGTAAAATAAGATGAGAGCCAGCTGAGTGAGAGTAGGAGGATTGATAGAGGACAGGGTGTTTAGGCAAGGTTTATGTGGCATAGAGAGTCAATGGCTTCTTGAAATCGAATAATGCTGTGTGTATGGGGAATCGAAGCAGGCTAGCCAATATTGGGGAACGCTAAGATAGAAAATTCTGTTGAAAAACCCAAACAAACTCCGTATAGCTTGGCCAATAATGGGGGGGGGAGGGAAATGTCAATATCTCATATGGGAAGCAAAGGAGCTCACTCAGGTGGGCAAGGAAATGGAGGAAAAGAGAGTGAAAGAAGAGGAGAGACACATGGAAAACAAGCTAATAAAAACCACACTTTAACTTTTCTACTCTGCAAACTGATGCTCTTCCAATAACTCGTCTTCCCCTATAGTCATTTTTGAATGAACTATTTTTTTTTTAAGTAATAAATCATTACACACACACACACAATCTCACATACCAAGGTCAGATCTGTGCTTCCTCTTAAATCAGGAGTTTAGCAGAAGAATTTCTAACTTAATTCATTTAATGGAAGAACGGGAAATCCAGGAAGGGTTAGAATGGAGTAACAGCTTAGGGAGAATAGTTTTATGCACGAGTTCTTCAAGATGAGCCAGGACCCAGGAGGCTTCAGTATATATTGGGGAGAGAATGATGTCCAAGGGGAAATGGTGTTGATGAGTTGAGTAAAGTTTGTGTGAGGCGGGGGGGAAGATTTGTGGTCCAAGTTAGTTAGATGCAGGAGGAGGGACTTTACAGTGGGTTAGAGTGATGGTAGAGGGAAAATATACCAGACGGACGATATATATGGATACCATTGTAGGAGGATGAGTTGTGGGTTGAACGATTTGGCTGAGAGCGGGAAAAGGTCTAATATTGTGTGGATCTTATCGAGGAGTGGAGAAGGTGGAGAGAAGCTAACATTAATGTCCTCTAGCTCTTGTTAGATAAAAAAAATTGTTGATGTTTATTGTTTTTGCCAAATGCTTCAGTCTTCATCAGGCAAATGAAAAAAGGGACACAATGTAGTGTTGCACAGGAAATATATACACGTGATTCATGATCTGTCTGGATGCTAGAGTGTATAAATAAATAAGCACAGTGGTATATATATATACGAGACAGATAATGATAGACGTGCATAGTCTTGATAGTTGAGATCCAGCATCATCTTGATTGAAGCACTGATCCTCAAGTCAATGTGCATGAAACCATACCCATCATTATTTTGCTTTACATCATGAATTATGTGCATTTCATGTCAAATGCATTGCAATGAGTATACACATTGTGTTCTTTTTATTCCACCCATCCTGATAAAGACCAAAGATAATGGGGGGGGAAAGTAAAAGCAAAATCTATATCTTGTCTAGCTGAGTTGAGTCAGCAAATAGCTGTGTTTCACTACAAAGAAGTGTTTAGTTCGTTTCCTCAAAAGCTTACTCTTGTGACGATACTTTCACCTTCAACATAACCAGGTAATCCTGACTAGCAACGAGGGTATCCAAGTTCGTTCATATATATATCACATTCACTGATCATTTCTTGATTTCTTTCACATCTGTTAGGCAATCCAGTCGACTTTCAAGAATATTGTCGTTTCTGCTACATATATAGCTATAATTATGTATATTACTCGAGCTAAAATACTATTCGAGCTGAATTATTAGTCGAGCTGAATTATTACTCGAGCTGAAATATTACTCAAGCTGAATTCTCAGCAACAAACTAAATTATTTACAGCTGAATTTCACCGTCCCAAAACATCCTCTATGCAAGGCACCCAACCCAGAACATTATTCTCCAAACTAAACGAAGCAGAGAAATGTTTTATAAAGCCTGCTGTGAAAGTAAATTATTAAGGAATTTGCTGCCAAGAACAACTCAAAAATATAATCTGAAAGGTGGCAATATCCTATCGTAGGTATATTAAGGATCAGTCCAAGCTTCAACTGACGACAGAGCTGAGCTATTCAACACTTGTTCCACTCCGTCATTAACTAATAATTTGCCCTTGACAAATTTTGCACTTATGTATATACATGTATTAGAGAAAGATGAACTTGATGTTATGTCTAACTTGGGCATTCATAATCAATGGGCATTGATGGGATAGGGCCTAAGCTTCCAAGATACTGTGCCATTGCTCTTTACATACCTCTCCATCATCTCTTCCAAACGAGCCTCTCCATCCTCCTCCCATCCACAAAGCAGGTAATAAAACAGGCATTTCTCATATCCCTCCTGAACATCTCGTCCAAGATAATATAGTGGAGCAGATTGTATATGAAAAGTTGGTGAATTTCTGGAACCCACTGTATCTATTGTCTAATTTGGCTAAGAAAGCAATCCCCCTACAGCAAGCTTTTATTGTTCTGTAATTTCCAAAGCTTTCGACAGTGGACTGCATATTGAACTACAATGTACTTCAAAATTGTGGTCAGCTGAGATCACAGATGGCCTGTGCCTGTGACTTTGGTTTCAGAGGAAGGTCACAGTGTGGATGCCTAGGGAGTAGTACTGTAGTAGTAGATATCTGTTACTTTCTGTGGTCTTCAGGGAAGCATTCTGGGACCTTTGGTGTATACGGAACTAACCATTGCCATTTACTGTACTTGCAGAAATGTCGAAAATTGGTATATATATAAAAGGGTCTCATCTCATGACAAAGAGAAAATCTTGACTCGCTATGCATCTGGAGCAGGAAGTGGAAGTTAATCCAAGTGTGCTCCTGCCTGTCATCAGTTCCAAAAATAGTTTCAAAAATATATATATAGCATTCTTTAAATGGAGTGACAGTATCTTCAAACCTTTCCTGGTCAATCTTCAGAGCATACAAAATGATTGGCCTTTTATGGATGTTCAGCCTCCCAAGAACTTGGAAGAAGCAACACCAAAAAATCCTGTGCTTCTAATTTACTGGTCTCCCATTTGGCACCTTCGCCTGATCAAAGGCATCATCAAACTCAAGACATTACGTTCCATATATATACTAAAATATATTTTGAGTGATCCAACTATATATAAGTTTAGACTTATGCAACTCCACTCCTATATTATTATATATATAATATACACCGCTGATGTTTTTTGGAACTGAACGACATAATGTTCAGCATAAACAGTCCTGTGTGTTTCCCTCTCCAAGCATCTTGATGACTGCTTTTAGCAAAAACACAACTAGATCTAGCACAAGTAATAAAATGCTTCACTGTAGATATTCTAATACCTCTCACTGTTTAACAGGATACCACACTCTGTGTGTATATTATGTCCAAGAGGAAATACTCTATAGCCACTTTTCAGAGAACTCCGACTCCCTCAACCCTAGGGCTTATCATTTCCTTTGTATATACATGTTCATGTGTTCCTCTATCGCCTTCTGTAATGGCGTCTAATTGTCTTTTAGTTCACTTATAATCGTCACTTTAATCTTCCTTTATTATTGTGATACTGTCGAGCATTCAAAAAAAATTTTTTAAAATCCATGTAGATCTTGAATTCATGTGTACAATTTAGTGTTAAACGTAGTGTAAAGACTGTGATTGGTTAGTTCTGGAGTAAGGCCACACAGCACACAAAAATAACCTATCTAGGTCTTGGAACCTGAAGAAATCTTGTCCACACTGGCATAATGATTGCTCACTTGTAAGCCACAATAGTGGTTAGCATACTTGTTCATGCATAACATTAATGCTAGCCTGTGCATGGCTATTACTTTAAAATCATCTTCTAAAAAATCAACTTCAAATTTTATTCACTCGACGTTTCGACTAGATGCTCTAGTCCTCATCAGGAATAATGAGACGCTGCTGTGCTGCTTTCATGGATTAGCCACACAGCACAGAGAAGGGAGGAAAATGCAGAACACATGAAACAAACGATAACATTTTAACTTGTGTACAGTCCTGCTCGGGCCCATGAATAGATCATGAAATAGCTGGGGGAAGGGATGGTAGCACAATGTGCTCTTCAATCAAGTGGCTGTGGAGGAGGATGAATGTATATAGAGAGGATAAAGATTGAACAGAGGAACCCATCACCTGTTGCAGAAATGAACATGGTTCTCTTTTCATGTTTGCATTCTTCTTCTTTTATTTATTTTTTTTTTAAATTTATTTACAACCGAACGATGACAGAGCCATATATACCTCAAGTTAAAAAGTTAAAAAGTTCATGCGATGACTAGGGAAATGGCTCGTCCCCAACCCTGATGGCAAAGATCCCATTACTGAGGCTGCATTCCCACGCTGCACAGCCACAGAAATCCGTTGAAGAAGATGTTGGTGGGAGTCCTCTTCATAAGTCACTGACCTCAGGCGGCGTCCCAACTCCCTGAAGAATGCCTTTGCTTGAGGCCCAAAGGATCCACACGTCTCTACCGCCACAGGTACAAACTTGTATGCCGAGTCCAGGTGGGCGTACTTTTCACCCTTCAAAATCTCCGCCTGGGCTGCCACTGCACCAGCCTCAGTGACTGCAGCCAAAAGGTTGGATGGGGCAAAGGTGTCACTGCAGGTTGCATCCCATACCAAGAGTCTACCACTTGACCATGGAATGATGGACATGCCATCAGGTCTCTTTCCATCGGACCGAAGCAGACATGAGGGCTCCAGCCGGGAAGGGACATTTGCAGCAGTTAATGACCGGTGGATGATGTCATTTAAAGCACCATGGCGAGAAAGCCTTCCCTGACTGTGCCTACAGCTCAACCCATGTGTACCAAACTGGTTGACATCCGATCCACAGTAACTACAAGAGTGTGGCTGGCACAGGGGTGCTCCAAGACGTAGCCCAACTGCTATTCGAACTACATCATCGCTCATTCGGAGACCCAGTGAGGAGATTGGCAGGGCATTAAGCCAGGCACCTGACTCACATGCAGACACGGCGAGGAGACGAGCTCCGGTTTTGGGGTCACTAGCATTCCGCAAAAGTGACTCTGCATTTTCCAAAATACGAGGGATGTCCCACGATTTCTGCTGATGGGAAGCAGGCGGGGCTGGAGGAGGCAAGACAAGGTCATCACCCCAGAGTGAAAGGGCAACCTCAATCTCAGGGTACTGGACAAAAACAGCAACACACATCTCTACAGGCACATGTTCTTAGAAGATACAGCAGCAACACACACTCGACGTTTCGACTAGATGCTCTAGTCCTCATCAGGAATAATGAGACGCTGCTGTGCTGCTTTCATGGATTAGCCACACAGCACAGAGAAGGGAGGAAAATGCAGAACACATGAAACAAACGATAACATTTTAACTTGTGTACAGTCCTGCTCGGGCCCATGAATAGATCATGAAATAGCTGGGGGAAGGTGCCTCATGTTGTCTTCTATTTACTTCCATCTGACCTCCAACCTTTCGTTCACATTGTATATATACCATTAAACTTGAATATTGCTCATTCATTGAAGCCATGATGGCAGCTATATATGTCTGACGAGGTATATTGTTCCCCATCCCTAATGTTGGAAGTAAGAGTATTATCTGTAAATGCCTTCTATACATGCATGCCTCGTCTGTTCCTGCCCTTTGTCTACTATAATTCTTCAAAGCTTTAGTCAGCGAGCTATATAACATCTTTGCATACTTGATACACAGCTTGTCCATACACTAAATCTTTTGGTATCTGTGCAACTAGTTCAGGATTTGGGGTTTTGCATTATTGTCAGTTCCTCGCCGTGTGACTCGTACACTGACCTGAGGCAACAGAATCCAGCATTCTCTGAATGCTCTCTCACCCAACATAACAAGAACTTCCGTCTCTTAGCATACCCCCATCCGCAGCCATCTCTCTACCGTTTATATACATATAGCTCGCACATGCACACAACCAGCATCTGACAGGTGGATTATGATTACTGGAACACGTTCCATTCGGTCCCGAATCACCCATTTTTTAGGTTCAAAACATGTTTGTGACGCTTCAATCTAGTGCGGATGAGCAAAACACGTTCAAACAAATGTACAGCGTGGACAGGCCGTAACCATAGCAACTTCTTGTAGGCTTCTCGACTACATTAAAATAAACGAACAAAAAATATTGAATCAATTTGTTGTCTTCATTAATCACTATTAGCTAATAGATAAAGGGTCCCATCAACCTTGTGGTCTACATTGGTAATTCCTTGTCATTCTTTTGAGGGGGGGCAAGTTAATCCAATATTATTTGTCTTGTATATATATGGTGTTAATAGTGTATTTGTAACTGGCATAATAAGCATCGAGATATTTTGTAATATATAATATATATATATATATAGGTTAAATGTCAAACAACTCTGAGTGAAAATAAATATTGAGCTATTGAGGTGCAAATTTCTGTGCTTGCAGTCGAACTCTCTTGTCATATTCCACTCTGTTCTGACTGCAGTTTGAAAAAATAAACAAATAAGCTGAAAACACACAAACTTATCAATTATTATTTGCCCAACAGAATGCACCCCAGACAACATAATATATATATAGCATTTATTAAATCGAAGCAAATTAGTATGCCCGTAACTAGACCATGCAGCACATCTATAATTGCATTGCAATGCACGTGCTCATCTCGAACATAATGCGATCATAAATACACATAGGTGAGATTTTCACATAATGCGATCATAAATACGCATAGGTGAGATTTTCGTCCAAGGAGCAGCCAGTATTAATGGGGTTTATTAAGGAGCAGCCAGTATTAATGGAGTTTATTAAGGAGCATTAATGACGTTTATTAACCCTCTCACCGCTGTAAGCGCCATATGGCGTAATGGACTTTAAAAATCGCTAATAAATCGATCGCTCCGTCTATAGGCCTAATTTGCATACCACCGGAAAGAGCAACTCTTACTCTATATGGTGTCCAAAAATTACATCCGGAAACGCCCGATTAGTTAGCGAAAAGTACGCAACTACCGACGGTTCGCGGTTTTGACGACCTAAAAATAGGTGGATTTATAACGCTTGAAAAAGTACTTTCCCTAGTTTCTAGCGAGGATTTTGCTCTCTCTGAGGATGAGTCACAGGAAGAAGAAGGTGAAGAAATATGTGGCTACCTTGGAAATGCAAGTTCTGATCGTGCAGCAGTTCATTCTTTATCCGCTATAGTCGACCCTACTTTAGACCCTCAGGATTCTTCCTTTTGCTATTACCAGCTCTCTAGTGATGATGAAATTGATCAGGAAGCCTTCTCAGGTTTGTTAAAGTATCTACATATTTGTATTTAAATGTTCTTTCTCAAATAGCTGAATTTCAATAACATAAATATTTATAGTAAACCATTGTATAATAGGCTATAGAATCATATGAGCAAATTTGGTCCAAAATCCACAGCAATATGCCTCAATTATTATGACTAATGTTTACTAATTCCTAACTAAATGTTAGTAAATATATTATAAACATTTTTTGTTGATTAAATGTTAGATATTGAAAGAGAATTTTGTATAATGATATTCATATTTTGTGGTTAATAATGTGGTTAACTGCAGAGACCACATTGTTTATAAATAATGTTACTATCACATGACAAAATTGCAAATGATATAAATGGATTGCTGATTTTATAATGATTTTTTTTTGTAGCTGGTATAGTTTTAAAAAAATGTCCAGGAAAGTCAGCGGTGAGAGGGTTAAGGAGCAGCCAGTATTAATTGAGTTTATTTCCGTGAGGACAGTAGTTCAGAAGATGACAGCATCCACTGCAAGTCTGGGCATGAAGCAGCCAGTACTGCAGCAGCTATCACCAGGAGATGGCTACACTGCATAATGAAGATGGACTGGCTGGTGATGATATATTTTGCAACAGGTAAAGCCGACCTGGAAGGAACAGCGGATGATCAACTGACACACAACAATAGCTCCTGTTATATACCCGATCAAGGTCAGGTGATCCATTGCACGCAAGCCTTGGCGTGATACGCAACTAGACAGCTCATCAAGTTAACAGAACGCACGTGATCTAACCAAGGATATGTGGGGTACCATTAATGTGATACGCACACACCACTAAGCAGTCTATGCAGAGCAAATAACATCAACATATAATTATATACAACTCATCAATTATTCTCAATGAACTCTCAGTTGACATGATAACATTAAAATCACCTTCTCAAAATCAACTTCAATTTTTATTCACTCGACGTTTTGACTAGATGCTCTAGTCTTCATCAGGAATTATTGAGAAGGTGATTTTAATCATCAATTATTATTCCATACCAGTAAATAGTATATGCTTCGGCTTGTGCAGGATCTCTGATGTTGGGATCATTTAACAGATCTTGAATTCCTAATAAAATCTGTTAAAAAAAGTTTTAAAAAAATGATGTGAAATTCTATACATTCTATATATATAGCAAGGTTGTATAATTATTCATTGTCAATTGTTAATTGCTATATAGAAGAGAGGAGAACAAGTTTGTAATGTCATGCGTTCTGAAAGGAGAATGGTTTGTCTTGTAAGAAAGTTCATTTTGTTGCGGTGGAATATATTTATCACTAATTGCAGATGAAACTGCACTGGGCATTAGGGAGTACTGGGCATCAGGGAGTGCAGGGGCACAGTAGATCAGTTTGACACATTTCAAGATGGCGGCCACCCAAAGCATCTCAGCTTCTAAGCAACCATTTTCAGCATGCCTTGAATCCGACGCCAAGGTAATAAACTGGCCGTGGAATTTGCCTTCAAGATTCTCATCCACATAACTCACCAAAAGGCCATTCATAAAATGTTAGTACCAAAAACACTACAAATTTTCTAACAATTACACTGGACCTATTTCTCCGATTATGAGCGTCAGCATACAAACTGTATTTGTTTGCTACCAAACTAGTGAGCAATCAGTCGGTTTACAGATAATCTTGTTCTTTTAAGAAAGAGGAACTAAACATCTGACAAAACAGGAATAACAGGAATTCTGTATCGTGCAGTGCAGTTTAATTTTTTACAGTATACTTGCAAACAATAGAAGAACATTCACTTAGTTCTTGAGTTACCTGTTGCCACATCCTTGAAGGATGTTATAGCTGACACTCTACTAAGGCAGGGTATCATACAGGATATTTTGGTGGGTGTGGGGAGAACATTTTATGCGCAGGAGTCCTCAGGTACATACACTGAGATACTTTCAGAATTTTTCAAACCTTTTCAAAACATCTTCAAACTGTTCAACATCTAGCTTGTTCTACCAGTTGGAGCGGCTACCGCTGAGCATTCCTTCAGTCAAATGAAGAGATCATCTTTGGTCTAGACTTATGATGGTCCATTAATCTTGGCACATTAATCTTGGCAGACTAATGCATTTGCTATCGCAGGACCTTGGCTCTCAACAGTTGACTTTAATCAAATTTTAGAGCATACAAACAGCAAAATCATAAAATAGCCTTGTCATCATTTTGTTTGTTCACCTACAACAAGGTCATCCTGGGATAGTCCAAAGTATCTCAGGATACAAACATTCCAGGAGCCATGTTGTATAGTCAGTCACCCTCAACAAGGTCATCTTGGGATAGTCCCAAGTATCCCAGGATACAAACATTCCAGGAGCCATGTTGTATAGTCAGTCACCCACAACAAGGCCATCCTGGGATAGTCCCAGGATACAAACATTCCAGGAGCCATGTTGTATAGTCAGTCACCCTCAACAAGGTCATCTTGGGATAGTCCCAAGTATCCCAGGATACAAACATTCTGGGAGCCATTTTGTATAGTCATCACCAACAAGGATATTTCCAAGTAACTCAAAATCCTAGGAAACCCTGTGGCAGTACTAGACAGTACCCCCCCCCCCCCCCCCCTGCATGTTGTACTTATATTATGGTCAGCTAAAATTGTAGTAAGGGCTAGGCCTGGAGCTAAGCAAACAGTACTAAACTTTTCGGCACATGCACATCATAGCAGCTGCACTACTAGATAGACATACCTGTGGTGTAGGCAATTACTAGTCACACTTCTTTACCTTTCTTTGTCAATGAGATTTTTAGTTTCGACTATTTTCATGTTAATTAATATTCGTACAGTTAGATGAAATTTATTTCATGACGTAAAAACTTTTCTAAAGGAGAAGAGGCGACTAGGGATGTCAAGCCTTGCTGTGTGAGAGGCTACCACGTGTAGTAGCAGGGGTGTATTTAGGGGCATTAGCCCACCTCCCCAAAAATTTCTTTATACAGCCCTGTAAAAGGAGTCAGTGCTGGCACAGCTGGAGAAGAGGCTACCATGTACAAGAATACAAATCTCTATTGCCAATAGCAGCTGGCGATGAGTTGGTGCATGATAGTGAGCCAACAGGGATAGAGAGAGGCACGCTGTAGCAGAGATAATGAATGAACCACCGACTTCTTATATGGTGCAGTTTTTTTGGCTTTCTTGGACTCAAACTCCCTCCCTCTCTCCACTTCCTTGTTTGCTGGAACAATAGCCCCAGGCAATATAAAGCTGACAATGCCCCCCCAAATCCGGGAAGTCCATCACTAGGTTTGGAAGTAGCAACAAGACAGTCAGAAGCGGAGAAAAACACTGCAGCATACCACCATGACCGTGAAGCCCGTGCCAGGTAAGAAAAAGAAGGGGGGAAAGGAAAAATCAAAGCTAAATCAAAGCTAAATAAATAATAAATAAACGCATAAAATTTCATTGTGGAGCACTAATTAAATGTCGTATACTTCACAACAGACGAAATTCATATATATTTTAAAAATCGATGCACTTCTGGTTGTGATAATAATAAATAAACGCATAAAATTTCATTGTGGAGCACTAATTAAATGTCGTATACTTCACAACAGACGAAATTCATATATATTTTAAAAATCGATGCACTTCTGGTTGTGTATGTGCCTCCTCTACATCTCCTACACCAGAGCAGGCCTGCATAGGAGTACAGGAGTCTTACCAACCACCCACTGAAAATAATCAGCCTTCTCCCTCACCAATCCCTCCCCCTTCTTCCCCACCCACCCCACCCCCTTCTCCCCCACCCACCCCTCCCCCTTCTCCCCCACCCACCACACCCTCTTCTTCCCCACCCACCCTTCCCCCCCACCCCCTTCTCCCCCACCCACCCTTCCCCCCACCCCCTTCTCCCCCACCCACCTCCCCCTTTCCCCCCACCCACCCCTCCCCCTTTCCCCCACCCACCCAAATATGTAGCACTTTTGGACTCGTAATTTGTTCACCTTCAACTAGCAATGATGTAATCCTGCCTTTTTTAAACCTTTAACCCAGTGAATATAGACCTTATTCCACTGAAGTTATTACGCGTACAAGCACACCGCTCGCTGCAGGCCCGGGCCAGAGGAGGGAGTGGCAAAATCAAGTGGCAGCTGACACAATGCGAAGGACTCCAGCTACGAGTCTAACTTAATAAGGGGGGACTACACCTGAAAATCTTTGGAGTTTTTTAATATATTTTTTATCAGTTCAGACTGTTGCTGTACATATCTACTAGCCAATTCTAAAGTTTTAGAGCTATTGGATGCTCCATTTCAAAGTTATGATGGTTTTTGTCCATGCATTTCTTATTGATTTGAAGAGAAACCAACAAGGAACACTAAAGGGGGGGACAGCACCATTTTTTAAATTAAAACAAATAAACTTGTGGTTACCACTTTATAGCTCTGTAGATTCTGTAAACTTCATGGTATGGACTTGATATATAGCTCAAAAGATAGGTCTCTCTTTGTGCTCTCTGTTGATACTAAAATATTTTTCATAGGTATAACTATAGCCTAGTTACTGGACCTAAAGTGGAGGGAACCTCAAAAACCTGAATGCCTGAACTGGCAGCATAAATATCTCCTGATTGCCAAGTGCTAGAGAGTTGAAATTAGCACCAGTGGCTAGAGGAAGCCCTACTCTATTCAATGAGTGTTTTCATAAGGCGCTAAAATGTAAGTAGGTGGTCAAGCATGCGGGTGGAAAATGAGTTTTATGGATTATTAACGAAATTCATTTTCCACCCACGCTTGACCACGCTTGACCACGCTTGACCACGTACTTAGATTTTAACGCCTAATAAAAACACTCATTGAATAGAGTAGGGCCTCCTCTAGCCACTGGTGCTAATTTCAATTCTGTAGCACTTGGCAATCAGGAGATATTTATACTGCCATTCAGGTTTTTGAGGTTCCCTCCACTTGTAGCTCCTGTAACTTGGCTATAGTTATACCTATGAAAAATATTTTAGTATCAACAGAGAGCACAAAGAGAGACCTATCTTTTGAGCTATATATCAAGTCCATACCATGAAGTTTACGGAATCTATGGAGTTATAAAGTGGTAACCACAAGAAGAAAAAGGGGGGGAAATACATGTGGGTCACTCTCCCCCAAAAATGCAACTGTCCCTCCTTCAACACATTATTGCCAGGAATTTTGAAAATCTATTTTGTTCTGATTTTGCGGCGAATATACCTTTGCCACACTTGACTCAATTTCAATATTTGAGGATTCATTTGAGAGCTCTTTTAGTGATCTGTGATATAACGGTTTGATTTTTTTTTTAACTTGAAGCATTGCCGAGTTATGGTGATTAGAAGAGGTGACTGTCACAGATTTTGCGTTTATTTTGTGTGGTTGGAAATGAAATGCCTTAGAACTAATGAACAAGAGATGTGTTGAAAAATATGCCTCCGTTATATCACAACTAAATGTCTTGGTAAGCTACAAACCAAATTTGGGCATCTGTAGACCAGGCACTTGGGAAATATCCTCGCTGCAGTTTGGGGGGTGCAATTTTTGGAGTAACCCTTGCCTTTTTGGATGTATCTTCTGAGAAAATGTGCCTATAGAGACATTTCACATATCATCTTAAAGCACACAGAATGAGCAACAAGTTGGTATCAAAAGTATCTTCACAGAAGAAAGGGAGGGAAAGTTATGATGGCTACAAAAATGCGTTAAAATTTTGGTGGTTTCAGGTGTAGTCCCCCCTTACCCCAGCCATTCCAAAGTTACCACATTGAAATGACTATCACAAAGCTTCCGATATACCGTGCGTAGTTACGCCAGCTGCCACTCAGACCATTACCACCCAATCTTTTTACTTTTTACTGCCCAATCCTGCCAGGCTCGGTGCGGCTCTACACATAAATAGTTGCCGTGGTTATCTTGGTAGATAACGACTTTCTCACTAAATGTTCTCCTTGATGTTTCAGCTAGATGCTCTAGCCTTCATCGTAATGAATAGAGATTATAGCCAAAACATCGAGGGGCAAATATAAGTTGATTAGTGAGAAAGTCATTTCTATGTCAAGTTCATTGTGAGTCGATGGTAACTGCTGGTCTCCAGAGTGCGTTGTCAAATGTGTCTCATTACTTTCACTCACAGCACCCCACGTCCTGTCGTGGCGGACTATTTTTAGGATCAAGGCCAAGGTCTAGATGAGGTTTGTGAAAAGCCCTCACCCAAGAACTAGCCCTGGCCTTAGAACTAGCCCTAGCCTTAGAACTGTCCTAGCCTTAGAACTATCCTAGCCTTAGAACTAGTCCTAGCCTTAGAACTGTCCTAGCCTTAGAACTGTCCTAGCCTTAGAACTGGCCTAGCCTTAGAACTGTCCTAGCCTTAGAACTGGCCTAGCCTTAGAACTGCCCTAGCCTTCGAACTAGCCCTAGCCTTCGAACTAGCCCTAGCCTTCGAACTAGCCCTAGCCTTCGAACTGTCCTAGCCTTAGAACTATCCTAGCCTTCGAACTAGCCCTAGCCTTCGAACTAGCCCTAGCCTTCAAACTAGCCCTAGCCTTAGAACTAGTCCTAGCCTTAGAACTAGCCCTAGCCTTAGAACTGTCCTAGCCTTAGAACTGGCCTAGCCTTAGAACTGTCCTAGCCTTAGAACTGGCCTAGCCTTAGAACTGCCCTAGCCTTCGAACTAGCCCTAGCCTTCGAACTAGCCCTAGCCTTCGAACTAGCCCTAGCCTTCGAACTGTCCTAGCCTTAGAACTGTCCTAGCCTTAGAACTAGCCCTAGCCTTCAAACTGGCCTAGCCTTAGAACTAGCCCTAGAACTGTCCTAGCCTTAGAACTGTCCTAGCCTTAGAACTGGCCTAGCCTTAGAACTGTCCTAGCCTTAGAACTGTCCTAGCCTTAGAACTGTCCTAGCCTTAGAACTGTCCTAGCCTTAGAACTGTCCTAGCCTTAGAACTGTCCTAGCCTTAGAACTGCTCTGGCCTTAGAACTAGCCCTCGAACTGTCCTAGCCTTAGAACTGGCCTAGCCTTAGAACTGGCCTAGCCTTAGAACTGTCCTAGCCTTAGAACTGTCCTAGCCTTAGAACTGTCCTAGCCTTAGAACTGTCCTAGCCTTAGAACTGTCCTAGCCTTAGAACTGGCCTAGCCTTAGAATTGGCCTAGCCTTAGAACTGGCCTAGCCTGAGAACTAGCCCTAGCCTTAGAACTAGTCCTAGCCTTAGAACTGTCCTAGCCTTAGAACTGTCCTAGCCTTAGAACTGGCCTAGCCTTAGAACTGGCCTAGCCTTCTAACTGTCCTAGCCTTAGAACTGTCCTAGCCTTAGAACTGGCCTAGCCTTAGAACTAGCCCTAGCCTTCTAACTGTCCTAGCCTTAGAACTAGTCCTAGCCTTAGAACTGGCCTAGCCTTAGAACTGGCCTAGCCTTAGAACTGGCCTAGCCTTAGAACTGGCCTAGCCTTCTAACTGGCCTAGCCTTAGAACTGTCCTAGCCTTAGAACTGTCCTAGCCTTAGAACTGGCCTAGCCTTAGAACTGCTCTGGCCTTAGAACTAGCCCTCGAACTGTCCTAGCCTTAGAACTGGCCTAGCCTTAGAACTGGCCTAGCCTTAGAACTGTCCTAGCCTTAGAACTGTCCTAGCCTTAGAACTGTCCTAGCCTTAGAACTGTCCTAGCCTTAGAACTGTCCTAGCCTTAGAACTGTCCTAGCCTTAGAACTGGCCTAGCCTTAGAATTGGCCTAGCCTTAGAACTGGCCTAGCCTGAGAACTAGCCCTAGCCTTAGAACTAGTCCTAGCCTTAGAACTGTCCTAGCCTTAGAACTGTCCTAGCCTTAGAACTGGCCTAGCCTTAGAACTGGCCTAGCCTTCTAACTGTCCTAGCCTTAGAACTGTCCTAGCCTTAGAACTGGCCTAGCCTTAGAACTAGCCCTAGCCTTCTAACTGTCCTAGCCTTAGAACTAGTCCTAGCCTTAGAACTGGCCTAGCCTTAGAACTGGCCTAGCCTTAGAACTGGCCTAGCCTTAGAACTGGCCTAGCCTTCTAACTGGCCTAGCCTTAGAACTGTCCTAGCCTTAGAACTGGCCTAGCCTTCGAACTGTCCTAGCCTTAGAACTGTCCTAGCCCTAGAACTCATAGCTCTAGACCAATACAAATAGCCCTAGCCCTAGAACTAGCCCTAGCATCCCTAGCCTTATCCCTACAACTAGCCCCAGCATCCCTAGCCTTATCCCTAGAACTAGCAGCCCTAGCTTTAGCCCTAGAACTAGCAGCCCTAGAACTAGCAGCCCTAGAACTAGCAACCCTAGCTTTAGCCCTAGAACTAGCAGCCCTAGAATTAGCAGCCCTAGCCTTAGCCCTAGAACTAGCCCACCATTGCTAGTACATGATAGGGTGTGAAAGGAACTAATACATTCACCAAATGCAACTTTTTGAACCTTGAACCCAGTATCTACACACATAGAGCACACCTGCTTGATGGTAACTGCTGGTCTCCAGTCTTTGTCTTCGTCTAATAATGACAAGCACACAGTGCCTGAAGGGTACACGTTGGGGTGGAAGATGGGAGGATCAAATTTGCCTGCATGAAAGAGAAGGGGGGAGGGGGGGGGGGGGGGGATATCGGAGAAAACAAGATAAGGAACTATAGCCAGAAATGCCAACAGCTGATAGTGTTGCTCTTGAGCTGAGTGGTGAAATGGGTGTCACCAGATCTACTCATGACACCATCGAGCAGGTTTGAACAGTTTTGAATTTGCTAGGTGTGAGAGACCACCATATACTATACCATCCTACAGCATATATACTATACCATCCTACAGCATATATACTATACCATCCTACAGCATATATACTAGACCATCCTACAGCATATATACTATATACTATCCTTCAGCATATATACTATACCATCCTACAGCATATATACTATACCATCCTACAGCATATATACTATACCATCCTACAGCATATATACTATACCATCCTACAGCATATATACTATACCAGCCTACAGCATATATACTATACCATCCTACAGCATATATACTATACCATCCTACAGCATATATACTATACCATCCTACAGCATATATACTATACCATCCTACAGCATATATACTATACCAGCCTACAGCATATATACTAAACGATGCTACAGCACAAGCACATCAGAGCCGATCTCCGCTTTACACTCGAGCGGTCGTTATCTCTGACACCAATTTCTACGGCAACATTTCCGGTCATAAAAACACTTGTAAAAACTAACTCTTATTTGGGCATGCCCTGTGAGTTTTACTCGGCCAAGGGCATCGGGTGCAAATCAATCCACACCTCTTGCCCAAAGAAGGTTTCACATCAAGTAGTCATGGCTGATTATTGTAATATTTCCCGCAGCAAAACACCGAAGGAAATGAGTCTATAAAAATGGCTACAACTGCTAATAGGCGACTGCACCATATACATCGATAAACTCTGGTTGCTAAGCCTCTCCATCTTTAGCGCACAGAGTTGTTCAGTGCCCATTTCCTCGTTGCAAACAGTCTTTGTTAGGCGTCCTTACGGTATCTCGCTGAGAAGCGCTGATATCGATGTACACCCAGGCAACGTATTGCAACAAAATATTGAGGCAGGAATTTTATTGTACGCGCTATTGTTGGCTTCAATTGTTGATACTTGTCCGTAATTTCCTGATGAGCTTCTTGCTGCATATTCGCGGGGGACCTCGGACCCTTTTCCGAGTCTTCTAGTAGCGCAAGTAACTCCTCCACGGCCTATGAAGTTACTAAACACTTTTCGACGTATCAGACGATTGTACTTCTGGCTTGTGAAGGATCCAATGGCGAGCATGTCACAAGACCGTCTCATCTTCAGCTAAAAGGAGCTTTCTCCATGAAGGATGTCCAAATAGTTCTGTACCAAACATGCTTCCCAAGAATAAAATCAAACGGTAAAATCTACTTGAAAGGTCATCGTTATACCTCAAGAGCGAGAGAGAGAGACTTGCTCCTTCGTAACCTGCCTTGAAGAGAGACTGGGTTAGTCTGATTTGAGAGATGAGCTCCTTCTTCAACTAGCTCGCAAGATTAGATCGTCAGTCCACCATCTATGGAAAGCATTTGTTCCTGTATGCGTTATTTCGAAAGTGTTTCATAAGTACCTATTCCCAGTTAATCAGGTTGGGGTTAGAAGTGGCGCCAAGCAACCAGAGGCTGCGGTTAGAAACAAAATATAAAAATAATATTTTTTCTTGTTTTTATTATTTTTATTAGATACTTTGATTAGATACTTTGTTGTTGTTCGTTTGAGTTGTTGTTGTTTGTTTGAGTTGTTGTTGTTTGTATGGTTGTTGTTTGTTTGAGTTGTTGTTTGTTTTGAGTTGTTGTTTGTTTGAGTTGTTGTTTGTTTGAGTTTTTGTTGTCTGTTTTGAGTTTTTGTTGTTTGTTTGAGTTGTTGTTTGTTTGAGTTGTTGTTTGTTTGAGTTGTTGTTTGTTTGAGTTGTTGTTTGTTTGAGTTGTTGTTGTTGTTTTGAGTTTTTGTTGTTCCTACATACATAATCCATATAAAATTTTAGTGAGTGTGGTTGTCTGTGGCTACGCTGAGAGGTACTCTAGTCCAGTAGTCACCTGGCCCCGAGGCTACTAAGTGCAGCAGTCTGAGTTCGGAGAAGTCCCGACTCCTATGCCAGCATCACTGTCTCCTGTTAGGTGTAGACCTTTTACCTCTTGCTATTGTGCACTATACCAAGTCAGCACATACCATACCTTGCTGGCGTTGCTATTAGAGTCAGCCCCTTGGTAGAGGATCATGTATAGTAGGTATGCATGCGCGTCCATGAGTGTTAGAGTGTGTGTGTGTGCATGTGTGCCCGTGTGTGCATGCATGTGTGTGTGTGTGCATGCGTGTAAGGGTGTGTGTGTATGCGTGCCTGTATGCTTCAGTGTGGACAAATTAACTATCAGTGTTATTATTATATTACTTATTGTCGAGTGAAGTGAGTGACCTAATTATTCATGGCAAACCTTTTTGCCTCGGGCATACGTACATACATCTTGTCTGTTCATCACAAGAGCAATAAACTGTGTATCTATATATGTGCGTGTAAGAACTGCAACATCGTAACTCTACCCAAACCTCCCAGCTAAGAGACAGATGGTTCAGCGTAACAATGGAACCAAGTAAGAGGAAAAACTAAAATGGAAGCGAGACATGAGCGAGAAGAAAGCGTGCTGTAGGAACTGAGGAGGGCTTCGACTACCTCAGGCATGCATGGGTAAATATGTCACATGGAGCAATACACTGGCTTCCACCCGTACATTGCCACACGGCTTCGCTCGACACCCCTACATTTGAACATTACCTAGTTACGAATATTATAGTGCACATTTGATTCCATTAGCTCCCTAGTGTCGTATTAGCACCAGGACTTAGAGAAGACCACCTGAACTATGGTCGCCAAGATACATGAACGGTTGCACGGAGCACATCCACAAGCTCATCGTCAAGGACCGCATTGCAAACATACTGAGAAGGACAGAATCTTCAGATTCTCTCACCGTGTGTGGGAGTTCCTCGTTGTCATGATAACACACTAAATAAACAGGACTGGTCCTGCCTTTTATTCTATTGTACATTGCGTACACACCACCATTCATTCATCATTCACTCACTCACTCACTCGCTCATTGAATCATGTACAAGCACTGCATCAAGTTAGAGTCCGTGTAGGTGGGTATTATAAAAAATATCAGATTACCAATTTTAACTGGTCCACCTGCTGCATAAACGCCTGCTACATTACGACTTTGGGTCACCAGTTTTGTTGTAGACAGAACAATCACTGCACAGCTTTCTTACTCACCTCAATGGAGCAGATTCTTATATCAATCTGCATCTTATTGTATTTGAACTAAAAGAATATTATTCTTGAGGGGGGAGGAGGAAGTTAAAGCTGTAAGTGTATGAGGTGAAAGAGTCAATAAGTCAACTAATATTACCAGCTCTTTAGCACCCCTTCTTCTAAGCACACCATCAAGAAATATGGCAATTTACAGTGAGGTTCGATGTGGACCCCATCATAGTTGTTTTGGAACAATGATGCAGCACGAATTAAGGGGGTGTAGGGTGGGAGGGAGGGGATTAACACACACAAAACCCCTATAATTCTATAACTTATAATTAACACACGAGAAAGAGTTGACCTGTGCATGGCTGTACATGAGGGCTAGAACATGAGAGTTGACCTGTGCATGGCTGTACATGAAGGCTAGAACATGAGAGTTGACCTGTGCATGGCTGTACATGAGGGCTAGAACATGAGTTGACCTGTGCATGGCTGTACATGAAGGCTAGAACATGAGAGTTGACCTGTGCATGGGTGTACATGAGGGCTAGAACATGAGAGTTGACCTGAGCATGGCTGTACATGAAGGCTAGAACATGAGAGTTGACCTGTGCATGGCTGTACATGAAGGCTAGAACATGAGAGTTGACCTGTGCATGGCTGTACATGAAGGCTAGAACATGAGTTGACCTGTGCATGGCTGTACATGAAGGCTAGAACATGAGAGTTGACCTGTGCATGCCTGTACATGAGGGCTAGAACATGAGAGTTGGCCTGTGCATGGCTGTACATGAAGGCTAGAACATGAGAGTTGACATGTGCATGGCTGTACATGAGGGCTAGAACATGAGAGTTGACCTGAGCATGGCTGTACATGAAGGCTAGAACATGAGAGTTGACCTGTGCATGGCTGTACATGAAGGCTAGAACATGAGAGTTGACCTGTGCATGGCTGTACATGAAGGCTAGAACATGAGAGTTGGCCTGTGCATGGCTGTACATGAGGGCAAGAACATGAGAGTTGCCTGTGCATGGCTGTACATGGCTGTACATGAAGGCTAGAACATGAGAGTTGACCTGTGCATGGGTGTACATGAAGGCTAGAACATGAGAGTTGACCTGTGCATGGCTGTACATGAAGGCTAGAACATGAGAGTTGGCCTGTGCATGGCTGTACATAAAGGCTAGAATATGAGAGTTGACCTGTGCATGGCTGTACATGAGAGCTAGAACATGAGAGTTGATCTGTGCATGGCTGTACATGAGGGCTAGAACATGAGAGTTGACCTGTGCATGGCTGTACATGAAGGCTAGAACATGAGAGTTGCCTGTGCATGGCTGTACATGAAGGCTAGAACATGAGAGTTGACCTGTGCATGGCTGTACATGAAGGCTAGAACATGAGAGTTGACCTGTGCATGGCTGTACATGAAGGCTAGAACATGAGAGTTGCCTGTGCATGGCTGTACATGAAGGCTAGAACATGAGAGTTGACCTGTGCATGGCTGTACATGAAGGCTAGAACATGAGAGTTGACCTGTGCATGGCTGTACATGAAGGCTAGAACATGAGAGTTGACCTGTGCATGACTGTACATGAGGGCTAGAACATGAGAGTTGACCTGTGCATGGCTGTACATGAGGGCTAGAACATGAGAGTTGACCTGTGCATGGCTGTACATGAAGGCTAGAACATGAGAGTTGACCTGTGCATGACTGTACATGAAGGCTAGAACATGAGAGTTGACCTGTGCATGGCTGTACATGAAGGCTAGAACATGAGAGTTGACCTGTGCATGGCTGTACATGAAGGCTAGAACATGAGAGTTGACCTGAGCATGGCTGTACATGAAGGCTAGAACATGAGAGTTGACCTGAGCATGGCTGTACATGAAGGCTAGAACATGAGAGTTGACCTGTGCATGGCTGTACATGAAGGCTAGAACATGAGAGTTGACCTGTGCATGGCTGTACATGAAGGCTAGAACATGAGAGTTGACCTGTGCATGGCTGTACATGAAGGCTAGAACATGAGAGTTGACCTGTGCATGGCTGTACATGAGGGCCAGAACATGAGAGTTGACCTGTGCATGGCTGTACATGAGGGCTAGAACATGAGAGTTGACCTGTGCGCATGGCTGCACATGAGGGCTAGAACATGAGAGTTGACCTGTGCATGGCTGTACATGAAGGCTAGAACATGAGAGTTGACCTGAGCATGGCTGTAATGAAGGCTAGAACATGAGAGTTGACCTGTGCATGGCTGTACATGAGGGCTAGAACATGAGAGTTGACCTGTGCATGGCTGTACATGAGGGCTAGAACATGAGAGTTGACCTGTGCATGGCTGTACATGAAGGCTAGAACATGAGAGTTGACCTGTGCATGGCTGTACATGAGGGCTAGAACATGAGAGTTGACCTGTGCATGGCTGTACATGAAAGCTAGAACATGAGAGTTGACCTGTGCATGGGTGTACATGAAGGCTAGAACATGAGAGTTGACCTGTGCATGGCTGTACATGAGGGCAAGAACATGAGAGTTGACCTGTGCATGGCTGTACATGAAGGCTAGAACATGAGAGTTGACCTGTACATGGCTGTACATGAAGGCTAGAGCATGAGAGTTGACCTGTGCATGGCTGTACATGAGGGCTAGAACATGAGAGTTGACCTGTGCATGGGTGTACATGAAGGCTAGAACATGAGAGTTGACCTGTGCATGGCTGTACATGAGGGCTAGAACATGAGAGTTGACCTGCGCATGGGTGTACATGAAGGCTAGAACATGAGAGTTGACCTGTGCATGGCTGTACATGAGGGCTAGAACATGAGAGTTGACCTGTGCATGGCTGTACATGAGGGCTAGAACATGAGAGTTGACCTGTGCATGGCTGTACATGAAGGCTAGAACATGAGAGTTGACCTGTGCATGGCTGTACATGAAGGCTAGAACATGAGAGTTGACCTGTGTGTATGGCTGTACATGAAGGCTAGAACATGAGAGTTGACCTGTGCATGGCTGTACATGAAGGCTAGAACATGAGAGTTGTGGCTGTACATGAAGGCTAGCATAAATAACCTTTCCTCCTTAACTAATATGTAGGGATCACCTGTCCTAATATGAAGGGATCACCTGTCCTAATATGAAGGGATCACTGTCCTAATATGAAGGGATCACCTGTCCTAATATGAAGGGATCACTTTCCTAATATGAAGGGATCACTGTCCTAATATGAAGGGATCACTGTCCTAATATGAAGGGATCACCTGTCCTAATATGAAGGGATCACTGTCCTAATATGAAGGGATCACTGTCCTAATATGAAGGGATCACTGTCCTAATATGAAGGGATCACCTGTCCTAATATGAAGGGATCATCTGTCCTAATATGAAGGGATCACCTGTCCTAATATGAAGGGATCACTGTCCTAATATGAAGGGATCGCCTGTCCTAATATGAAGGGATCACCTGTCCTAATATGAAGGGATCACCTGTCCTAATATGAAGGGATCACCTGTCCTAATATGAAGGGATCACTTTCCTAATATGAAGGGATCACTGTCCTAATATGAAGGGATCACTGTCCTAACATGAAGGGATCACCTGTCCTAATATGAAGGGATCACTGTCCTAATATGAAGGGATCACTGTCCTAATATGAAGGGATCACCTGTCCTAATATGAAGGGATCACCTGTCCTAATATGAAGGGATCACTGTCCTAATATGAAGGGATCGCCTGTCCTAATATGAAGGGATCACCTGTCCTAATATGAAGGGATCACCTGTCCTAATATGAAGGGATCACCTGTCCTAATATGAAGGGATCATCTGTCCTAATTACATGTCACCCATTTAAACATATGGAAGGAGTTAAATGACACCCACCCCCTAAAATAAACTTTAGCCTTCAGGGCAACTGTTCCACAAGTGTCCAGTCTCCACCATGGCACCATGGCAATGTGGCACCATGGCAACGGAAGGCCAACTTGAACTTCAAAAAAGGAACAAATTAAAGAACCTCACGGTGAAAGGTCAAACATAATTAGGTTTGTTTTCACCGCACCTTGGCTCGCCAGCCAATGTTTAGCACGTGTCTGGTAACACACCCGTAGTTTAGTCATGCACGTGTTAACCAACAGTGACCACCAACTCATTTGAGATGATTATCACCATTATATCTGATATCATTAGAACCCAAATGCACACAAGCTGCAGTTGGTACTCACTGGCTCCATTGCCATTGACATGAGCCAACAAAAGGCAGTCATGACATAAGTCTACAATGAAATTTACAGGAGAAAGAAGCACCGACCTTCCTCAAGGACGGAGGGATTCAGAGAGATTCGCAGCAAGCAGAGCAGTGTGCCCTTCGTGATTTTATGTACGGAGGAAAATCAGGGTTTTGTGAAATTATGGGGGGGGGGGGGGGGGATGGGGGAGAGATGTGTGGAAATGCGAGTCATTTCCAGGTGGGGAGGGGCAAATCAGATCCAAGCTCCCCACATTCCTTCCCCCCTCAAAGAAACCATGCTTAGGGAGGGGCCTATGTAGTCTTCCAGAAAAAGAAGAAGATGGAAGAGACTGCCCAAGAGAACAGTTAACAGTTGTGTTGTCAGGTATAAATCATCCAACCACACAATTAGTTTTCCCGCTGTCATATTTTAATTAAGTGGTCATGTGTGTACTAATAATAAATGATAGTAGAAGAAATATAATAAATATTAATAAGGAGGAGGAGGAGGAGGGAGGGAGGGGAGGAGGAGGGGGAGGAGGAGGGGGGAGGAGGAGGGAGGAGGGGGAGGAGGAGGAGGGGGGAGGAGGAGGGAGGAGGAGGGAGGATAAGAAAAGGAAATTTTTTAAAAGTCAGGTGTTAGACACGTAAGGTTCACTTCATATAAATATTATATTATTTGTTAAGTTTGCACCTATATATTAAGGACAGGATGTTAATTATTGAGTGACTCCCACAAGAGGAATGGACTATCAGAAATCAAATATGTAGTAGGTTCATGAGAGACGAGAGACAACAATTTTTGGGGGAGTGAATATTTTGTTGTTGAAAATAATTCTTTGTAGTGTTCTAAATTATCAGCATCCATGGAAATTAACAGACACCAAATAATGGTTTAGTGCACTTCATCCATGCACACAACAAATACAATATATACTGTGTGTACACTAGGGGGGATCATGGGGGGGGGGACAGCTGAAAGGAATAATTGGTATTATGAAGCTGAAACGAGTGGCTTCATTAACTATACTAGAATTGACCTGTAGTAGTAACAGCCGCCATGGTTTTCCCTAGAGAAGAGCTTTCAACTTTCCTTTTAAGCAGTTGTAGATCTAGAGGATAGAGAAGAGCTTTCAACTTTCCTTTTAAGCAGTTGTAGATCTAGAGGATCACTAATTGGGTCCAGAGGGTGGGGATGGGGGAAAGTGACTCTGTAACTCTGAAATGTTAGTAACTCCTAAACTATTACATCATACTGATGTCATGCATATTAAACAATACATGTACTTAGTATTGATTTTTCTGCAGGTATTCACAACCATTCTGCTATTCCCCGGGCTCTTTCCCAACTCTTTCACCTCCACTTACCTAAATGCAATGCCATACAACATGCATGTATTAATCACTGGCATTCGACCATTGCCACCAAGTGTGTCTGCACTGTATGCACTGACTATAACTAAGATTTAAAGAAATCAATCGTGTGTGTGTATTCTAAGGAATCGTCTCTTCCTTGCTGCTAAAGAATGCATTTCACGTAGAAGTACCAAATTCATTAGCGTATGTAGCTTCAGCAACAAACTTCATGGCTTTCTCTCCACTTTCTCAATGTCTGCCAGCGTTGCTACTCCAAACTCCCTCGCTACGGCTGACAAAGTGGACGTGTTGCCTTAGTCCACTTGATTAAAAATATTCAGCTTCTCTTCGATGGAAAGTGAAACTCGCTCACGTTTGGAAGGTCACGAGGCCGCCACGGGGAACAAAACAGCGTGCGAAGGAGAGGAAGCAATTGCAATTCCATGTGTGGCGCGTGCAAAGTAAATATATGGGATGATTTCTGTGTGAAGATACTTTACCCATTAGATATTTTGCCGTTCGATTCCATTCATAATTCTTGGGTTCGTAACTGCGGAGTTCTGCCTTTAGGATTGATATTGCGAGGCATAGGGGAAAAATTCCCTTCTAGTGCGGCAAATTGACCCTCCGAGAACGTTTTAAAGCATTCGTATGCATGTGAGATAGAAATTCATCCCTTGCAAGAGCCAAGAAGGCCTAGAGGAAGTGCACCTATTAGCCATATAGCAGCAGAGGAAGGAATGCGCCAAGCAGTTCAAAGAAGACCATATTCTGTATCTTTTTTGCACGATAAGTTTGAAAATTTTCCAAAAGAAACGGAATTATGAAAAACCTGAAACAGAAAATGTCATTTTTAAATGGAAATTGAACTTCTACTAATCTATATACCATTAATATATATATATACACACACTCTCAATGAACTCTCAGTTGACATAATAGCATTGCAATAACCTTCTCAGTAATCAACTTGAAATTCTATTCTCCCGCCATTTCGACTAGATGCTCCAGCCTTCATTGTATACATAAGTTACAGCCCAAGGGAAAACAAGATGTCAACCAGCTAATGAATTTGATTCCTAGCTTTGTAAAATGAATATAAGACTAGAGGCTGTAGTACTGTGCACATTATACCTGGTGTCTCTTATAGCAAGCCAAAAGAGCCAGATTATACATACAATAATAGTACACTATACATGCTGCTTGCCAAGGAGCCTGCTCAGAGCATCAATCAACAAGAAAATGGGCGCTTAATGCTGAGCAGCTGCTTAAACCGATTGACTGCAGATCTTGTGGTTTATATAACAATTGTGTTTCTTGGTTGTAACTTTTGGGGCGGTTGAGAATAAACATTTCAAACTTTCCGGAAAGGCAGTGAGCCATAGTTTGGTTAAGAATCAGCTCCATTGAGGTAAGCAAACAAGGAAGACATATTTTCCGTAACTCTGGCTGTTGACACAGCAGTGTGTAGCTTTTGTTTGACTACCTCAATGGAGCCAATTCTAATAACAAACTGTAGCTTATTGCATTTCCATTTGAAGGAGTTTACTCGATATTTTTTTAAAGTTGCAGCTATATAAATATAATTGTTATGAAATGAAGTCAGTGGTCGATCTGCTAACATAAAGATGGTATTCACATACCTCAAAGAACTCAGTTGAAATTACAATGACCTTCTCGATTATCAGCTTGAAATTTACTCTCTCGACGTTTCGACTAGATATTCTAGCCTTCATCAGGAATAATGGAGGCTAGCCTTCATCAGGAATAATGGAGGCTAGATGCTCTGGCCTTCATCGGGAATAATGGAGGCTAGGTGTTCTAGCCTTCATCAGGAATAATGGAGGCTAGATGCTCTGGCCTTCATCAGGAATAATGGAGGCTAGGTCTTCTAGCCTTCATCAGGAATAATGGAGGCTAGATGCTCTGGCCTTCATCAGGAATAATGGAGGCTAGATGTTCTGATGTTCTAGCCTTCATCAGGAATAATGGAGGCTAGATGCTCTGGCCTTCATCAGGAATAATGGAGGCTAGGTCTTCTAGCCTTCATCAGGAATAATGGAGGCTAGCCTTCATCAGGAATAATGGAGGCTAGATGCTCTGGCCTTCATCAGGAATAATGGAGGCTAGCCTTCATCAGGAATAATGGAGGCTAGATGCTCTGGCCTTCATCAGGAATAATGGAGGCTAGCGTTCATCAGGAATAATGGAGGCTAGATGCTCTGGCCTTCATCAGGAATAATGGAGGCTAGATGTTCTAGCCTTCATCAGGAATGGAGGCTAGATGCTCTGGCCTTCATCAGGAATAATGGAGGCTAGATGTTCTAGCCTTCATCAGGAATAATGGAGGCTAGATGCTCTGGCCTTCATCAGGAATAATGGAGGCTAGGTCTTCTAGCCTTCATCAGGAATATAATGGAGGCTAGATGCTCTGGCCTTCATCAGGAATAATGGAGGCTAGATGTTCTAGCCTTCATCAGGAATAATGGAGGCTAGATGCTCTGGCCTTCATCAGGAATAATGGAGGCTAGATGTTCTAGCCTTCATCAGGAATATTCCTGAGTTAATAGAGCATCTAGTCGAAACGTCGAGAGAGCATATTTCAAGTTGATTATTGAGACAGTCATTGTAAACAAATCCCTTGTAAGAAAGTGTGGCTAGACGGTTTCAAGCTCCCACAGCAGCTCAAACTCCGCCTCTCCTACCAGTGTGTTTTGTTAGCCTGACTCGCGAGCATGTACACATGCCCAGTAAAAAAAAGAGACAGGCTAAATGTCATACGGCACTTCATCGTTCTCATCCACCATGGTCATGTGACTCACACATTCAGTAGACTGTGCAACAAATTCCACAAAAAATGTGGCAAAATCAGAACTGAACGCTCTATGGTATCCGAACAGACCCCTCTTTTGCCGTGCGTGCCCATGTGCTTGAGGGTCACGTCAGCGAGACCATCGGTGCAGATGACCAATGAGCATCACCTAGGTTTCAACTCACATTTAGGTGGTGAAGTTGGATAGTCATCTTTGAACAACATCTTCAGCTTGAAGAGGCCTCCCTCCCAAGGGGTCTGAAAATAAAAATAATAAACAACACAATTATGCCACATTGTTGCAAGAGAGAATAGGCTCCCCGAACTCATTGGGATTAGGGCATGGCAAATCAACTGGACAATACGACGTCGTGCCAAAAAAAAAGAACCGTTACAATCATGAGGTGTGTGCGTGGATTCAGAGGTGGGTATCCTTGAAAGGTGGGTTTGGAAAACTGGGTCTGTGTCTGCGATTGTAATTACGAACAGAAATATTTAATGTATTGTGCATGGTAACTGCATGGTAACGGCACATTATAACTACACATTACATCATCATGACATCATACATGTGGGTCTGCGTCTGCGATTGTAATTACGAACAGAATATTATAGAAATATTTAATGTATTGTGCATGGTAACGATACATTATAACTACACATTACATCATCATGATGTCATACATGACTAACCCCTTTCTTTCCTGGAATAGCTGCGGAAGGAAAAATATATTTGTAATAATAATTTTAAAAGTAAATGAGGGGGAGGCAAGGAAGGAGGGGGAGGGGGTTAGATAATCAAATTGTGGTAAGCATATTACTCTCACAAAGCCTTTAAAAAGCGGCTCTACAAACCACAGGAATGTATACACATGACGTTGAAGCTCTCTAATTGGGAACACTGCATGTGGGTCAAAGACGGCTTCTCTGACGTGTTGACAATCATCGTTAACACCGGAATAGACCGGAGTCCTGTCACACTGCCGTAGCAAAACTAGAGCAGCATAAGTGCCTGGCGTATCATTGGGAACAATGCATCTCCTTTGTGCGCGACGTTCCTGTCTATAGCTGCGTACATGCAGACTTACATGCAGACTATCACAAACAAAAAGCTACAAGAATAACATCTGAGGAACAGTTTTGACATTCTAATGCAATTGCAGGACTAAAGATTTTGTGGGATTCTAGAAAAAGGGGGGGGGGCTAAATTTACATGGCCCACTGCATTACGGAACATGCATATTTTTATTTATTTTTTAATTATCAAGTACATTTCACTCACCACATTCCCAATTGACTAAGTTCAAGGTACCATCTGCATTCTTGGATGGCTTGGCCACAAATCCCTGAACAAATACAATATTATAATGACACAACATGGTGACGTGTGTTCCTTACAAATGGATGATCCTTTCTCCAAGCTTTTCTCTCTTCACCTAACCTGGCAATCGAAATACCAGACATTTTGGGCCAAAGAGACACTTAGTCACCACTCAGACCCAAGAAACTACTGATGTACGCTAAAAACAGATTCTTTGTCTCACAACCCCGCAATAATGAGGAGTGAGGCGGACCAATGCAAAACTAACCCTTACATCGATCGCGCTATCGCCTACGCTCCTTTCTAGCTACCACTTGACCTTCTCTTTTATGAAATTTTAATTTTACTATTTACACTTAATTAGATATAAAATTGCGCACGTGGCATTTGTACGACTTGACGAAGAAAGAGGGAAAGAGACGAGGGGTCAAGAAATGTGCATAACTTCTAGTCGAGCTTACTTGAAGCAACAAAATTATTACAAAATTACTATCTCAACATTTCTCTTGACTATCTCTGGATTGGGATCTCCATGAAACGGCACCCATGACTCAAGAATTGAGAGAAATCATGCCAATAAAATGTGCTTGGTGTGCATACGTACTCAAATGACCATAAATCCATCCAAACCGATCTGCTTCATCTCCCCTCTCCCTCGAGCCCTCTATCTCTCTAGCTACACTCGTATGTACACTTGTATGGGAACAATTTAAAATGATCAATTACAAAAATACATGAAACAGAAATTTTAGCATTTTAGTCCAGTGGCTCAAAAAATTGATCTTTTATTTCTAGTCATTTCTCGATCTCGACGTATCTTCGTAAACATTTCCTGACTATCTCTGAATCGATTGAATAACTTGGGATCTTCATGAAACTGCACCCATGACTCAATAATTGGAAGAAATCCTGCCAATAAAATAATGTGTGTGCGTATAGGGCATGTTAATACTCAACAACCATAAATATATTCAAACCTGTCTGCTTCATCTCCACTCACCCATGCCTCGAGCCCTCTTTATCTCCCTAGCTATCACTCTTTGCTTTCGTATGCACACCTCTATGGGAACAATAAAACAATATTAGATTTTTTATTTATTATGATTATAGCTACTTCACTGGTTATAGTTCTTGGAAGAATGCAACCAGTCTGCTGAGATAAGAATTGAGAGAGCAGTCGATAGTTCTAGTATATATAAAAATTATATAAAAAAAAATTTAAGACATTTAGACCTCATAAAAGATATTATTCTTACCTTGTATTCTTACCTTGTATTCTTACCTTGTATGTAATTTTGATATCCCGAGAACATAGACAATTGTCGGGGCATTCACTAACACCAACAATCCTCTTCATACCCTTCTCAAATGTATTCTAAGGTAAAATAAACGGGGGTCAATTTCTTCCGAGATGCACTACTTCCCAATGACCCCAACATCTAGACAGAACTTTCTGGTCTGATATGCAACAGAGATGCATTGAAGAAAGTAAGCTAAGAACACCATATTCTCACTTCTTCCTTATAAGGTGGAATTTGAATCCTAGTTCTTTTTTGGCAGAAATTTATGACTGGTATGACTGGAAATAGTTTGGACTCCGCGGTCCTGAACACTGATGGAAGACCCCATCCAACAGATTTGAGCAGCTGTAAGGATCTCATTCTTCTTCGTCGAGACCCTTTACCGACCCTTGACAAGATCACGTGTAATATTGTTTAGGCTGCCGTGCTTCCCGTTGCTAACCGGCATTGTGTAAGGAGCCCCACAGCCTATAGGTCGTTACTCACCTGTATTTCGATACGCGTATGTTGCTCATGCTGTACAGGGTTAGGGCCAGGACAGTAGCTAGGTTTAGGGCAATGGTATTCTAGTAATGCTGTTGACCTGGTTTCATGGACTTGAGGAATCTGATGTAGTGTGCATTTCTCCTTAGCAAAGGCTCTTCTTCTAAATATATGGCAGTTCTTCCATACATTATTTACTTTTGCAAAGCCTCATTTAAGAGTGTAATGCTCATCTTGAATAGCTTTACAGCAATTGTTAATAGCACTGAAGTGATTGCGTCTTATCAAGACCTTGCACATGTTTAGCATGCACAATCCAACTTTCAACTGACTCGTGTTCTTTGGAATTTTGCACACTAACTTAAACCATTAATCAATGTGCTGTGTATATATGATAGTAGACCTTGTTACTTATACATACTGTCAAGTAAGAAATGTCATAACAATCACTTGGTAAGGATGCTTCAAACTCTTTCTTTTCGTTATACTTCTTCACCCCTTCCAGCCATAGATTTTCTACTTTATATTCCTCTGTGCCAACAAGAAATATCTCTATGCAGCTAAATTTAGTAGCAATCTATTATGGACAGTGCAAGTCCAGTCAGTTTTGTGGGCACTAGCCACATGAAATTTGTTTCTAGGTCATGCACACCCTTCTCAGTTCCTGCAATTTATTGTGATCAAGATTAAAACTTCGTATCAACTGAAGAATAGTCACCCGGGCCGAGGAAAACCTGATCTGAAGAATAGTCACCCGAGCCGGAACCTTCTGAAGTATAGTCACCCGAGCCGGGACCTTCTGAAGAATAGTCACCCACCTTATAGTCATCCGAATGCGGCTAGCACCTATTGACGTTTGTGTTACTCATTTTTCAATGTAGAACATCAAAAGATGGAAGAAAACAACTGGAGGAATCTGGATATTAAGGGGGGGCATGATGGTTAAAGATGTGACAAAGTTTCTAATGAATTTTAATAATACAATTTCCAAGGGGGAGCAAAAAGGTTCCAAGGGGGGCAGCCCCCCCCACGCCCCCCCTAAATGAAACCCTGAACCACAAGACTAGTGGTGAAATAGGATTTTCCCAAAAGATTCCAAAGTTAGTATGTAAATGTTTCGGAAGGTGCAACTACTACACAACGCATTTGCCTCCACTTATCGTCTCCACTATATTATACTACTTGGACTTGCCCAACTCTTAACACCTCCTGAAAAAAGAAAATTAGGAAATTGCCACTGGTCACATTTCATCTCAAACTTTTGCACTTAGTCTGCCCATACAATCATTGTGTCTTTTTCTCAAACACCTAAGCATTGAAAGTCCGTGTGTTTGTCTGTCTATCTGTCTGTCTGTGTGTTTGTCCTTTATGCATGGCTAAGGTTTTGAAGCCAAGAAGCTCATGAAAGTGTATTCCAAATCCTTTTTTCTTTTCAATTTTGTATTTTCTGCATGCCTCCTTTATATTTCCTTTTACCATATTTATGATGAAAATTTCAGAACCGTCGAATCCATTGACACACATGCATGAACAAACTACTACTGCGCAATGATGTAACGAACTAGTAAACAAGCCATGCTCAAGCTTTTAAAAGGGTGTTAGGGACTAATGGCTTTACTCTGTCAGCCAACGTTTCTCTAAACCAGCTACTGGACTCAAAATTGGCCTGGACTAAACCTATAATTACCCGTCAACTGACTGACTTGGGCTGCCGGCTCTCTTTATAGGGTCCAGGCTATACTTTTCGCGACAGTGGCATAATTCTTCTCTCTTGCCAACAACTTTCTGGAGTGGTATGCCAGGTGCTCTTTACCATTTCCATCACGTTGAATAAATACAGCTTCCACACCTACATCTGATGCATCAGTCTCGAGTATGAAAGGCCTTTCAAAGTAACACTGCATTCGACGTCAAATCTGCTTTTAGCTACACAAATGTTTGCTCCTCTTTCTCTCACCACAAGGGTGGAATAAATGTCAATATATGAGAAAAAAGTTTGTTTTTTTAATTGTAGATAGCTAGCTATATCAATGGAGAAGTTATATTCCAAATTTTAGATAAATTGAAGGTTCCATAATGAAGTTACAGGCACACACATCAAGTAATTTTAAGTAATTTTACTATATAACGAACCAAACAAATGACGAGAAAAATCAAGATTCTTCCCCTAGAGCCATAGCTTTGTGATCGTTCACTTATTTGGCTATGCTCTGAAGCAGATTGAAGCTGCGCTTTACAACCTTCATCAGTGATGGGGATTCCAAGACCTTTGCTGTACTTACTGAGCTTAAGCCTTATGGTCCTGATGTACAAATAGTTAAGCATGAGTGTGTTGGACACGTGCAAAAGTGAATGGGGACGGCACTTTGTAAATTAAAAAAGTCGGGTGCAGTGGATGATAAAGGTTGTGTGGTAAAATTTAAAGGTAAACTAACTGATAAATCTATCATGGCACTGACTATTATGGAGGAGCCATTCGGAATAATGCTGGCAATATTGATGAGATGGTAAAGGCAATAGATGCGTCATTCTTACACTCTATGTCAACAGATAGCCATTCAGTTCACCTTAACATGTATGGTTCTATATTTCTTGTGAGGTCAGTCAGTGGGATGGTCGATAATCTTGGGATAAACTGGTAACATCTTTCTTTCTTCTCAGTGTCACAAACATCTTGACAGCTTTCACTTTGACTTCCACTGGCAACACTCTCCACTGCCATATGACATGGCCAAGGTACTTCTTCTTGAGAGTCCCATCAACCAATCCATCTGTCTGGGGATGGTAAGGCAACATATTAGTCTCTTTGATTCCAAACAGTTGGTAGAGTTCCTTCATGATCTACAATCACTTAGGATATCCTATGGAATCCCAAACCTGGCAAGCAATGCCATGAAGGCTTCTGCAACGTTCTTGATGTTCGTAATCTTGAGTAGCACCACTTCTGGATATTTTGGTCCATAATCAACTATGGTCAGTGTGTGCTTGTGTCCCACCTTTTGTCTGTGGGCCGTGGGCCTATCAGGTATGGTAAAGAACATAACGGCTTGTCTACCACTGGCAAAAGCAGTAATGGTACAAGGTTCTGCTGCTGTTTGACTGTTCTCTGGCAGTCGGGACATCACTTGCACAGCATTTTGACATCATTGAAGATTTCATTGCCAATAGAAACATCTCACCAGTTTGTCTCCAGTCTTCTTGCGACTCAGACGGCCCACTGTAGGGATGACATGAGCTGTCAATTTGGTTCTCTGGCTGGTCTTCCCACTGTCTCTCTTATGTCCCCTCTCCCTCACTAGTTCCAACATGCCATCGTCCCACTATGGTAGACCAGTGCTATCATCATCTCCCTCATCCCAGTGAATGGTGGTGTTGTCTTCTTTCTACTCCTCCTGCTCTTCATCGCAGTCCGAGGGATTGACGTTTGCTAGGTCCCTGTCAGCTTGTCTTTCCCATTCCTCCTCCTCGTCTTTCACCACCTGAGCTCTGTAGTGATTGCCAAGACCTTTGGGTTGATCTCTCCATTTATTCACTCCTCTCTTCTCTTTTGCTGGCAGGTCAGTCCCTGCTATGATGTCGTAGTCCAGGTTCCTCATTATCCCCACCAGAATGTCATCTTTTCTCCAAAGGCAGTTAATGACATCTCCACCAGTAGCAGGTTCTGTCTGCAACCACCCATCCACTCTACTTCCATCAATTTGCCTCTGGTAGCAGTCCTCAGCACCCATCTCTCATCCACAACTGAAACTCCCACTCCAGTGTCGATCATTATTTCATCTACCTTCATGTCACCATCTTCCCCTTCTTGGATGATGGCCTTCTCTCCCATCTCAGCCTCACAGAGTTGGTTTTGGGTGAACACTGGGCCACTATGTGTCATAGGTGTTACACTTGAAGCATCTTGGTTGTCCTGCATCAAACTTGGGTATATAGGCTCCAGGGGTCTGACAAGTTTAGCATCTTTAAGAGTGTACAACCCTTATCACAATCCAAGCATTACAGTATAGAATCAATAATAAAGTATTCAATATTAGTCAGGGCTTCTACTATGCTAAGGATAGAGCTGAATTTTGTCCAAAAGGGAATCAGGCTAACCTAAATTTCTTTCTTCATTGCACACCTTTGCTCGCCACTCACAATGCTAGTGGCACTATCAAGTTTTGTGTTTGATCTATATTTAGATACGAGAATTAAAGGCTCGGCTGCTAATTTCAATATACCCATACCCAAACAGCCAGAACAGCCAGCACCAGACATTCTGTCTACCGGTATTGCAGTATCTGGTGACTCCTCCTTTAAAATGACCCCAAGTCACTCTAGTAGTGACTGCCAGTCACCAAGTACTAGGACACAGTGACCGGGGGAGTCACTGTATCCTAGTATACAGTGACCTACCACGGGATAGAGTGACCCCCCTTCTCGTCGATGATCGGCTGAGGAGGCAGTTCATTTTAGCATAGATTCAGTGAAGGAAATAAAGCATCTGTTATATTGGAATAGTTAGCCAAGATATCAATCTGAGGATGGAGTGCAGTTGTGTAAGGATACAGTGATCACTCTACTTGACTGTAACTGCCTCACTATCCCATGATCTTCAGAGGATGCAGTTCATTTTAGATACTATGATTTCAGTGAGGCCGACAGCTGAGGATTGCATTTGCTAGGGGGAAATATTTGTCTTACTTAGTTGTGACCTATTCGAGAATGGAGTGGATTTGAGTGAGAGAAAACAGTGACCCCGTCCTTCCTCTGGATGTAGAACCCTCCCCCAGTTTGTTGTGACCAGTCTAAGCAGGTGTTACTCTGCATTTTAGGTGCGATGCGCATTAAAGGTGTTGCAGTACATGGTGACCCCTTTCCCTTCAAAATGACCCTGAAGTCAATGTATCATGTACAGTGACCTATATACCGTGGGATGGAATGACCCACATCTTTCTATTCTGAGGAGGCAATTCATTTAAACGTAAATAAACTAGATTTCAATGAGGCAGACATCTAAGAGTTGCATTTTAGTGCAGCTAGACCAGTAATATTTGTCTTACTAAGTTGTGACCTATCTGAGGATCATTTGAATGAGAAAACAATAACCCCCTATGCAGTTACCTACCTCTGGATGGAGTGACCTCACCCCAGTTTTTTGTGACCTATCCCAGCAAATGGTATTATAGTGACCGGAAATTCACTCTTTGAAAGACTCAAAATAAATGGATCAGGAGTGGAGGTTATGGAACACTTGAGAGATTAGCTACCATCATGTCTACATAATATAAGCTATCTATGCTGTGTTCACCTGTCCATCTTATGGGATACTAGCCTCTCATCTGAGGGTTGAGTGGATTCCATTTCCAGTGGCTAGGCCAGGGGGAAATCTATTAAATTGTGATCTACCTGAGAATGAGTGTATTTGAGTGAGGAAACAGATTTCAACTTAGAGTATATAGTTTGGCTTGGATATTTGCCTTACCGAGTTGTTAGGATAGAGTGCATTTGAGTGAGGAAACTGTGACCACATGCATTTGAGTTGTAGCTGTGTACACAATGGAGTTGCCTGTATTTCAGTCTCTGTTTATATTTATGGAAAATGAAGTTTTCTGCCCCTTCTCTAAAATGCAGGATCTAATGACCCCTAGTATCTTGTGACATCTTTGACCCCCACTACCCCCTTTCACTGTAGCCTGCAATAAGCCACAGTGACAAATGCCCCCCAGTATTATTACAGTAGATATTTCATTAAAAGCAAACATCTTTGGAAATATAACAACTAAGCATTACAATCTCTGCAAAGCCAGTGCTCAGTAGTGAGGTCCCAAGTCCTACACACTGTAAGTGGTACCACTCCTCACAATTGTCACACTGAGAATCATATTCATCAATAGAGGTAGCTATATGGTTAGCGATTTTTTTCGTTGAAAATGCTTTTCTTTTATTAGAAGGAATGGAAGTAACTTCCCACGGCTGAGACAATCGAATAAATGACATCACATTTTTTCTTGGTTAAATTCCATATCTTCAACGGCGTCACCCCTGCGCATATGCGATAGTAAATACACCATAGATATATACTTATAAACTTTTGCTTTTGCACCTCTGGGACATGGACAACACTGGCCCCATCGTACCTTCCAGGTCTTCAATGAACAAATGGTAGATCATTGCTAGCTGATGAGTCAATGCTGGGCTCATGCCACTCTCCACCCACTTGCTGTCAATAACTGTCACTTGTGTAGCCTACTGCAGGTCGTAACCCAGGGACTTTTTATTGAAGCTGGTGGAAACATAGAATCCAGCACCAAGACCCTACCAAAATCCACTTGTATGAACGGTCAAAGACACATTATACAGCGTCCCTCAAGGAATTGGTATGAGTTAGCTGAGAAAAGCAAGGACTCTAGCATCTATACCTTGTATTTTTTCAACATAGCATAATCTTTGGTCAAAAATATGAGTTTAATGTTTAATACAAAAACAATACCGAGTATATAGTGTTTGACAAATAATTTGATTGATACACTCCATGCAATTGTCGAAACGTCGAGTGAATAAAAATTGAAGTTGATTATTGAGAAGGTGATTTTAATAGTGTATCAATGTTTCCATATAATTATCTCGGACATCTTGCAACAGTTATAAATATCATAATTATAGTAATTGTCTTGGGGAATAGAAATGAATTTTCACCACTAAAGCAACAAATTAATTGGCTTCACCTGATTTCCATCTTGTCATTACCTCTGTCCATGTGGAATGAAAATGTAATAACAAAGGTATTACAGTCATTTTGCTAACCAATTAATCATGTCAACAATAGAACATTGCGAGCTATGAGTCAGTGATGACCTCATATATACTACTTCCTGTCCAAGACAAATCACAGCAGTTGCCATTGACAGGATGAACTTTGGATAAGTTTTTTTTTAATACAGATGAAAGATCATCTTCTTGTGCCTGCCTGGGGTAAATTTCATACCGACTACTCTATTTAGGAAACATCTTATCTCTTTTCCTTGAAAATGGCTGGGAGTCTAGGGACATTTCAAATGCAACTGATTGGGTATACGATCCAGTACCTTGAAAGCATCTCCTCCACAAGCAACACAAGTGTTCATCTTGCATCAGGAACTATATAGAACAATAATAATATACATTCCATGCAGCCATGGGAAGTCTTTACATTAGAGAACAGAGAAGTTTTGGAGACCAGAGTAAAAGGCATGCAGACAGGAAAACTAAAGAGGTCTGCCATCGCTAAACATTCATGGAACCACTGCCACCCAATCTTGTTGTGAGAAGATTTCGGGATTTTCTTATTAAGGAAGCTCTGCACATTTACTTCAAACTCAAGGTTCAGACCTTCAGCAGAGATGTAGGGCTTGACTACCTGTAGTTGCTGGATCTCAACTATCAAGACTATGCGCAATCAAACCACTATTCATCATTGCCATGGCAGAAATAAATAATTTATCATGCATTACCCTGATGAAGGCCGAACCATATTTATTGATCATTGGGACATTGGACGAATAATAAGTGCTTGCCAGCATAAATGTTTTATAATTATCATTTTTGAAATCTACACCACTACATACAAATTAATTTTCAGATCCTAAATAAAAAGTAAAATCTGACCAATCAGATCGCTTATTACTACGGAAGTTTTTACTGTACACGCCTACGTACCGTGTTAATAATGCAGGCCGCGTTTTTGCGTGCAGATGGACTTGTTGATTTTGTGGAGAGTTTGTTTGAGATGGCAGAGGCAGCAAAGACATCCTGGAGTAAGAAACGGAAGGCAAAAAAGGCTGCTAGACGAGCTAGGGTAAGCCAAGGCAGAAGTTGCTGCTAATACTGAGACGAGCGAAGGTGCCGGTGCATCTTCTGCTGCTGACATTGTTCCAGAGCCGAGCGCTGAGTCTCCTGTCGAGCAGCAGACAGTTGAGGATCCAAGTATGGGAAGCGAAACGGACTATGAGAGCGACGATTTTTGACGACGCTAGAGTACAAGATATCCTTTACCAAGTTTTTCTCGAGTTTAGTAAAAATCGATTGACTTTGTCTAGTAAGTGTGTAGCTAGCTCTCTAGCTCTATAACCGTGGGCAGATCTTGCTGCTGTAACTCACTGAACGCTTACATAAGACAAAATTGAATTGGACATAATGGCATCAAAAAAATGGCATTGTTCCTGCACAGTCCAAGTGTAGTCCCCATTTTCGTGTCCCAGGTGCCGCCTATCTAGTCTGGAAGAATCTGTGGCTAAGCTGACCCAGCAGCTGGAACTTCTCGGGTCTGGAGCTATGCAGTGTGGAGAGTTGGAGGTGTCAGTGATATAACTCATGACTCATGAACAGTAGGGAAGTCATATGCTCAGTCCTTATGTGTGACAAAGATCCAACGTCCCATCCTCAGCAAGGAAAGATCCAACTCCTGTTAGTAAGTTTATAAAAGGTCTAACTTAGTGGTATTTGGTCTCAGTGAATCTAATCAAAGCACCAAATGGTTAGAGAGGTCCTTATTAAGTGATTTGGGTGGTGTTGGCGACATTCTCTCTAACATTGACCAGAGTATCAATAGCAGTTCAATAATAGAGTGAAGAAGGATGGGTAAATACAATGCTCTGAATAAAACCCACACCCAATTTTGGTGAGAATGGCTTGGCCTATAGATGTGCAATGTATCCTATCGAAACGGAATGGCCGGACTGGTACCAAGGGCTGATTTGACGAAACAAGAGAGAGCTGACATGAAGCTACTTATGAGTGAAAGGTGGACTGATTGAATCAGGTGAAGATAGGAAGGACATTAAAATTAGGCACTCTACACTCTTTGTCAAGGCCATTGCTCATGCTAGTGTCATTGACAACTCCCTTGTTCATTCAAAGCATAGAGTAATTAAGGATAATGATGACATTGAAGACTTGACATACCCAAAGGTCCCAGAGGTTGTTAGAAGTCCACCCTCTACCGAGCCAGCCTGTGTTATATCTGATCCTACATCTCTCTCTTGCACACACTTGACCTCGCCTTCCTCTTCCATCTCCTCCACCTACGATATCAATCCTCGTATTTCTAATTGACTAGAGACTACTCTTCAATTTGTTTTATTTAATTCACGTAGTTTAATAATAAATTCCAAGCCTTTGTGTATTCTTCCAAATTTCACATTATTGCTGAGACTGAAACATGGCCATCACCACACATTTTGGACAATGAGATTCTCCCGTGCACTTTTAGTATATACCGCAAAGACAGACTTTCGTGGTGGAGGAGTTTTGCTGGCAATAAATGACTCCATCTCTTCAAAACTTTTACCTAGCCCTTCAGACATTGAAGTAGTCTGCGTTGAAATAAAATGTCCACAGATATATTACATAGTAGTTTTGTACCTACCTCCCAATGCTGACTACTTGTATCTTACTGAAGTTTTTACCTACCAAAATAAACTGCTGGAGAAAGATCGTGTGATAATATTAGGAGATTTAAACTTTCCAGATATTGACTGGCATTCCTTAATGCTGCACTCTTTGTGTATAATCATGGTCAGGTCCAACTTATTGATGATCAGACGCACAATCTGGGCAACACACTTGATGTGGTTTTAACGAAGTTACCAGATGCAATCGACAATGTGAGAATTAATAAGGAAAGTTTCCCCATCCAAACAGATCACTATCCACTTTAAATGGTTTCATCCACCCTACACCCAAAATAACAGCCACAGAAACATGGGACTTCTCGAAAATCGATGTACATGTACAAGGTTTAAATGAATATCTCCTTAATCTTGACTTCAATCCATGTTTGAGCTTGAAAGACATCAATCTCATCTGGGTGGAAATTAAACAAATCATCAATGAAGGACTTAGACAGTTTGCTCCTAAAGCTAAGATCCACTGCTTCACTTAAGTGGTTCACGTCTTTGACACGACATAAATTACATCAGATACATAGTACGAGGAAAAAAGCAAAAGCACGTCCATCTATTCTTATCACAAGTAAACTCAATATAGAAGAAGATTTACTGACTATGCATATGGAGGAAGCTAAGAAAAATTACAAAGCTGACCTTGTGTCAAGGTCATGATAAAAGGAGATTATTCAATTATATTAAAAGTCTCAATAGACAGGATGGATTCTCTACTGTCATGTGCTACAACCAAATGTACAACCAAATGGAAGTGGCCACAGACAGGGAAAAAGCAACACTTTTCAATCAATTTAGTTTTCACTGAACGTTCCTCTGTATCTCCATGTATACCCGAATATCCGATGGCTGGTGATGTGGTTAGCGAGATCGAATTATCGAAAGAGGAAGTGTACAATGCTCTTTTAATCTCAACCCTTCAAAGGCCATGGGTATTGATGAAATTAGTCCTAAAGTGCTTAAACATTGTGCTCTTTCTCTACATATAGTTTTGCACCACCTTTTTGGCCAATGTCTTTCTCAGCATCATATACCTCTAGAGTGGAAGATTCATAAAATAATCCCTATCTATATAAGTCTTGTGAACGGGCATCAGTCAAGAACTATCGACCTATATCTCTGCTCAGCACTGTCCAAAGTCTTTGAAAGATTACTATATGATAAGATTAGAGAGTTTGCCTTGAAATCCATCACACAGGACCAATTTGGATTTTTGCCATGCCATTTTTGCTTACAGCAACGGCTTCAGTTTGTTAGTAATGATATGGACGTTTTGGAGAACAAGTCACAAATGGATGTTGCGTACATAGATATTAAGAAAGCCTTTGACTCTGTTCCACATAAAGAGCTTCTAGTGAAATTGTTTAATATAGGATTTGTAGGTAAAATATGGAGACTATTTAAAGATTATCTAACAGACCGCATCCAGTGTGTGAGGGTAGGTGATGAACTATCTGGTTTTTTGCCTGTCACCTCAGGAGTGCCACAAGGTAGCATTTTAGGTCCCCTCTTCTTTATTGTCTGTACAGAAACCTCAAAGCATATATGTTGGCTTATGATACTAAGCTAACGAAATAAATTACAGGTAGTGCTGATTGTCAAATCTTTCAAAATGAATTGGACTCACTCACGGATTGGAGTGCTGATTGGAAACTATCATTTAATGAACTCAAGTGTAACATAATGCATCTCAGCTCATCATCAACTCCCACCACCATCACTTATTCCATCAATAATATCCAAATTCCCACAGTCCAATATAAGGTATCACACTATGCTCTGATTTATCCTGGAACCACCATCATAAAATCAAAAGCCTACCAGAAATTAGGTCTTTTGAAGCGAACTTTTGGCAGTGTATCCACATTACAAACTAGGAAGACATACAAACTAGGAAGACATTACCCTTGTAAGATCCCAAATGACCTATTGTTCCTCACCTCTCAAAAGATATTATAATGATGGAAAGAGTGCAGAGGAGGGCAACGAGATTTATCCTGCAAAATTGTTCATTGGACTATAGGGAGCGTCTGATTAGCCTGAGGATTCTACCTTTATGATGTACTTTGAACTCGCTGACCTTATGTTTCTTGTAAAAGAACTACAACGTCCTTCAAAAACCTTCAACATCTATGAACATGTGGAGTTTCATCTTGCAAAACAAGACCATCTACGCACATCAAGTTAAAGCATACCCGATCCAAAACCAATTTTTCAAGACACTTCTATTTTAACCGACTGCCAAGATTATGGAACTTACTTCCACCAATTAATTTAGAACAGGTGTACCAACAAGTGTCCAACTGTTTTGGGCTCACTTGACTACTCACTTTCGATCAGACTCACCATGCACATTTCATTTTTCTCCAAATGTATGAATATCCCTCACACCTCTTAATTTGTGGTTGCCTACAAGGTATATATATATACCTTCAGCAATCACATTGTCATTGTCTCAAATTATCCTTTCATGTAATGCAATTCTCACGTATGCTGTAAAATCATATATTATTATTATTATTAGGAGAGAGAGATGTTCGATAGTTTCATCGACTCTTAATTTTTATGATCGTAGAATGTTAGCAGAGTGATTTTGATAGAGCCTCTATTGTTGGATATTGTGCCAAGACGGTGAGAAGGTTGAGGAAGCAGTTTTTTGACAGCAAGGGAGAGCTGGATGAGCAGAAGCAAGGAAAGTACGAGAGGATGACTGTTTATTATGATGAAGAGGTTAGTTATTGTTTGTGGAAGTGGATATGAATGAACCATGCAACATTTACATTGTATATTGATAGATAAATCACAAGGTGGGTCAGGGAGAATGCTTTTAATAAAGGACGCCCCAACATGACTGCACAGGCCTTTTGCACCTGGGTCAATGAGAAGCTGCCATTTGCCACCACATTATCCCTGGCGTGTTGGTTTGCGCACAGCAGTTCGCTGGTTGCACCACCTGGGATTCAAGCCAGTCGGCCACCAAAAAGGAGTCTATATCGATGGCCACGAGAGGATATTGTTAAGCATCGTAAGGTATGTTAATTCTTTATTCGACTATTTAAAATTGACATCATTTCTTGCCATTGACAGGAGTATTTGAAGACCATGGCAACACTCCAAGAGACACACAAGCTACCACCAGCATGCTGTGATGAGCCACCAAGCATTCGGCAGGAGGATGACGATGCGAAGAAGACACTGGTTGTATTGTACCATGACGAGTCCATATACAATACAAATGAGGGGATGTGGGGAGAAGAAGATAGACCAGCACTTCTTCCCAAGACTAAAGGGAGTGGCATCATGGTGTCTGACTTTATAGACGAACATGATGGCTATTTGTGTTTCTCGTCAGATCAGCAAGCCCGAACCACGAACCTCGAGATTGCTCAGACCGCATGAGTTTTTCTGGAGTATGGCTGTGAGCGGCATGGGACTGGGGATCGGTTTTTGGAACCTATGAAAATGGCCTGTGATATCGCTGCTGTCAAATACCCAATACACTTGTACACTGTCCTGGTAGTTGCCATAGGAAGTTTGATGAAAAGGCACTCATTGCACGGAACATCTTAGTGAAAGATGGAGGCCCTCACCGAGTCAGGGATACTGCATGGGCTGGTCAGCAACAGTTGATGGTGTTGCCAAATGGGTCAGCGAAGGGTTGAGGACCATCCTTGCAGATAGGGGAATCAACACAGCGCTGACAATATGAGACAATCCTCTCCAATCACGAAGACTTTTTACTGGAAAAGACTCAAGTTGAACATTATGTTTAACAACAGGGGAGGGGGTTCAAGTGTTTATTGTTCCAAAGTTTCACTATGAGCTAAATCCCATAGAGCGTGTTTGGGGGCAGTCCAAGAGATACTGTCTAGCACACACTAACTTTACACTCATCAAGCTCCGTCAGATCCTCAACCCAGCTCTCGATTCAGTACCTGTGGAATTGATAAGGAAGTATTTCAGGAAGGCAAGGGAGTATTAGAGAGCATACAAAGAGAACTGCTGGAAAGTAGGTAGAAACTGCAGTTAAACTCTACAAATCCCATCAGCGTGTTTTTACTGAGGATATTGGACTCTAAATTATCACTTCGAGTTTGAACCATCATAACTTTTTTTTGGTAAAAATTTGTTCTATCAACAATCTTATAGAGCCCTTCTTTGTGCATCTTTTAATTACATGACACAATTGCATTGCTGAGCCCTGAATTCTATTTTAGTGCAAGGTGTCTATTTTCACACTTCAACTCATAAGCATGTTACTAAGTACACGAGCAAAAATCCATTCTATTCATAATATCAACACTTCGAAGTGCTACAATTATGGCTGTGGTCAATGGAATGCAAAGAATGTTGTGTCAGTATATTCTCTAAACATTCATCTTTCTACCCCCCCCCCCCCCCTCCCCCCAAGTTTGAAAGACTAACCATTTGTGTCTCCTTTTCATTTTCTCCAGGTGCAGGCATCCTTCCTTGGTCTCTGCGCCCTCTTCGTCGTTTGTTGGTGTTCCTTCGAATTTTTACAATTCTTTTTCTGTTTGGCATAGACGCTCGACGGTGATGTTGCGGTCTGATGATTTCTTTCCTTGACGACCCTGAGGGTATTTGTGCCAGAACCTGCCTCTGAGGGAAGGTGCGTGGTGAGACTGGGGAACTTCCGTCTGCCTGCCTTGAGTGTTGAGTTCAATGCAGGCAGGCAGGGGGTGAAGAAGTGTGTGTGTGGTGTATTTGCACGGGACTGGGCGGAGAAGGGGTGGGGCATGAACATTTCCCACTTCCTAAGTCATGCCTTGTGTGTGAACGCGAGTACTGTGAGTCGGTATGGATGGGTCAGACCTGCTGTCTGATTGATTGGCAAGCAGAGGTTTGCCAGGGTGAGGTTGGTGATGGTTGTGGGATCAGGAAGAAAGGTTTGGGGATGATGATGGGGATGATGATGATGGGGATGATGATGATGGGGATGATGATGATGGGGATGATGATGATGGGGATGATGATGATGGGGATGATGATGGGGATGACGATGATGGGGATGATGATGATGGGGATGATGATGGGGATGATGATGGGGATGATGATGGGGTCAGGAGGGGGGGTTTGGGGATGATGATGGGGAATCTGTGGGGGGTAAGGTGGAGGGGGTGACATAGTGGGGGTGGGTTTGGTCTTGGTGCCAGCACCAGCTTTGGCTGCCACCCGGTTTCCCAAGGTCTTGCAGCCTGTGTGAGTTAGCATGACCTTGCCCACCAGCCAGGTAACAAGAGGAGAGTTGATCACATTCCTCATATGATTCTGATCTAGGCATGGGCAATACTTGGACACCAGGGGGATGGTATCAGAGGCATGCTCGTTGGTGCGGGCAGCCCCCGACCCCTCCTCCCTGAGATATCTGCTCCTGCTCTCGTATGGGACCGACTGGAAGATCTTTTTTACCAGCCAGTCCGGATACCCTCTCATCCCGCAATTGCTTTGCGAGGAGGTCGAGCGTCCTACCAAAAGTGTCTCCGTCGGAGGAGGCCCTGAGTGCTCTCACGGCCTTGCCCTTCAGGATTCCCCCAAAGGTATGCTTAGGGTGATAGCTTTGATAGTGGAGGTACTGAAACCGATTGATTTCTTTGAAATAGTCCAGGATATTATTCTGGCCAAATTCTTTCCCTTAGACAACAACACATCAAGGAAATTGACACATTTATGGGAGGCACCGTGGGTGAACCTGAGGGTTCGGTGCCAACCATTTAACGCCTCCATGGCCTGGTGCAAGGTCTGAGTACCATGCTTCCAGACCATGAAAATGTCATCCAAGTATCTCCACCAGACCAGTGGTTGTCTATCATTGGGTTGCGATTCCCAAAAGGTGACTTCGACAATGGCCATGAACAGAGTTGAAAAGGTTGGTGCAAATTTCGTGCCCATAGCCATGCCCTGTTTTTGCCTAAACATTTTCCCTGCGAAGGAAAAAAATATTGTGTTGCAAGACCATGCGCTATGAGGCATCTCCTTGGCACCAGGACCCAGTGTGGCCTGTGGTGCTGCAGAAAGAAGTCTGCAACAAGAGCTATGCCCTCTGCTTGTGGGATAGTGTAGAGGCTCTTTACATCTATTGTCACCAGCAAGGCATGCTCAGGGACGTCGCACTCTTTCCAATTTTGTCAAAAAGTGTGCAGAGTCTCTCAGGTGACGGCCACCCGAGCGACTGCCAGCCTGAGGACGTAGTCCAACCAGCCAGACAGTCCCTCAGTGGGGCCGGAGCAACCAGAGCAGATTGGTCTTATCTGCATCGGGGTTTTTGTGGGCCTTTTAAAGGAAGTACATCTTTTGGGTTCTTATTTGCCTTTCCTTCATGGTTAGTTCCATCATGGTGCTCCGGCTGATCCAGCCACACTCGTGCATTCGTCTGATGTGGTGGTTGATTGACCTCACCAGAGCAAGGGTGCAGTCATGTCCGAGCAGCTGTTACACCTCCCCGTCGGAGAGGTGCTCCAAGCCGTTTCGTATTTTAATCGGACATGTTCTCGACAACTATGCATGAACCCTTGTCCGCCTTTCTGATAACGATTGTTTTGTTCTTAGCAAGGTCGGACATAGCCCCACGCTCTGGTGAGATTGGAGCGTGTGGGCGGGTTCATGGGGGGCGATACTAGCTCTTGGGGTAGGGGCCCCAAGTAGCTCTCTATCTGTTGGTTTATGGCAGGGGGCTGGTAAGTGCTGGGGGTAGGGCAAATGGGTATTTTTGCCAGGGTTTATATAATCGAGGAACTCTAATCTACTCTCCTGTTGAACCTGGCGAGCTCCCAGATTTTCTGTGAGGGCGGAACGGGTCCTGGGGTCAGGGCATAGTTTAAGCCCTTCCCCAATACCACGAGCTCTGTGTGCATTAGTGTGTGTGTGAGGACAGGTTCAGCACATACCCCTTTAGGTCGTCGAGGGCCCGCTCCCTTCTGGCCCCGAAGTAGAGGTCGACGGCAGAGGTGGAGTGTGCGTTGCTGTTCCGGTCAGCATGTGGGCCGGGGTCCTCTGATGGTCCTCTGATGGTCGTGGTTTCCCGGTTGCCGAAAATTCCTTGTTGCTCCTTCTGTGGTGGCTGCTGCGGTGCTGGTGGGTGCGGTTGCGGCTGCCATGGCATTTACTAAATTCACTCGATCTGAGGTACGGGTGTGTAGTTTACACGAAAAGGTGTCATGTGATATTTCCGCCAGGTACAGGGGTGTGGTTTTCACGATGAGTTTTGAGTGCAAGTGGTGTGGGAGCAAAAACCTGAAGTCTGTTGCTGCTCACTATTATGGAGGGGTGGTAGATGATTTAGATGGGGTCCTGGAAGCCCACACAAGAAAAACGCTCAGTTCATTTGGTACTAGATCTTCAGTGAAGAAAACCGTTCAGGAAAATAATCAACCTCCAGCTGGAAAACATGAGAAGGTATGTGCTGTAAAATAGTTATTTGTGGCATCTTAGCTAGAGCCAGGGTATTCTCGCACACCAACTTCAAGATATAAATCTGCAGTCAGTGACATCATAAAACTTTTTTGTTGGTACTGGTGCACCTCAACAAGTGTGCACATAATTATGATGAAAACAAGCCTTCTGCTTCTTCAACTGCAATGAACAGTTAGCTAAGTTGGCATTCTGGATTGCAGCACCATTGCAACTGATACAAATCTAATGTATGGAATTGACTGGACTCTGATTTTCTAGAGAGTTGTTGTGCACGGCTACATGCATCTAGGGCATATATGATCCTTTTTCATGCAATGATAATAGCTAATTTGTGTGTACTGTACTACGCTTTTCAAACTTTCTGGAGCCACACAATTGAGGGGCAGAATATCACTTTCAACGATGTACCTTTTGTTGTGACAGAAGTAAGAAGTTGCACTGTCAATTTGGGAAGCATTACTGTAAGGAAAAAAGAGCTACTTGGAAATTGTATTATTAAAATTCATTAGAAACTTTGTCACATCTTTAACCATCATGCCCCCCCCTTAATATCCAGATTCCTCCAATTGCCCTCCCTTGGACAATTTTATAAATGAAACCATGATCAGGATAATTTAAAGATCATGATTAATCAATGGATGAAAGATAATCCTCCAGCTTCAAAGTTTCATTTTCGTGAATACAAAGAGCCTGAAGCAACATCGAATGAAGAAGACATTAAATTAGGGCCACCTCAACCTCTTCTTTATGTCCACCAGAACAGTGGCAGCAACAGCTGCTAAAAATGTATGGCAATTCTATAACTCTCATGGATGCAACATATAAAACTACAAAATATGAGCTCCCAATGTTTTTTGTTTCCGTCAAGACAAATGTAAGGTATTCAGTGGTTACTGACTTTATTATACAGTCAGAAACGACTGAACAAATTGCCGAAGCTCTGAAGATCTTAAGCATGTGGAATCCTGAGTGGACACCAAGATTCTTCATGGTAGAGATTATTCTGAAGCAGAAATGAGCGCTGTCAAAAATGTCTTCCCAGAATGCAAAACTTACCTCTGTGATTTTTATAGGGAGCAGAGGGCCAGAGCTAGGGGCTAGGGCTGGGGGCTAGGGCTAGGGCTAAGAGAGACAGGAATAAAAGAGAGTCGCACTATTGGGGACAGCTGCACCCTGAGCAGGAGGGAGCTGCAGCACTACAGAAAGCCCAAGCAGAGGACCCATCTCTCCAACAGTGCAGAGACCAAGCGAAACAGGATGGAAACGAATTCCACTGTCAAGATGAACTGCTCTATAGATCTTGGACAGACCACCGCAGGGCAACAACCATCCAGCAGTTGGTATTGCCGGCGAGTTACAGGGAGGCTGTCCTATGCCTGTCGCACCAGGCTCTGATGGCAGGACACCTTGGTCGAAAGAAGACCACTGCTAGGCTGATGTGACCATTTTTACTGGCCAAAAATGAGGGAAGAGGTTAGTGACATGTGTAGTAGACGCCAGACATATCAGAAGGTAGCCAGGACAAGCATAATTCCTCTTGCGGCAGTCAGAGGAGAACCCTGCTTTGACTCACCCACTGAGCTCCAGGGGAGTGAGGGCTGCAAAGAAGTGGAGGTACTACCCAACGAAGCTTTGAACGTCATGATGCTAACTGATCTGTGATCTTGAGGACAGATTATACACACACACACATGCGTGTAGGAAGTCACTGTGCTTACCTTATATATTGCATGCAAAACTGGTACCACTGCCATTGATGGAGCGACCATACCAGCGTATTGGGATGGACATGATTGGATCCCTCCCTGCAACACCGGATGGATACAGATACATCCTAACAGTGGTGGACTATGCCACCAGATACCCCGAAGCCACAGCACTCAAACAGACAGGTAGTCAGATGGTAGCCGATGCCCTGATGGTTCTGTTCGCTAGATGGGGAATTCCTGAGGAGATACTAACAGACTGTGCTAGTAACTTCATTGGTAAGCTGCTGTAACACTTTTATACATTGTTGGGCATCCATCCTATTAGAACCTCCATCGATCACCCACAAACTGATGGTCTGGTTGAGAGAATTCAACCAGACCCTCAAGGCCATGTTGAGGAAGGTGACCGATCGGACTGATGGGGACTGGAGGGCTGCCATTCCGTATGTCCTCTTCGCGTACAGGGAGACACAACAGGAGTCAACTGGATTCTCTCCAGCAGACCTGATGCTGGGGAGACAGATGATAGGTCCCCTTGACACGCTCAAGCAAAGTTGGCAGCATGACCGCCACTGCCTGGCCAGTGCCGTATCCTATCTACAGCAGATGTACAGCCGTCTGCAGGTAACCAGGGAACTGGCCCAAGCACACGACAAGCAAGCAAAACGAACAATGAAGACGTGGTATGACAGGGGAGCCCCGGACTCGCGTCTTCTCAATAGGGGACCTCGTCTTGGTTCTCATGCCCACTCAAAAGTCAAGCCTGTTCGCCCAGTGGCAGGGCCCATTCCCGATAATGGACAAGCTATCGGCAACAACCTACAGGGTGAGGACAACGGGGAATAAGGTCAGTGAAAAGACATACCATGTGAACATGTTAGCTCCATGGCAGTCAACTTCTGCAGTCTGTATGGCAGGGATGGCCTACCAAGCCTCAGCAGTCTGTATGGCTGGGCACATCGACGAGCAGGATGAGATTCCGACTTGGACAAACGATACAGCAGAACCCCTACCAAATATCAACCAGGAACTACTGCCAACTTGGGCAGAAGAGCTAAGTCAACTTGTGAAGAGACAGGCCGCCCTGTTCTTAAACCAGCCGGCAAAGACAACAGCGACCGAGATAGAAATTGATACCGGTGAAGCGAGGCCAGTTCACCTCCCTCCCTATGGATGCCCAAGGCACGGCAGGAAGCAGTAAAGGAGGAGGTCAAGAGACTCCTGGATGCAGGTCTCATAGTTCCATCCCACAGCGCCTGGTCATCTCCCGTACTACTAGTACCCAAGAAGGATGGGAGCCTCCGCCTCTGTGTGGACTACCGACACCTTAACAAGGTGACGTGCAAGGACCCCTTCCCTATGCCCAGGGTTGAGGAGTTAATTGACAGCCTTGCTGGTGCCCGGTTCATCTCTACCATGGATCTGACGAAGGGCTACTGGCAAGTACCTGTACAAGCCATATCGATCCCCAAGACAGCTTTTACAACCAACCTGGGCAAGTATGAGTTCAAGGTGATGCACTTCGGATTGGTAGGGGCACCAGCAGTTTTCCAGCGGCTCATGAATGAGCTGCTGGCAGACATCTCATCATTTGCTGTCGCCTACATGGACGATGCGGTGGTCTTTAGTCGTGACTGGGAGACACACCTGCAACACCTAGAAGAAGTCTGCACCCGACTCCAGAAGGCTAAGTTGACGGCTAAGGCAGACAAGTGTTTCCTGGCCATGTATGAATGCCTATATCTGGGGCACACTGTTGGAAGAGGGCAGGTGCGACCAGAGGCAGCTAAGATCCAGGCAGTAGTAGACTTCCGAACACCCAAGACCAAGAAAGATGTGAGGGCATTCATTGGACTGGCAGGATATTACCACCGGTTCATTCCATGGAAGAAGCCTTCACCACTCTCAAACTAGCACTGAGCAGACAACCAGTTCTCACCGGCCCAGACTTCACTGCTCCCTTCCAACTGCACACAGATGCATCCAACAGAGGCATTGGGGCAGTACTTACCCAGAGCAATACAGCAGGTGATGAGAAACCAATAGCTTACTTTTCCAAGCAGCTTCTTCCCCGGGAAATTAACTATTCCACGGTGGAAAAAGAATGTCTGGCGGTGGTCCGCAGTGTCCAGCACTTCAAAGTGTGTCTGCTTGGAACTCCATTTGAGATAATAACCGATCATGGCTGCCTCACCTACCTTGATAATGTTAAGGATGAGGAAGGCTGTCTGTCTCGGTGGGCCCTCCTCCTGCAAGACTATGACTTTGTGATACGACATCCAAGAATGCGAACGTAGATGGGCTCCCCAACCAGGCCTGGGATGAACGACTTCACTGCTAGACCAGATGGGGGGGAGTGTCAGGGATCTCTCCACCCATGGAGCCCCTGACAGACTATTTAACAACCTAACACTAACATGTACTAATTAACAGACTAATGAACAAAGCATAGAAATAGAACTATCTGATTAATTATGTGTTTTGGTGTATTTCCACAAAAGGAATTGCTGGGCTCCAGTCTCGTAGCCAGACTGGAGCAACAGCAGATTGGCTGATGTATTGTAAGTGAATGTGTTGAGTGAATGGCAGTTCTTGGAATATATTTATAATCTCAACTTGGGTTTAGCTATAGAGATAGTGACTCCCTGACACCATCTTAGAATAGCAGCTTCATTTGGATCCCTAGCAACTACAGTGACGTGTTAGAGTTGCCTAGAAACCCACTAAAATATTTATGACTGTCCATACCCAGGGTAAAATTTCACATCCAGTTTCATATCCAGTTTGACAGGAATTAACTTTGAATGGTCTAATCATGTTATGTATATTGTCTAATAGGAGAGTGCTATGGCGAGCTTTCTGGACATGGACGCACATTGGATCCTATGCCAGCAGATGGTAATTGCCAATAAAGGGCACTTTCGAAACAACTTACGAATGATCCGGAGCAACACAGCAATCTGCGAGCTACTTTAGTGCAATTTGTTGCTCAAAATATGGAATTGTTCAAATCATGGGTCACTTCCACTCCCAGACATCGTGCAGAAGGCACCAGAGGTGAGACTGGAAGAACACCTAGACACACAAGCAGATTGGAATCATGGGGGACACAACTCGAGCTTGTTGCTGCCTCAACTGTTTCAAGTGGACACCTATGTGGCTAGTTAAAGGCGAGTGCAGATGGACCAGATTCACACCTCTAAAAGGATCCATACAGATTCCCACAGACATTGCACGAAGTGGTTTTCAAAAATCAATGGAGTGTAAGAGCTGGATAGAGATCGCATATGAAAATAATTGTCACTACAGTAGTGTTCTGCCTCTTCTCAAGGAAAGAAAGTTGCTCGCCCCTCCACATCTCGTACAGAATACTTCTCAGCTAACTCTTCTCAAAGAGTAACCTTTTGATATTTTTATGTTTTAGTAATTGAGAAAAAGATGAATGTACAGGGTTGGTGGGGCTAAGATGCAGTGAGTGATGGCCAATATTAGCTAGGAGGAAGGTTTATTGTCCTGTACTAACTGGGGACAAGATTAACTGTTGCTGGCCAGGCAAAATTATTGTGAAGGTGAGGTGTAAGATAATGTGCTGAGTCTCTGGAAGCCACTGCAATATCCTGTAGGCTTTTACATCAGTTTGCTGGCTTCTTCACCTCAGAGACCTCTGCCCAAAATTGTCTGGAGGGCTATAATGAGGAATATATATATACCAAGGAAAAAGGTCAGTTGTGCTAGCACTATTCTACTATTAAATTTTTATGATTGTGAAACGGAGTGCTGCTAATTATAATTAAGCATGCAAATATTTGTATAAGTGGTTTTATCCCTGAAGGTATTTTGAAAAAGTTGGAGACTATTTGTTGGAGGAGCATAATCTGACACCAACATTGTACTTGACATAAGTGGGGGGTGATACAGTCTTCATGAAGGCCTCACAACTAGCAATATCTTGCTCTCAGCAAATATCTGCCGCCCACAAACTCCAAAAATGGAATGAATATAAACCTTTACTAACGTAACTATCTAACTCAACTATTTTACTCTATCTTAATCCTTTTCGTTAAAATGTAATTGCATTTCTACCCCACCTCCCTCTTGCCCTTGCCATGCCCATCCCTAGAGGTACAGAGCATATTGTCCAAAAAACATAACCTTACTAATTATATTACTATAAAGCCAGATCAGACAAATCAGGAGAGGGCAATCCAGAAACTACTTCTAAAGGAGAGGTGGACTCTCATTGAGACTGGTTTCGGTAAGAATGAAATTAGGATTCGCAGGTCAACAATTCTCCTGAATGGCAAAGTTCATGCCCGGGTTGTCAACAAGTTACAAGAAGAGCCTACGGACAAAAGTGAGCTCTCAAGAGACGTCTCACCTGCTCTGTCCTCCACCGCTGTTTTTGAGGATGCTCTGCCAGCCACTGAGGTAGAACCTACCAGCATCACTGTACCTCTAATAGCAAATCCTTCTGCTCCTATTTCAAACCCTGTCTTTGATTATCCGAAAGCAGACTGGGAAGGCCTCTCCAATCACCTGATGGATGGGGACCTTAGCTTATGCATGGAGCTAGAGGATGTGGATGAAATCTGGTCTGCCTTCAAATATATTGTGAGTTCTACCATGAATATGTACATACCAAGGGTTCAGCTGAAAATCTCCCAATTGCCGAAATGGTTTACTGCAGACATTCGTCACCAGTTCAAATGTCTAAAGTCCAGGCGTAGAAGTTATGCCCAGCATCCAACTCCAACTAAGCTAGATCAGTTAAAAGTAGCTATGGCACTTTTCCAGCAAGCTTCTAAGCAAGCCAAGGCTACTTACGAAAGTAAGCTAATAAGCAACTTTACAGCTTCAGGCAACTCTGCTGTCTACAAGTACATCAATAACCTTCGGAAGGGCGGAGCAATTCCATCTAAAGTGTTTCATGATTCTATTTCTGCCACGTCTGATGTAGACAAAGCGATCATGTTCAACAGCTACTTCAATTCTGTATTCACTCATAGTTCATACTCACTACCCACTCTTGAGGAAGTGCCTTTGTCTGAATCTACATCGTCTACCATCGAGATTACAGAAGAAGATGTATATATAGCCCTCTCAACACTTGATAGCACCAAAGCAATGGGTTTGGATGGAATCGGTCCCAAGGTTCTGAAGTGTTGTGCACTGGCACTCTATAAACCTCTACACCACTTATTCAATTCTAGTTTGTCGAAGCATTCAATCCCTTCTGAGTGGCGGATTCACAGTATCACACCTATTCATAAATCTGGAGACCGTGGCTCAGTCAAGAACTACAGACCTATTTCCCTCTTGAGTTCTACCTCTAAAATCTTGGAACGCATTATTTATAACAAGATTATTTCATTCATAGAATCTGCTCTGTCCACTGTGCAGTTTGGTTTTCTTAGAGGACGCTCCTCTTTGTAACAACTATATACTGATATTTTATGCGAACATTAGCGAGTCAGTCCATACTAATTCTCAATTGGATGTGATGTACCTGGACTTTGCAAAAGCATTCGACAGTGTTCCGCATAATGAACTTCTGGTCAAGCTGAGGAGCATAGGCATATGTGGTGACCTCTGGTCCTGGATTCAGAGCTATCTCAGGAAAAGACAGCAATGTGTAAGCCTAGGAAGCACCCGCTCTAGCTTATTGCCTGTGATCTCAGGAGTACCTCAAGGTAGCATCCTGGGTCCCCTACTATTTCTAGTCTACATTAATGACCTGTGTCAACAATTCAAATATTTTCTTGTTCGCCGATGATGCCAAGTGTGTGAAGCTTGTTGAAAACATGTCTGACAGTTTATGCCTTCGAGCTGATCTGGACAATCTATGGGAATGGAGCCGTATGTGGAAGCTTCTGTTTAAGGAAGTGACATGTACCGCCCTTAGCTTTTGCTTGGGAGATCCTCCAATTTCCTCGTCTTACCACATCCACGATCACGACATTCCTGTCAAGTCTACCCACAGAGATCTGGGAGTCATTACCTCATCTGATCTCTCTTGGACAGCTCATTATAATCATCTGGCCTCAAGGGCATATAAAATCATTGGGCTACTACGGCGCACATTCAGCTCAGCTGATTCTGTATCAGCCAAGAAAATTCTGTATATATCTGTCGTAAGATCACAACTTTTGTACTGCTCACAGATTTGGCGTTCACATTTAATCAAGCATATCCTGAAGCTTGAAAAGATACAGAGGAGGACTACTAAGTTCATTCTAAATGACTATGTAACTGATTATAAAACAAGGCTGATTCAACTGGACCTTCTACCTTTGATGTATGAATTTGAACTAAATGATGTGATGTTCTATGTGAGAAGCCTCAAATCTCCAGCTTGCCACTTTGACATTAATAAATTCATCAAATATAGTTCTAACACTACAAGATTGGGCACCAACCAGCGTATGAGTCACAGCCGTTGCACGTCAAACACTACACACTATACCTACTTTAATAGGTTACCAAGATTATGGAACTCCTTTCCGCCTATTGATATCAATCTATCCTCCAGCACCATCAAGCATAATATCAAGCAGGTTTTATTAAGCCACATCAAACCCAACTTCAACCCTGACTCCCCTTGTACCTTTCATTATGTATGTCCTTGTGCAAATTGTTCCCATACACTCAATTAATAATTGTTATCCATTGCATGTTTAGGCTACTAGTCACATAGGCTAGTTGTCCTTCAGTGTACCTCTATTCATGTCTCACCTCGACTGTCTCAATTATATGATACTGTGAAGTAATAAAAAAAAAATAAAAAAAAATAAAAATATATATAATTATATATAACTTTGTCTTCTCATTGTGTCCAAGCAGCATTTTTATACTATCATTGCACACTGATAGAGCAGCATAGCTACAGCCTATCACAGCTTTTAGCGAGCAGATCCATTCCAAACAGCAGTTTCTAGCACCACTGATAACAACCCTACGCCTGACCAGAACTTAAAGTTCCCCCTGTGAAAACTACACCCCTAAACCTGGCGGAAATATCACATGACTGGAACCCACACCTTTTCGTGTAACCGCACACCCGTACCTCAGATCTAGTCAATTTAGTGAACCCCCATGGCATAGGTGTGGTCCGTCGTTGGGGCTTGGGTTGTGGTTTCCCGTGGCCGTAGTGACAGTCTGGGTAGTCCCGAAGTTGTTGTGATGCCAGCCACCGGTATTGGGTGGGTCCCGAAGTTGTTGTGATGCCAGCCACCGGTATTGGGTGGGTTTCTTTTCTTGGGCCGCGGTCTGGCCTCGGGCGTTGGTAGTCCGTGCGGCGCTCCATTTCTCTCCTTCTCCTCCTTTCCTTCCGTCCCCCTTTCCCCCTTCCGTCCCCGCCTCGAGTCCCATTGCCTGGGGGCGGTGGTGGTGACGGAAGTGGTGGCGGTACTCGGGTTCCGGTCGGTCTGGTGTCATGCCAAATTCTTCCCGTTGTCCTCTTTGACCTACAGCGCATGCGTCAACACGGATTCGAGCGTAGTGGGAATAATAAATTATGGCTAAATTCTTCCCGCCTGCTAAATTCTTCCCCATGTCATATTTCCCCTTTGCACTTAATGATTTATTGAGCATTATTTCAATTCCAGCATATTTCTGCAGGGTAAATCTACAATGTAAAAATTTAGATATTTCCAAAAAACATTTTTAATAAACTTTGTCAGAGTATAAGATGAATTCAGGTCTACTGATGGAATTATTATAGAACCTACTCCTTACTCCTTACCATTGGGTATCTAAACTAATGATATATATGATATTAGCAATTCTTTTATGTATATCTAGGGGGATCTGGTGGTATCACTCTCAGATACAATTCTGGGGCCTTCTAGACAAAAATTGCATGTGTGTCCTGCAGGATAACTGCATAAGCGAGAAGTATAACGATTGGATGATTGAAGGAGGGCCTATGTCTGCACCCTTGATGGGTGGGTGTAAAAGGAGAATATTCACTACTATAGGTGCCATGCTTGATGTAATGCTCCACCTTCCTTAAATGTACTCCACAGTTTCTCTGTTCGCTCCATCTGCAAATGCAGCCAAAAGTTGATACACAGGTAGCTAGATATATAGCTAGGAGCAATCAACATGTTGAGTAACACACGCTAGGAGAAATCCAGGAGGATAAATTCGGCAAGCACGCTGTCAAACTAACGGCAGGAGAAAACCCGTATCTGCGCATGCGCAACCAGTAAAAGGAAGGATTTGGCACGACACTGGGTTAGTTGGTCCATATTATGACATTTTATGCTTTTGTCATTTTAATGAATGTTATTATCCACAAACTATCCTCCAGACTTTGCTAACTGCATCATATTAAATGCTAGAAAGCAGTTGACTGCTGCTTAAAAGTGTGCCTAATAAAATCTAGGTAACTATTGTTATCACAGTCATTTAGGTGGCACTGACCATCTTTAGGGGGCAATCGACAAAACAAGCAATAATAAACAATACTAAATGTTTCAGCTAGATATATAGTCTAACTTTCATCTAGTCAAAACAAGTGGGAAAATTCAAGTTGATTATTGAGAAAGTCATTGGATCTAGATACATTATGTCAACTGAGAGTTTGTTGAGAAGAATACTCTTAATCTCAGGCAATAGTCCAATGAGATCAAAACCAACCAGCTATAATTATAGCAATACTAAGCATTTTCATAATAAAGCTGTTTGTTGAAACCTGCTATTTTCCCGTTCACATTTATTATTATTATAAACTTATGACAATGTGGAATAGTGTTGTGTTGATATAGAAAATTATGTAAGTTGAAGGACAGAAAAGAGCTAGTGGAGCTATCACAAATCTCCAGAGGGTAACTACAATCTATGGGTTGTCCTCTGTATAAAGTCAGCAAAGGCCAAGCTAAGCAAGTGGACACCTCTAGTGGAGCCCCTAGTCGCTGATTGTAGTGGTGTCCCTTCTCGCTTCTTCGTCAAGACGTGGATAAGTGGTTAGCCCAGGAAGGGTGGGTCACAATCCTTGGCAGCATTCTTGGCCCCCTATTGTTTATTGTTTATCATTTATATAAATGATCTGGAAAGCTCCATTAAATTGTCCCAATTATATACTTGCGCTGATGATACTAAATGCTGCAAGTCTATATCCTTCGCAGGGGACAGTCTTCTACTCCAAAGTGATGTTAATGCTATTAATAACTGGAGCAACACATGGAACCTTGAACTCCTAAATAAATGCTCTTTAATTCACTTTCATCCTAAGCACGTCACTACACTCATGATGAAGTACTACATAAGAAATATTCCAATAGTGTCGAACCAACATCATAAAGATCTAGGTATAATTGTTTCCGACAATATATCCTGGTCAGAGCATTATTATCACATAACATCCAAGGCATATAAATTACTTGGCCTACTGCATCGAACTTTTAGCCACTCAAATTCTATTGCAACCAAGAAGCTATTATATATTTCCCTCGTTAGGCCTAAACTAACATACTGTCTGGAGGCCCCACTTGATAAAATATATTAACCTGATAGAGAGAGTCCAACGACATGCAACGAAAGTCATTTTGAATGACTATTCCATGAAGTATAAAGATCGTCTAATTGCTCTCAACATCCTGCCTGTTGGAGATATATGACATCACCTTCTTCATAAAGAACCTTAAAAAAAAACTACTAAAAGCTTTCAGATAACTGATCATGTCACCTTCTCTGCAACCAACACAAGGTCTTCTCATATGCACAAGCTTCTACCATCTAGATCAAATAACAACGCTACACGACACTTCTATATACTTTAACAGAATTCCGAGACTCTGGAACTCGCTATCGCATATTGATTTAAACCTATCCATCGCCACTATCAAGCACTCTCTCTATGATACTTTCTGGGACCACTTCATGTCTAATTTTGATGAAACTATTCCTTGCACCTTTCATTTCTCATGTCCATGTTCTAAATGTATGACCACACCACTTCCATCCAATTACAATTGATCACTTTCACCATACATAATCTCCCAGAACCTCCTCCCGAAGTTCTAAAGCATCAGGGCGCATGCGCACCTACAAACCTAACTGCCGGCCTCGTGTTGCATTCGCGAGGAGATTTTGATGGAAGTCGAGTTAGAAGAAGGTCGTAACTTTAAAACGATTAAAAAGGGTGTCTCGTCATTCAATAAGCTTCTTCCGCTTATTAAGTCAACGGATTCTCTGATAGCAGGTGATATTTGTGCAGACCTATACCTTCATGTGATGTAACGAGCTACTGACAATGATGCAGGTTTGACTTATTTTCTCAAAAATGCTGGGAATGATGGAGAAGAGGGATTGGGTCTGATTGGTGAGTACTTGGCTATTTTTCCTGACAGTGAGCACATCCTTGCTCCATTGGAATGGGACAAGGATAAGAAAACATACGATGTGGTGCGTTTTGCAGTAGGTGCATGGCTAGAATTATTATATTGGTTGGTTTTTTCATGGCACAAGAAGGCCCCAAAAAGTCCTAGCTTACGTCATGATGGCACTGAATGCATTCAATTGTCCTAGATGTGTTGGTAGGTGCCACTGTCTGTCCTTTCTCTGTCATTGCCCTGATCCTAACCACAATTTGGCATCGTGGTGTAATAGTAGAGTTATACAGGAGGAAGAAACGTGAACAATAAAATGTAACCTAAATAATTGCTTTGTCGTTTGTCAGAAAAAGTAAAAAATGATGTGAGACCACTCAAAAGCAGTAACAATATTGGCCTGCTTGTTTGTTAATTATTGTAGCTGTTGTGGTATATATGGGTGTGGTCTTGTTTCCTTTCTTTTTCAATTGTTTTTGTTGCCTCTATTAATATTATACTGTATGTAAGAACTAACTTCTATTAATATTATATGTGGAGAACTAACTTCTATTAATATTATATGTAGAGAACTAACTTCTATTAATATTATATGTGGGGAACTAACTTCTATTAATATTGTATGTGGATAACTAACTTCTATTAATATTATATGTGACAGGCTCTGCGAAAAGGCGCAGATATTGAAATTGATATACAACCTAAAACAGTGCTGAGGGATTTTTTTTTATAGAATCCATTTTATTAGCTTATAAGTATCTATTATCTTTTAGCTAACTTTCTGTGAAGTTTGATGACCTAAAAGCGTCTGCTTCTTGCCGAGCGTGGCCTCGGACTCAGACTTCTACGAGTAACTGCAATTGAAGTTTAAATGCCGGCGGAAGAATACTACGCGCACGCGGAAGTATGGGAGGTACCCGCGCGCCTTTATGACACGTTACCACAGCAACGGCAACGGCTGCAGAATGACTTCAAACTAGTGCTAGGGAAGCTGCTAGAGTGGTGAATGGTTTACTTCACTTTTGTGAGAAAGACCAACAACCCTTGCTGGATGTCTTACAAGACTACTTTGACACTCCTTTTGAAGGAGAAATGGACAGTGATGATGTGACTGGAGCAGCAAATCATGGTAATTTTAGTGAAGACAGGTGTGTCCATAGCAAAAAAAAAAATCATATAGCTGAATAGCAAAATATACACTGTATCGACAAAAAAATTTATTTAGGAGTAATGTGTTGAATTATAGTACATCTGTGTGCATACTATTTATAGAGACAGAACTTTTGTGCAGTAGCAGAGTGGTAGAGGTTGGCGAGGTGGGTGTGGAGGAGGAGATCAGTGAGGAGGAAGATTTGGACCATGATGAGCAAGTGAGTGAAGCCCTGGAGAATCTTCACATGATTGATGGCGTCGAACCAACACTTTCCGACATTGAGGAAAACAAGCAAGTTGGAGATTTCTTGGATGCTGGATGTGGTTGTCGTCTTCATGATGGGGGAATCCAATTTTCCTTGCAGCATGTCTTTGATTTTCGCTCACACTGCAATTCCCTGACACACAATGAGTTGGACTTGGTCTTGCTTGGGCTACCTCAAATTCGATGGAGATGGTTGCTGTAAACTCCCGGCATTCACTGAGTAGACAGAAAAATTACACCAAATATTACCATCAGGGGCAACCAGTGTGTCCTTCCATGTTTCGTTTCCTTCACACTGTTGGCGAGAAACGAATGAAGAACTTTTCAAGGACAATGGGCTTGCACCACGTCACGTGTCCATGGAAACACCAGGCGTCTTTCCTCACAATGCCCTTGCATTTGCTTCGGTAGAGTTTATTGTCAGATTCTTACTAAACTATGCTGATCAGAATGGCCTCCTCCTTCCTGGTCGCATACCAGGTTATAGCAGATCTGACATCAAGCTGCTACCTTCTAGCGTGTCCAAGAGAGGGATCTGGAAGGTGTATTGTGAAGCTGCTGACTCCACACCCTGTGCATGTCCTGCTGCATACTCCACCTTCAATAAGCTCTGGCAGTCACTGCTTCCATCCATGCCTATGTCGGACTTGTGCTGGCAATGCCAACAGAACAGTACAGCTATCCTCCGAGCTGCTAACTGTCCTGATGTGGAGAAATGTGCTACTATCAAAGCAGCAGAAGAGCACCTTCGAATTGTGCAGCTGGAAAGGTCGTTCTACAAAACCACCTGTGACGAGTGCCGGCGAGAAGTCCGGGAGTACTTCACCGAAGATAATACATTTTTACCCCCACAACCTCAATCCCAAATTGCAGCAAATTCAAACGACATCAAGGTGCATTACAGTTTTGATTATGCACAGCAAGTGCATTACCCTTCCGATCCACTCCAGCCTGGGCCTATCTTCTTCCTCACACCACGAAAGTGTAGCATTTTTGGTGTTAATTGTGAGGCAATACCTCGCCAAATAACTGATGAGGCTGGAAACTGTGGAAAAGGAGCAAATGTAGTTGTCAGTCAGCTTCACTATTTTTTCCAACATCATGGCTTTGGTGAAAAAGAAATCTTCCTGCATGCTGATAATTGTACCGGTCAGAACAAAAATAGTTGCATGGCACAATATCTTTTGTGGCGGTGCTTGACAGGAAGACATACCAAAGTCACCTTGTCCTTTCTTGTCGTAGGGCATACCAAGTTTGCACCTGATTGGTGCTTAGGATTGGTCAAACGATTATACCGTAGGACAAAGGTATTGCACAAGTAGTTGAGGATTGTGCTGTGTGCAAATATACCACAGCTAGTGTCTAGGGAGGATGGGACCACCATTGTGCCGACATATGACTGGACCGACTTTTTTGCTGCTAAAATGAAGGTCGTCGGTATAAAACAGTTCTCTCACTTTCACTTTGACTCGGTAATCCCAGGGGTTGTGGTAATAAAAACACATTCTGACACCTCTGAGCACTCACTCAACCTATTGAAAGCTCCTTGGACTCCTGACGATGAAGATCTTCCAGCAGTTATTCGTCCAAAACCAATGTCAGCTGAGAGACAGTGGTATTTGTACCAACAAATTCGACCATTTTGTCCTGAAGATGAGAAGGATAGTACCTGTCCCCAGGCCTTCCAGCACTCCCTCCTCACCAACTGGTAATCAGAATAAAGAGGATTATCTTCCCGAGCTGCCAAGAAATGCACTTGTACGATCTGCAGAAAGGAGGGACATAACAGTAGATCATGCAACAATAGGCCTCTTTAATTAACCAATGTTGTTGTAACACTGTATAATTATTATTCTTGTCCTACTTTTTATTTTTAGGTATCTAATAATACTTAGCTAACAACAACAAAAGAGAAAGAAAACTGGGTTAGGACAAGTAGCCGGCTTACTGCTGAACTGAAACTAAGTTTAATAAACAGGCTAGAAACAAGTTAACTATGGGCTAGAAACTCAACACAACACTAACTATGGGCTAAAGCTAGAAAACCAGTTAAATAAAGGCTAACTGTGGGCTAGCTTAGGCAAACCACAGACTAATTTACAGCTTTTGGTTTGTAAGTATGGGTGAGGGGAAGTGTTGGGGCAGAAGTGTTTAGTTTTTTGGAATGCCTTGATATTTCTGCATGTATCTTCTGAGAAAATATGCCTATAGACTAATCTTTTATATCATTGGAAAGCACATAGATCAAGGAACAATATGAGCATAATATTATTTGGACAGAGTAATTATTAAAAAAAAAGTTATGGGCAGTCGAAATCAACAGACTCCCAGTTTCAGGTATAGTTCCCCCTTAAGGGGGACCGTCGGTGCATTTTAATTTTAATTTTTTTAACCTGTGGTTACAACTTTAGAGCTCAGTAGATTCTGCAAACTTCATGGTATGGACTTGATATATAGCTCAAAAGATAGGTCTCTCTGTGTGCTCTCTTTTGATACTAAAATATGTTTCATAGGTATAACTATAGGCAAGTTACTAGACCCTAAAGAGGAGGGACCACAAAAACCTGAATCGCTCCAACCTCCATAGAAACCACTCTGAGTTGCGAAGTGCAAAAAAATTAAAAATGGTACAAGTGGCTAGAGGAAGCTCTAGAGTACACAATGAGTATATTGAGTAGGCTGTGAAAAATTTATTACCTGGTCAAGCGCGCGGTTGGAAAATTGAAGGCGTTGACAAAGCGTCGCCTTGTCAACGCCTTCAATTTTCCAACCGCGCGCTTGACCAGGTAATAAATTTTTCACGCCTACTCAATATACTCATTGTGTACTCTAGAGCTTCCTCTAGCCACTCGTACCATTTTTAATTTTTTTGCACTTCGCAACTCAGAGTGGTTTCTATGGAGGTTGGAGCGATTCAGGTTTTTGTGGTCCCTCCTCTTTAGGGTCTAGTAACTTGCCTATAGTTATACCTATGAAACATATTTTAGTATCAAAAGAGAGCACACAGAGAGACCTATCTTTTGAGCTATATATCAAGTCCATACCATGAAGTTTGCAGAATCTACTGAGCTCTAAAGTTGTAACCACAGGTTAAAAAAATTAAAATTAAAATGCACAGACGGTCCCCCTTAAACAAAGGCTAACTGTGGGCTTCTTAGAAAACGAGTTAAACAAAAGCCAACTGTGAGCTAGAGAACAAGTTAAACAAAAAAAGTTACAGTTGGTGGTTCAACACGGCTAGTAAAATCTCTCACCTGCTTTTCCTCCTAAGAATAGCTGCTTGATTCATGAAGGCACGAGGTTTTTTTTTTGCTCTAGTGGTGTTCTAAGTCCTGGGCTGCGCCGTGGAAGCGAAGCAAAGCTCCTCCAAGAAGTGTTACTTTTCTCCACGAACTATGAAGGGCGTATCTTGTAGAATCACGTCTACCTCAAAATTGCGTAACACGGAAGATTACAGAAATCGAAATTGTCCCCGTAAGTAAATATTGAATTGAAAGGCCGTTTTCTTGGAATTATGGCCTTGTACTTAGCTGTGTTAGATCGGTCATAGCTCAGCAAACCAACTAGCTATGATGACGCTTCTTAGACCATTTTGAAGGTAAAAAGTGTGCTATATCTTAGTGCCAATAACTCAAATTTTATATCTTGCGCGAAGTGGGCCCTTTTCGCAGAGCCTGTCACATTATACTACTATAATTTCATATGTACTAAGTGCCTACCTCACCAGTCGCCTTAATAATTCTATAAAATCAATGTCATCTAGAGAGCACTAGCCACTTAGAGTGTGTGGTTATAGTCATCACAGAGGAACGTTATGAGTGGAAGCTTTTAGTTCATTAGTACACTGTGTGACAATGAGGCTGTATTTTAAAAAAAGGTACCAAAAAGGTACCAAGTATGGATCAAACATCCACCCATAAAAAGTGACTGGTGTACATTGAAAAGAAAAAAGCTTCCATTCATAACGTAGATAAAAGTAATAGCTTTAAAATGGTATATAGACAGTGAAGTTACTATTGAGATACATCTGTTTCCCCTAAAAATAGAATATTTTGATGAAAAACAACATGGGAGGATGTAACCACAGAAGATGTAAAAATGTATTACCTCATAACTTTTTAATTTTTAACACTCTACAGCTGATTTTGATATCAAAATGTAGACAATTGTATGTGCTTTCTATTGATATAATCTTGATGATGAACCTAGGTGATCCAGCTGTGACCTAATATGGGTGTCACTAAATTACACACAACTCAAGATCAATTAGTCCTAACCACTTCCCACTTAGACAGTCATATCATGTACATGTGATTTTTAATAATTTTTAAAAGAAAATCAATGAATTTTTCAACATTCTGACTCATATACCCACCAAAGTTGACTAACAAAAATTCCTCTGTTGCATAGAAAGAGCAGAAAAAGAGCTTTCTAATATCTTGAAAGTGGGTATATGTTAAAATAATAAGGCAGTTACATGTAATTTAGTGACTCGAGTACATGATTTCAGATAAGAGTTGAGAATGTCAATTATGTTAGTTCTTGTACTGCTTTTTCTGCTCTTCTATCCAGGGTCCAGCCATTCACTCTAATGCATGTGGGCATAAAATAAGAAGGGTAATGCACAGTTGATGATACACAACAGGTATAACTTTCCTTTTAAGCTCGTAGATCTGGGGGAAATAAAATGGGTCGTAGGCTCAGTTTTCTCCTCGTCGCCTACTCCTCGCTAGAATTTGCCTGCCTCGTACGTGATTCCCTCTTCCTCCACAAGTGCTGCCTCTGACGCTTTCCCGTGCTCTTCTTTGACTTCCTTTTCCGTTTGAACTCCTGAGTCTCCCTAGTCGCCGCCCGTTTGATGCGAAATGTATCTTCAGAGACTAGGCAGGGTTGTATACAGAAATTTTGCCAAGGGGGGGCGAACTTGAGATATGGAAAAATAAGGGGGGGCGGAGAGCCTGGATGGTGCGGAAAGGGGACGTGCACCCTGGGCTTCCGCGTGGAGTACGAAAGTGTTTTACCCACAGGTATTTTTGCAGTACTAACTGTATATATAGCTGCTACTTATGATGGCATGCACTTTTTCTAAAATCTTTAGTAGTACAACATTCCATCTTAAATATTTGCTGAAGTTGCATGCTATGGCAATCAGCATATACAGATTAGATATAGTCACTTGTCACTCGTATAATGGAGGTGGGCTTTTGTGAAATCGAATTATGTTGCATTCCATGCATTTTCTTACAAAATCATGGACAACAGGTTTCATACACAATTTTTCTCTAGTTCTCTAGGGGGGGGGGGGTGGAAATGGTTGGTCACTTGGTGCCCTAATTTTTGTTAATATTTTCTTAACATGTTCATAAGTCGTAAAAAGGGGGTCTGGGGAGAAGATCCCCCCATATTTTTTTTTGCTTTTACAATGTCTGAGGATAGCTATTTTGACTGACTACCAATGGCATTATGCTATACCGAACTATGGCTAGACTGTATATATTTCTCATGATATTGTAGCTGCTTGGAAAAAGGAGAGCATGTGTCATGACACGATGACATCACACACCACCACGTGCTCTCCTTTGTAGGTTTGTCACTTCTTTTGTTTCTCCTTCTTTCCCACTCCCTCTCTCTCAGTATTTTTAACTCAGTCCATTATGTCATGGTCTTCAAGTCTAATCTTAGACATGATGTCATCACACGCCACCACGTGTTCTCCTTTGTAGGTTTGTCACTTCTTCAGTTCCCTCCTTCTTTCCCACTCTCTCTCAGTATTTTTAACTCAGTCCATTATGTCATGGTCTTAAAGTCATCACACACCACCACGTGTTCTCCTTTGTAGGTTTGTCACTTCTTCAGTTCCCTCCTTCTTTCCCACTCTCTCTCAGTATTTTTAACTCAGTCCATTATGTCATGGTCTTAAGGGGGGACATCTGCACTTTTTTTAATTTTTTTTTAACCTGTGGTTACAACTTTAGAGCTCAGTAGATTCTGCAAACTTCATGGTATGGACTTGATATATAGCTCAAAAGATAGGTCTCTCTGTGTGCTCTCGTCGCTTTGTCAACGCCTTCAATTTTCCAACCGCGCGCTTGACCAGGTAATAAATTTTTCACGCCTACTCAATATACTCATTGCGTACTCTAGAGCTTCCTCTAGCCACTTGTACCATTTTTAATTTTTTTGCACTTCGCAACTCAGAGTGGTTTCTATGGAGGTTGGAGCGATTCAGGTTTTTGTGGTCCCTCCGCTTTAGGGTCTAGTAACTTGCCTATAGTTATACCTATGAAACATATTTTAGTATCAAAAGAGAGCACACAGAGAGACCTATCTTTTGAGCTATATATCAAGTCCATACCATGAAGTTTGCAGAATCTACTGAGCTCTAAAGTTGTAACCACAGGTTTAAAAAAAAAATAAAAAAATGCACAGACGGTCCCCCTTAAAGTCTCTATAAAAGAAACCTTACTAGCTGATTTCTCTTCATATTAATATGGATATTCGCTCATACTTTGCAAGTACTTCTCAAGCCTCTTCTCATGCTAATAGCAGCGATAGCGAAGATAGCAGAACAGATAGCTCTGAGCATGTCGAGGCATCTAGTCCTAGCCTTAGTCCTCCACCTTCAAAGAAAAGCAAGCAAAACAAACACCGCTCTTCTGTATCCACGAAGAGAAAATACTCTAAGAGCTGTCCACGAAGAGAAAATACTCTAAGAGCTGGGAGAAAGATTTCAGTTGGCTCTATTATGACGAGGATAGCGATGGTGCCTTTTGCAAGGTTTGCAAGCAATCTGGTCTGCAGCGTACTGGAGGAGTGTGGGTCACACAACCTTGCAGAAATTGGAAGAAAGCTGTTGAAAAAATGAAAGCTCATGCGAGAAGTGACTTCCATATCCATGCAACTCAAGCTCTTTTTGCAGCTAAAGGAGCAGCCAAAGGTGGAACAGTTGTACAGCAACTCCAGAATGTTTTAGCTCGCAAAAGAGCTCAGAACAGAGCTGCAGTGAAGTGCCTGATCCTACTCACTCATTTTCTTACGAAAGAACAAGTTGCACATTCGACAAAATTTGAGAAGCTGGTTGACGTGGTGGTTCGATGTGGCAGCCAACATTTGAAGCAATTCTTAGAAACTGCACCAAGAAATGCTGTGTACACATCAAGATTGGCTGTGGTTGAATTCATCGAATCATTGGGGACATGGGTGGAGGAGTCGATTCTGAAGCGACTTCAAAAGGCACCTATGTACAGCCTCATGGCAGATGAGTGCACAGATGTCACCAACGTAGAAGAATTGTCTGTGTTTTGCCGCTGGGAGGAAGATGGTGTACCAGTAGAGTGCTTTCTGGAGCTTATTCCATTGAAGAAGGCTGATGCAGAGACCATCTATTCTAATCTCATCGATTGTTTAAAGAAGAAAGGTCTACAAGTCGGAAGAATAGTTGGATTGGGATTTGATGGAGCTGCAACTTTTTCTGGACGAAAGACCGGGGTTCAGGCACGTATCAAGAAACATACTCCTCACGCTCTGTTTATACACTGCCACTGTCACTTACTGCAGTTGGCTTGTGTGCAAGCTGCCAATAAAACTCCTGGAATTGCTCATGTTTACAGAACATTGACTACTCTTTGGAAGCATTTTCGCAATTCCCCCAAGCGAGCAGAGTGTCTGAAGGAGGTACAGCACGTTCTTGAACTTCCAGAAATGAAAGTGATCAAGCCATCTGACACACGCTGGCTGGCACATGAAAGGTGTGTCAAAGCTGTCAAAGCAAGTTATTCTGCAATTGTAATCACCATTGGGAACATCTACGAGACGTCCCACGAGCCAGAAGCTCTTGGAATCCATGGTGCCCTCTGCAAATTGTCTACGATTGCAGCTATATATTTGCTTGATTTCACTCTACCACAAGTAGCCAAGCTCAGCAAAGCACTTCAGGCAGAGCAGCTTGACCTCTCGTTGATATCATTCCTTGTTGATGCTACTGTTAAATCCTTGGATGATGCGGTTTTGCCTGGAGCGAACTGGGTGTTGGAGCTTCTTGAAAACGTTGAAGACTTGAAGTCATCTACAAAGGTGTCTATTGACGCTGATAAAATACTTTCGTTCCAGAATGTTGTTGGTAAGCCTTTTGTTGCTGATTTAAAGGCCAACATAACAAGCCGATTTTCTTCATCCAACGCTGTTGTATCAGCATTGTCTATATTCGATCCACGGAAAGTTCCAAAACCAGATTCAGTATCTTTTCCCACTTATGGAGACACGTCTGTTGAGAAACTGATTGCTCACTACGGAGAAGATAGAGATGCAGAAACATTGGATGGAGAAGAAACAGTGAAGACAGCCATGATTTCCACTGAAATACTTACAGAGTGGAAAACATCCCGCCAGCTGTTGTCAAGCAACCACGGGATACTACTGCATCACAGCTGAAAGAACTTGTTTCAAACGACATGCTCAAGGCCATGTTTCCCAATTTGCACAAGATTGCCTCCATCTGCTTATCGATTCCAGTTTCTACTGCTTCTGTGGAGAGAAGCTTCTCACAGATGAAGATGATCAAGACTCGTTTGCGTAATTCTCTAAGTGACTGCAGCCTTTCTCACCTTATGAGGATTGCTATAGAGGCACCAGAAGTACTCTCTGAGAGCGACCTTGAAGAGATTGTGGACGTATGGCAGAGAAAACCAAGAAGAACCTCAGTTTGACATTCCTATCATTTGAACCTGATATCATAAGCTTATTACACCTTTCTTGTATTACACCTTTCTTGACATTATTTAAAAAAATATCTCTAATTTCAAGGGGGGGGGGCGAGAATGATACAAGGGGGGGGCGAATGCCCCCACCCGCCCCCCCCTAAATACACCCCTGCTAGGTATGACTTGCACAGGGGGCCAGGATGCAGATCCAGCTCTTCCATAACGGAGAGCAGAGCCTGCCGCCCGCTGTTGAAAACCAAAACTGCATGACTGACAGCGATTTCTACGGTAGCTCTCCCGGAGAATTCGGTCTTCGGTGAACGATCCCATATAAGCTTGTTGGAGCTCTCATTTTGGTTTTGCGTGGCACCCAGCAGGCATCTCCCGAGGAGCTCTTCATTACACAAATCCTCCTAGACTTCCTTCAATGGCTCCACGAAATTTGCCGGAATGGTGGTGTTATGTGGAGGCACATCCTGACCTTCAGCTAGTGCGCGTTGGTACTTGCACCAGCTGTCAGCACCAACTGGGCAACATTTGTGCTGAGGATCATCGTCAGTAGAGAGGGAATGGTAGAACACAGCCCAACAAGCTCTGACCATACCCACCAGGTCGTCCCTGTGACTCCTGATTGCGTTGGCGTAGTAATCAGAAATACTTGTAATATTCTTGTCTTTCATAACTCCCTGGATGGAGGCCTTCAGCTCTTCAATTTCCAAGAAGGTGGCTTCTTCAATATCCAACTGGTCCCTAGAGCTGCCTTGCTCCTTCTCTGCCCCCCTCCCCCTTCCCTTCCAACCTTCTTCTTCAACTCCTTCTCCTTCAGCAAGTTGATCTTCTTCCTGACAGGTACTTTCCTGCCATTGACGATCACCTTCATCTTGCTGAATCTCTTCACCGCCCGCTTCTTGACGTCTCCTACACATTCGTGCTTGAATATATCCACTTCATCACCATAAGGCTTCAGCTCATTCAATTTCTTCACTGTCTTAGCATCACCATCACATACATCACTGGTGTACCTTAGGTTATGGAGCTTCATAGATCGCTCCCAGATCTTGACGGCACCAGCAACTTCCATGGCTGGCGAGGATCCCATGTGGTTCTTCTTGCAAGAGTCCTTGTGATACTCAAACCACTCCTCAAAATCATCCTCACTGATTCCTGTTGCACGCTTCCTGGCACAAACACCATATCGTTTCGTCAAGATCTCGAAGTCGAGCACTTGCCCGGTCTCCAATGACATGACAACTACTACACCGTGTGTCGCTGTGTGACCACGCATACACCAGGTTCCATCACAAGTAACCGCAGTATCAAAGCACCTCCTCGGGATCAGCACCATGAAGAAGACGAAGTGATGAACTGATGTTGATTTGTGAGTTCAGAACCAGTCGAGCAGAGGCAGCACTCGTGTTCATGGAGCAAACTTTGATGGAGATCTCTGCCAGATGTTGGTTGTGATCTTGCCACGAAGATCCACTCAGTGGCGGAAGCATGTCCATCATGCCACAAAAGGACTCAAGACTTTTCTTTCCTCGTCCTATGGCCCTCATGCCTAAGATAGATCGAGTGTTCAGACGCTTGGACTTCTTCGAGTAGGGGTCACACACCGCCGCCTCCTTGCCACAGGTGTAGCAAATCATCAGCTTTGATGCTAACCCCCTCCTGCTAACAAGACTCTCTCAAACAGTGAGGGGAGAGCTACCGTATTTGCCGGAATATAAGTGTAGCAAATCATCAGCTTTGATGCTAACCCCCTCCTGCTAACAAGACTCTCTCAAACAGTGAGGGGAGAGCTACCGTATTTGCCGGAATATAAGTCGCACCCCCCAAAGTTGGCCATCATTTTGAAAATCTATAATAGTTGTAGTATAGGTCGCATGCGCAATGACAATAGGTAAAGTTTCGAATACCACTCCTTCCTTCCTTTAGCGCATCTCGGCAGCGTTGTCAAAACACTCTTCTTCTTTCTCCAGTCCCTGACCGATTTTTCACTGACTCTATACTCTCTTTCCGCTGCTCTGTTTCCGAACTTCTCTGCATACCCAACTACTTTGAGCTTAAAGCCAGCAGTGTAACTCATTCGCTTCCCAGACATTTTATCGACACACCTGCCACTAGAGACCCCACCCAGTTGTTTAAGGAAAAGCGGCATGTTCGGATTATAAGTCACACCCCTCAATTGGAGAAGAAGATTTGGAGCTACTACTGCAACTTATACTCCGGCAAATACGGTACATTCATTGCACATACCGATCTTCATGACTGCTTCACACAGGTCTTTACAGTCCACAAGACGGTAGGTAGCCTTGCATTTCCCCCACATAGTCTAAATAAGATTCAGACTTTGAAGGCTCCCCAGCGCTGGAAGTCTTGCTGGGCTGCGATGGTCGTAGCTCCCTAGATGGACAACGTGAGGCAGAGATGGCAAGCTTCTTAGAAGAAGCCGTGTGCACGGGGACAGGCCTCTCTAAATGAGCTTCTTCAGCTACAGGTGAGAGAGAAAGAGGCCTATCAGGCAGCGAGTAACTCCCGAAAAAACCTTCGAACGCTTCTTACTGAATGACTTTGGTCGAGATATGACACAGAACAACTTACAGTCTTTGAGGGGGAAAACGTGCTGACTGTAGTCAGGTGACAGGATGCGCAGATCATCACATTCCTCGCCCCTACCGCGCAGTTACTGTGGCTATAGAGAGCTTACAATGAGCTTCAATTTGGTACCTTATTCGAGCTTCTAGTACCTAGCGTTAGCGATCGCCACTCACGGTTGAGGCCCCTTCTTCTTCAATCTTTTGGTGTAGCCCCCCGTGTAGCTTGATTGCATGGAAGAGCATGCACATGAAGGTGCATAACTTCATTGTGGAGCATTGAAATGCTCTGAAACTTGAAATATGACTACTAGATAGACAAAAGTATATATAGATGGCCAAAAAAAAATTTTTTGGTATTTTGACAAAAATCAAGAAAAAAATGGTTACATCCTCCCTTATAAGTTGTAGTTATAGTAAGTTTGCAACTAGACTATTTTTGCAACGGAATAAGATGAACTGCTCAGATCTATTCCACCCTTCACAAACAAAGTGAACCCTTTGGGAAGTGGTGGCATTGAGCCGGTCAAAAAATGTTGGGAGGGGGTGGTTGTCTTCTGGCGTGTCCTGCCTTCTCAAAATCTCCCAGAACCATATCTCTCCCTCTACTTCCACTTGCTGCTCCTCCAGTGTCACCCTATCCAGGTGCAAAGCTTGCCTTCTCTTCACCTGCATCACTGCCTTCGTCAACTGAAGCAGATACTCGGCTAGTGTCCTTAGTAGAAAGGTACTGCCTGGTGAGGGGAGACACGGTGAGCTCAAGCCGTTCCTGGAGAGCTGCGAAGGGAACCTGGCCAGTGTTGAAGGAGATCACTCCCAAACTTACAGCAATCTCCACTGTGGTTGCAGAACAGAACTCACTCTTCGGACATCGGTGCCAGATGGTACTATTGAACGACTTATTTTGATTTCGAGTCGAAGGCAACGCTCGATTAAAATGTCACTAGAGAGACGCTCAAACACTTTGAAAAGATGAGGAGCAATATCTGGAGGAATGATGGTTGAGTGAGGTGGAGATGACTTGGAGAGAGAAAGTGCACGTTTGAATTTGCACCAAGACCGCTACCCACTAGGGCAATGTTGGTGTTGCGGCGTGCTATCTGTGGACTGTGAGTGATAAAAGATAGCCCACACAGCATCTTTCATTGCAGCCGCATCACCAACATTGTGTTTGTTTATCTTTTAGTTGGAAAATTCAAGTGGCTGTTATCTGTTTTGCGGTGGCTTGTGGCTTGTTTCTTTAGAGTTCAAGTAGCTGTTTTATTGAGTTCGGAAAAATCTAATAATCACTCGACGTTTCGCAGGTCGGAGCTGCTTTTTCAAAAAGTGAGATACATGCAGTGAGGCGCGACTTATAAGGTAGTGGTTAGGTAGTGGTTAGGAAGATAAGTGCGGTGGGTATTGGATGAATATGATTCGGTGGTTACAAAGAATAACAATAATAAACCATAAGACCTGATGGCCTTACCACAGTATCTTGTCAGCAGCTTGATGGTCTTATGCATCACCAACATGGGACTTGATGGCCTTACCACAGTATCTTGTCAGCAGCTTGATGGCTTATCAGTGAGCCTCCCCTTCCCCCTCATTCTCACATGGTCACTTTTCTCATTCACTAACTTCTCCTTACACTTGCCCGTGAGTGCAGTGCCCATTCTTTTTTGGACATGGCCAATACACTCGTGCTTGCTCACTGAATGGCAACCACAATAGTGTTGCTCATCACAGAGCAGCTTGTAGGTCTTGGAATCTCCATCAGAAATAACTGAAGTGTAACGGAACTTGTATTTCTGCACAGACCGTTTCCAAATTGTGAGGGCTCCCTGAGATTGGTTCCTCATCACAGAGCAGCTTGTAGGTCTTGGAATCTCCATCAGAAATAACTGAAGTGTAACGGAACTTGTATTTCTGCACAGACCGTTTCCAAATTGTGAGAGCTGCCTGAGATTGGTTCCTCATCACAGAGCAGCTTGTAGGTCTTGGAATCTCCATCAGAAATAACTGAAGTGTAGAGGAACTTGTATTTCTGCACAGACCATTTCCAAATTGTGAGGGCTCCCTGAGATTCCATCGCTGACGATGATCCACAATAGTTCGACTCGCAAACTGCCTGATGCTCCTCCACCAGTCCAAGAATTCCTCGGATGACTCATCCAGGTCGCGATGAGCTGTGCAGACCTGGCAGTGTTTGCTGAGAACCTCAACATCGAGGACTTTTCCTGTATCCCAGGAAGCAATCACAACAACTCCAAAGAGGGACTGGAAACCTCGCCTGGACCAGGTGCCATCACAAGTGATGGTAATATCCATCACTTCATCCTCTGGCACATTCTTGCGTATCTCAGCAACTGCAGCAGCCAAGGAGGTTTCTCTCTCTATCAAGGAGGCAGCATTTAATTTGTGGTTCTGAACTGAGAAGGCACGCTTTGTCATTGGAGGCAACATTCCCATCAAGCCACAGAAAGTCTCCATACCAGCCCTTGCCGTGCCTATTGCTCTCATCGAAAGAACAGACTTAGTGTTGACCTCCAAATCCTTCGGAGTAGGGATCATTGATGGCAGAACACTTGCCACAAATATGGCACGAGATTGATAGCATTGAGAGTAATCCCCTTCTCTTAGTCCTGTCTTCTGAGATGGTAAGAGGAGAGCACAACAACTAAAGGAACTGACCGCTCCCTGAAAACTTCCCAGGCTGATCAGTGAAGATCCTTAGCTGAAGCATCGACCTGAACCGAAGTACTGGGCGCTTCAAGGGCTATCTTCTTTGTACTTGCTGTTTGCACCGCTATCGGAGGTTCTGCTGAGCTAGACGGCCGAGAATCATCTTGAGAAATCTCTGGCCTCCCCATGAAGCGATTGGGGAGCTTATGCCTGATGGTAGAACGAGCTTTCTTGGCCAAACGGTTCATCTTCGAGACAAAAAATGACATTTGACTTGCATGTGCTGTAATTAAAATTACTCTCTGCGACTGCGCAGTGACGATGAATATGGCAACAAGCGATGGGCTTTATTTTGCTATTCGGTAGCCATAGCGGTTACGGAGTTACGATCGATCCAACTTACCTCCGTTCTTCAAACATCATCTGTGTGATCCAAATGAAAGATGTAGTGAACTGCATGGATAAAATTCTCTGTATCTTCAGAAAGGAGCATCCAGATGCTTCCAGATTTGTAAACTAGCTAGAACAGGTATGTAGGTACATTATAATGTATTAAACCAAAAAAACTTCAAAAATGGTATACCACCTCCTGGTCTGTCCACGCTGAATTTGAATTAAAATAATCTGGTCCACCTCAATAGGTGGCTTGATGCGAATCAGCGCAATAAATTAAATAACTATGTGAGTGTGCGCTAAAAAGAATTTCGTTCACTCGCATCTTCGTGATACTGCTATTAGGAACTTTGGAGCTAGCTGTATGCTATCTTTGGTATACTATCTTTGGTGTGTGGCCAAACTGGCTAGACCAACTACATAGCTAGAGAACTATTCCTACGGATTTCTGAAGTTCGTGCAGACAACTTGCATTGGTTCTGCCTCTTCCTCAGCTCTCTCTTCTGTGCAGAAAATGGAAAATGTTTCCTGCGCATCTGTAGGTAGCTGATCATCAAGAAAACGACGCAAAAACCAAGTCCATCTCAACTACAGCTACAGTATATAATTTTGGCTGACTTTGGTGGGCTGATTATTTTTGCTTTATACGGTTTATTTTAGTACTAGTGTGGACACTCTCTAACGCAAAAACCAAGTCCATCTCAACTACAGCTACAGTATATAATTTTGGCTGACTTTGGTGGGCTGATTATTTTTGCTTTATACGGTTTATTTTAGTACTAGTGTGGACACTCTCTAACATGCATTCACTTGAGAAGAGTTTTCCCCCCTAGCACATTAATGCCAGTTTAGACCTAACCTTAATCTTGGCCTTAATCCTCTAACCTTAATCTTAGCCTTAATCTACCTGGCCTTAACCTTAATCTACCTGGCCTTAACCTTAATCTACCTGGCCTTAACCTTAATCTACCTGGCCTTAACCTTAATCTACCTGGCCTTAACCTTAATCTACCTGGCCTTAACCTTAATCTACCTGACTCTAACCTTAATCTACCTGACTCTAACCTTAATCTACCTGACTCTAACCTTTATCTAACCTTAAGCTACCTCCTGACCTTAAGGCGGGACTAATCCATTCGTTCGGGGAAAAAACATTTTTTAAAGTTATTTATTCATTCTATAGTATAGTTCATGTAGTATTTCTGTTTCAAGTTTCAGAGCATTTGAATGCTTCACTGCAAAGTTATACACACTTTTGTCCATGCTATTGACTACATAAATTCGAAGTTACGAACCTGAAAGGAATATAGAGAACATAATAATGTACTTTTTTCAAGAGCCGTTATCTCAAAACGAGTTATTTCAAGTTTGTGTGCACATAACTGGGCCATGCTTTGTCCTATATCAATTTTTAATATATCATTTGAAAGCTCTTTTCATACTCTTTCATTTGAATAGAAAGAATCCACTAAAAAAAATCTATGGGAGAGATATTAGCCCTGGAATGTTGCTAATCATGAGCAAAACACTGACCTTTCTTAAAAATCCATTTTACAAGTTATGATGTTTTCATCTATTCAAAATGCATGTCTGTGGGTTCTCTAAGTGCTGTCAAAATTGTAAGTGGTTATGTGGTTATGTGACACAGGTGTTGAGTAAAGTGCAATAAAGTGAAATCACCTTGGTGTCCACAACTGTCCACAACTCTGACCAGGATGGCGCTAGGTCAAAACTAAATATACTATTAGAAAGCTCTCTGAATGAGCAGCATTTTGGTACTAATTTCAACATCATAGTATATAGAACAAAAAAGTTATGAACGAATTAAAAAAAGGCCCAGAAATGGATTAGTCCCGCCTTAACCTGCTTAACCTGCCTGACCTTAACCTCCTTAACCTGCCTGACCTTAACCTGCATAACCTTAATCTGCCTGAACCTAACCTTAATTTTCTTGACCCTGACCTTAACACACCTGATCCTAACCCTAACTTACCTGACCCTGACCCCTAACTTTTATCCTAACCTTACTCTATCTAGCCCTGGCTCTAATCCTAGCCTTGTCTACCTAGCCCTTGCCCTAACTTTAATCCAAGCCTTAGTCTACCTAGCCCTAACCTTAATCTTAGCCTTAACCCTGACCTTGACCTTATTCTAACTTGCCTTGGCCCTAACTTTAATCCTAGCCGTAGTCTCTACCTAGCCCTAACCTTAATCCACCTAGCCATACCTTAATCCACCTAGCCCTTACGTTAATCCACCTAGCCCTTACCTTAATCCACCTAGCCTTACCTTAATCCACCTAGCCCTTACCTTAATCCACCTAGCCCTAACCTTAATCCACCTAGCCCTAACCCACCTAGCCCTAACCTTAATCCACCTAGCCTAACCTTAATCCACCTGGCCTTGACCCTTGCCTTAATGCTAACGAATGGCTAGAACTGAACGAACCAAAAAAGTCGCTTTTAGTAATATGTAGACAATGATTTTACTCTTCAGCCTAAGCCAGAAATACAGCTTTCATGCTGTGGACACTTCCAGTCTCTCTCTCTCTCTTTTCAGGTATACAGCAATCACCAGGCAACAGGTATTGATGATTGGTGGTTGCCATGTGGGAAATAGGGAATGATTGGGTTGGGTGCCTGCTAGATCAACACTCATTTTGTTGTCCTAAGCTACTGCAGGTATTGGCGTGACTTTGTTGCATGCAACATTTGTACGAGCGTTCATGCAGTGTACCATTTCATGCAAGTACTTGTGTGTGTGTTTCATTTCTATCTATCTAGCTTTTGGTGACCTTCAGATCACTCGAAGTTCTCCTCCTCTATACATCTTCTCCATCCGCCACTTCAGCCAGTGCCAAGAGACTTCACGCTATCGGCGAGAAGCTTGTTCAGACTATTGTGGCAAATCACATGAAATGCATCTACCATTCCCTGCGGTCTGTTGTGCCTGGGAGGCTGGTGGGGGCGTGCCTCAGGCTGCTCGTTGCCATGGTGATGCAGGGGGCACAGAGTGCCAAGGAGCTGCAGTCTGCATTCAACTTTGGTTATAAGCCTCTGGAAATCTTCGCCAACCGGAATACCCCTATCAAGGTGCAACTTTTTAATGTGACGTGCGTATGTTATCAATTATTCTTTCCATCTATAGATGTCTATAGTTTTTACTTTGTTTTCCTACCAACCTGAGTAGCCCTGGGGCTTTTAAATTTAATTATCATTTGTTTGTTTGTTTATTTTACGTGCTTGTGTCAAGTGGAACAGTGATGGATATTTTTGTTGTTTTCCTTTCTTTTAATTAAGAACGTGCAGCATTGTCATTAGCTTTATCATTATTTATTTATACTCCACTTAGCCCTAGAATTATTTACTCTACTTAGCCCTAGCATTATTCACTCCACTTAGCCCTAGCCCTAGTATTATTCACTCCACCTAGCCCTAAACCTAGTATTATTCACTACACTTAGCCCTAGCCCTAGTATTATTCACTCCACTTAGCCCTAACCACTTAGCCCTAGCCCTATTATTATTCATGCCATGGCCCTAGTTTTATTCACTCCACTTAGCCCTAGCCCTAGTATTATTCGCTCCACTTAGCCCTAGCATTATTTACTCCACTTAGCCCTAGCCCTAGCCCTAGTATTATTCACTCCACTTAGCCCCAGCCCTAGTATTATTCATTCCATTTAGCCCTAGTATTACTCACTCCACTTAGCCCTAGCCCTAGTATTATTCACTCCACTTAGCCCTAGTATTATTCACTCCACTTAGCCCTAGCCCTAGCATTATTCACTCCACTTAGCCTTAGCCCTAGTACTATTCACTCCACTTAGCCCTAATCCTAGTATTATTCACTCCACTTAGCCCTAATCCTAGTATTATTCACTCCACTTAGCCCTAACCACTTAGCCTTAGCCCTAGTACTATTCACTCCGCTTAGCCCTAACCCTAGTATTATTCACTCCACTTAGCCCTAGTATTATTTACTCCACTTAGCCCTAGCACTAGACCTAACCCTAGTATTATTCACGCCCTAGCCCTAGTATTATTCACTCCACTTGGCCCTAGCCCTCACTCGGGTTTGGTTTGTTTGACATTCACTTCACAGGGCGAGACAGAATCCGTACGAGAGCTGCTAATGAAATTTGCTCTTTCTTTCCTCGAACTTGGAGACCCATGGGCCATTACTACTTTACTAGAGGTCAAAGGTCAGTTCACCTCGCCCCCCCCCCCCCCCCCCCCCCCCCCAAGGCATCCAGTGACACTCGTTCCTTCCTCAGGGTTTATGTCGTCATTTTTAAATCTATTGCCAAAGGATAGTCCGAAAATCATTCACCATTTCTTGACCCTCATCTTTGAAAAGGTAGACGATGCAATAATGTATTTGCTGAGGATGCATTTGCTGAGGAAACAATAAATGCTATTGCTGCTATGCTTGTGCAGGGTGATGACTGTTGCTATTTATTATTATTATCGTCATCATTGTGTTCTTAATATTTTAATCGTCATATTAATAGTTATCATCATCAATATTATTATTGTCGTCATTAGTGGGGTATCATTAATTACTGGCCAGCCACAATGTAATAAGTCATCAAGAACTCTCAGTTGACAGAGTGAATATATAGACTTTCTCTATATTTCACTGAGTAATTTAATTTAAGTCGATTATCGAGAAAGTCAATTGATCTTTTAAATTTAATATTGCTGCGCTAGCTGTCCAACAATACGTGAAGTTTGTAGCTAAGAATAATCCAGAGAAGACTTTTTTTCTCAAGAGTCTTCAAAAGAGCTGCAAAGATAGGGTTGATATTAGGGAGACGAGTCATGACAACCTTGTACTTATTACCGGTTTCTGTCCACGGAGGGGGGGGGGGGCTCCCATAAAATTGGTGTGTTTGTTTTATATTCTCACGTGGCCTGGGGCATGTATTTGTGATTGGCTTCATCTCCTCCGAAAATGCTTTGTTCACTCGACATAATTGTGTGGGTGAACAGTAGAGCGTTTAGTTGCTGCACATGCTCAGTGAAGGACTAAATATGCTCAGTAGGAAACATTGTGGGTTAATTAAACTACTGCACATGCTCAGTAAGTTTGAACGTGGGGTGGTTATGATGAGATTCTTATTCTTGTGTCATGATTAGGAGCAACTATGTGACTGTCGTTTTGATGTCACTGCTCTTTCTGAGTGAGCATCTGTCATAGTTACTCTGAACCTCCCCCGAGTATATTAGAATCCCGGCTCACGGTGTGGGGGAAAATGGATGCACGAGACATAGCAGTATTGTCCGACGAGATTCGAGTTTGTTTCATTGGGTGTGTGTGTGTTAATTAATGGTGTATCATGTTACAAATGTCGTAATGGTAGTGATGGATTGTGTGGTTCTTATGAGATGGCTTTAGAAGGTGAAATACCACGACGAAACTCAACAGTTACATCTCCCTCGTTACCTTTGAGGGGGGGGGGGCTAGCTCAACTTTTTTGTTCGCCGCATAAAATTTGCCATACAAATGCGACAATCCCCTTCCCCCCCAAAAACACAGCTGCATTTATGTTTGTTTATTCAGGTGGTGATGAATACTCTCGTGAGCAAGAAGTCCAAGTCGCTGTTTTTCAGCCAATTTGTGCTGAAGCAGATAGCCCTGCTCCTTATCTGTCCCCCGCCTGACCCCCACAAGGTTTCCGTTGATGGTCCCGAGCAAGCGACGAGGGATCGGGTGCAGACATTGTCCTACGGCCTTCTTTCCCGCCTGTGTTCCGATAGCAAGTTGGGTATCCTTTACCTCCCCAAGAGCTTGCCACCCGGGCTTGAAAAGTGAGCACCACTAAGAGATACGCTGGGTCGTTGCCGTGTTGTTTGTGTAAGTTTTTAACCTTTTAAAGTGGGGTGTGGTCTTGTTATGTGGATGTACGAAGACATGTCTACACCAGAATCTGCCCCAAACCAGTTTTACGCCTCGCTTGTTGGCGGGGGAGAAGGAAGGAGGGGCGTTCGATTCATTTTTCTTGACTCGTCACTGCGAACAACAAAAAAAGGAGAGAGGTGCCCTCCAGAAATCCCAGTGTTTGTGGTGAACCTTGCCCTAGAGCACGGCCATTGTGACTGGCTACTTCTGCTTCTTGTTGTGATAAATTTCGACTTCTTTCCCATTTAACCCCTTCTTCCCTCCCTCTCCTTGCAGGACCAATAACCCTGTCCTCCTCCACTTCCTGCTCTTCCTCTCTGGTCGTTTGCGGGAGTCCATCCACCAGAGACTCATCTTGGACATAATGAGGAGCTCTTGGGACCTCTTGTTACCTTACGTCAAATCCCTCAGCATCACCTTTGAACCCCAGCCTACCTCCAGGTGGGTCAGGGAGACGTCACTTTTAACACAGGTGCTTGGTGGTGGGTGTTAGTGTAGGTTGACTGTTGTGAGGTGTAGGTCGACTGTTGTGAGGTGTTGGTTGACTGTTGTGAGGTGTTTGTCGACTGTTGTGAGGTGTTTGTCGACTGTTGTGAGGTGTTGGTCGACTGTTGTGAGGTGTTGGTTGTTGTGAGGTGTTGGTCGACAGTTGTGAGGTGTAGGTTGACTCTTGTGAGGTGTAGGTTGACTCTTGTGAGGTGTTGGTTGACTGTTGTGAGGTGTAGGTTGACTGTTGTGAGGTGTAGGTTGACTGTTGTGAGGTGTTGGTTGACTGTTGTGAGGTGTAGGTTGGTTGTTGTGAGGTGTTGGTTGACTATTGTGAGGTGTAGGTTGACTGTTGTGAGGTGTAGGTTGACTGTTGTGAGGTGTAGGTTGGTTGTTGTGAGGTGTAGGTTGACTTGTGAGGTGTAGGTTGACTCTTGTGAGGTGTTGGTGGACTGTTGTGAGGTGTTGGTTGACTGTTGTGAGGTGTAGGTTGACTGTTGTGAGGTGTTGGTTGTTGTGAGGTGTAGGTTGACTCTTGTGAGGTGTAGGTTGACTGTTGTGAGGTGTTGGTTGACTGTTGTGAGGTGTTGGTTGACTGTTGTGAGGTGTAGGTTGACTGTTGTGAGGTGTTGGTTGACTGTTGTGAGGTGTAGGTTGACTGTTGTGAGGTGTAGGTTGACTGTTGTGAGGTGTAGGTTGACTGTTGTGAGGTGTAGGTTGGTTGTTGTGAGGTGTTGGTTGACTGTTGTGAGGTGTTGGTTGACTATTGTGAGGTGTAGGTTGACTGTTGTGAGGTGTAGGTTGACTGTTGTGAGGTGTAGGTTGGTTGTTGTGAGGTGTAGGTTGACTGTTGTGAGGTGTAGGTTGGTTGTTGGTTGAGGTGTTGGTTGTTGTGAAGTATTTGTTATGAGTGTTGGGTATGTATTATTGCACACCCTATATCTGATGTGTGTTGGTGATGTGTGTTGCTGTGTGTGTTGGTGATGTTGGCTCAGCTGTACGGTTGCTACCAGAGCGTAGATGTGTTGGTGAGTGGTGAAGACAGAGCTCATCAGCCAGACATCAAGTGGGTTGGCGTGGCAGTGTGTGTCACAACTCCTCCCATAGTTACTAGGGCCCACTATAACCAGGGACTACAGGTATGTGAGTGTGTATATATATATGTGACAGGCTCTGCGAAAACGTGCCTTATGACATTTTTTTTGGTTTTCATTTTATTGTTTTATGTGAAAGAGCTATTAAAAAAAAAAAATACTTATAAAAATCTTGAAGTGACTTAGTAAAACATTATGACTTGGAAGTTACAGAGGCTTTTCTTTCATCCCGTCAGGGATGCTGATTGTGAGAAAAGTGAGAAAAACGCCTCGAACAAAATTCAATTAACTTCCGTATACTTCCGCGCGTATCTCCGTGTTATTCAATGACGTCATAATTTAAAAAATTGGGAAAGACGGATGTTTTGGTGCAAGTTTACTTCCAGCGCTTCGGATGAAAGCGCTACTCTAACGACTGCTAAAGTGAGGAGAAGGGTCTTGAAACTCTACATGTAGCTGAGGTAAGTCTTAGTATGCATAGCTAGATAGCTACTAGCTGTGGTCGTAACTTTTAAAAAAATAACAAAGAAAAACAAGGCTAGCTAGCTAAACCTCCTAGGTTGCTATAAGCTTTGGGATAGAGACTAGCATCTATAGCTTACATGATTGTCATTGGTTAGTATCTAGCAAAAGCAACTAGCTAGAAAAATAGCTAGCTAGTCCTCTAGCAAGCAACTGGTCATCTAACTAGAAAATTAGCTAGCAAGCAGTCTAGTAGATGCAAGCAATAACTAACATACATTACTAGCTATAAGGCAGATGGCAGTTAATTCATAGGTACTAACTAGGTATACACTGAACATGGCCATGTAAAGCTTTTATTATTCAAATAAAGTCAGTGTATTATACGATGATCTTCATAACCCCCATTCCCATCATGTCCACAATCCTCAGTATGGTGACCTTCATCCTCCATGTGGCAGCCCCAATCTTCCTCCAAGCTTGCTAATGTATGTTGTGATTGTAATGTCCATGTGATTGTAATTATAAGAATTGTATTTTGTATGTCTTCTTACTGCAACATTCCAACTCATCAAAATTCTCTTCATCAAGCTCATCATCAAGAGTGGGGAGAGTGAAGTAGTCTGCAATAACCTCCAGCATAGATGCCTGGTCCTGTGCATCCAGTTTCATGACCCGATTGATAGTCAAAGCTATCTCATTAGCTTGTTCTGTGGACATTATCAAACCTTTGGAAAATTGCACTACTGACCCTTTCCAACTACAAACTATGAATGTTATTATAAAAAGGGAAAGTCCCTATTATGTAATAATTATTATTTTCCGCATACGTAGCTAACGTTTGGTCAGTCCAGTTCTAACTGCTGTAACTTCTGAGTGAGAGGGATTCAAGGCTTGAAATTTTCTGACCAGTTAGGAGAAAGACCCTAGATAACAAATACCAAAAAAAAGTCAAATTTCATAGTGTATGACAATAGAAAAGTACTATTTGGTCATAAGGCACGTTTTCGCAGATCCTATCACATATATTATATATGCCTTTAAATTTAACTTCTCAGATACAATATATATTATTATTTTTATTAATATATATATATATATATATTACCCACTTATGATACCAAAAACTCATTTAAATGCCATACGGTGTGGGGATTATTTTAAATCAAATAATTAGTACAGAAAAAATTTGTGCCCATTCTTCATGTGCACATGTGCCCAGTAGACATGCTCTATTCATTTTTAATAAAATTTAATAAAACATTACTTCTTGTTGGACGAGGAGAGTGAGCGAAATTAAAGAAGATCTTGTAATGGCTGGCGATCGCAACTGCCTTCATGAACGGTCTCCCCTTCTCCCCTGGCTTTCAGTACTGTTTCTGTTATCAACGGAACTGTTTCTGGAAATGACTTAATTCAACCCTCTTGTTATACCAAAGAATGGCTTGATTAAGTTAACCCTCATGTTATACCAAAGAATGATTTTTAGTTTTAACCCTCAAATGATACCGGAAGTGTGTGGAATATGCTAATTCCACCAGTCTATTAAGGGGTTAATGAAAAGGTCTGTTCTGTAAGCACATTTATAACCGCCCAGCAAAAAGTGGGCTCAACTACTACACATGCTCAGTAAGTGTGGACAAGTAGGGGTTATGATGAGATTCTTATTCTTGTGTCATGATCAGGAGCAACCATGTGACTGTCGTTTTGACGTCGCTGCTCTTTCTGAGTGAGAAACGGTCATAGTTACTCTGAACCCCAAACACTCCCTAACATGGGTGTGGCTTGTGGTTTCTTGCCACACCCCATTGTCTCCGTAGCCCTCGTCTCTTGTGCCCCACCTTTTGTTTTGTCCATTTTCTCACTTCTTCCTCACCTCTCTTTATTCTCTCGTGAAATGTCGACCTTCCCTCGCTCCCTCCTTCATCATCTAGCACCCACTACTCCTGGTGAAGCACACCACTCTCCGTCTCATCTCGGTGGTACTGCAGAGAACTGACTCTGTCCTTCACAGCTGGGGACCAGTCAGGAAGAATTCAAAAACAAGTGTGTACATTGTTGTTGTTTCTCTGATTGTTGTTGTTTCTCCTGATTGTTGTTGTTTCTCTGACTGTTGTTGTTTCTCTGATTGTTGTTGTTTCTCTGACTGTTGTTGTTTCTCTGATTGTTGTTTCTCTGACTGTTGTTGTTTCTCTGACTGTTGTTGTCTCTCTGACTGTTGTTGTTTCTCTGACTTGTTGTTTCTCTGACTTGTTGTTTCTCTGACTTGTTGTTTCTCTGACTGTTGTTGTTTCTCTGACTGTTGTTGTTTCTCTGATTTTTGTTGTCTCTCTGACTGTTGTTGTTTCTCTGACTTGTTGTTTCTCTGACTTGTTGTTTCTCTGACTTGTTGTTTCTCTGACTTGTTGTTTCTCTGACTTGTTGTTTCTCTGATTCTTGTAGTTTCTCTGATTCTTGTTGTTTCTCTGATTGTTGTTGTTTCTCTGATTGTTGTTGTTTCTGATTGTTGTTGTTTCTCTGATTGTTGTTTCTCTGATTGTTGTTGTTTCTCTGATTGTTGTTGTTTCTCTGATTGTTGTTGGTTCTCTGATTGTTGTTGGTTCTCTGATTGTTGTTGGTTCTCTGATTGTTGTTGTTTCTCTGATTGTTGTTGTTTCTCTGATTGTTGTTGTTTCTCTGATTGTTGTTGGTTCTCTGATTGTTGTTGTTTCTCTGATTGTTGTTGTTTCTCTGATTGTTGTTGTTTCTCTGATTGTTGTTGTTTCTCTGATTGTTGTTGTTTCTCTGGTTGTTGTTTCTCTGATTGTTGTTGTTTCTCTGATTGTTGTTGTTTCTCTGATTGTTGTTGGTTCTCTGATTGTTGTTGGTTCTCTGATTGTTGTTGTTTCTCTGATTGTTGTTGTTTCTCTGATTGTTGTTTCTCTGATTGTTGTTGTTTCTCTGATTGTTGTTGGTTCTCTGATTGTTGTTGGTTCTCTGATTGTTGTTGGTTCTCTGATTGTTGTTGTTTCTCTGATTGTTGTTGTTTCTCTGATTGTTGTTGTTTCTCTGATTGTTGTTGTTTCTCTGATTGTTGTTGTTTCTCTGATTGTTGTTGGTTCTCTGATTGTTGTTGTTTCTCTGATTGTTGTTGTTTCTCTGATTGTTGTTGTTTCTCTGGTTGTTGTTTCTCTGATTGCTGTTGTTTCTCTGACTGCTGTTGTTTCTCTGACTGCTGTTGTTTCTCTGACTGTTGTTGTTTATACGACATTAAGTAGTAGATTAACTGTTGTTGTTGTTGTTGTTAGTTTCATCCTTCCTTGTCCACTACGCGGATGCTGTACTGAAGTGTCTGCCAGACATCAAGACTCTGGTCTCTCTGTGGCAATCACTTCAGAGCCAGAGGAAGTCTATCAGAGACGGTAGCCGTAGCAGCAAGGACGACAAGCTATTACCAGAGGACAAGCTCAAGAATGCAGGTGGGCGAGTCTGCGACTTATTCCTATCATACTGAGTGTAACCCTCCCCCCCCCCCCCCCCCCACACACACACACATACACAAAAAGGAGATTTTTTAAATTTATTAACTAATCATGAACCATTGTGTTAAGCTAACACTTGTGTAGTTAGTGTAAGGGTTAGAATATGATCTTTAAACCCTAGAAAATGCCCCCTCTATCACACAGATGGACTGCGAGGCCTTAGTTCCATAGAGAAGAATGTGGTATGGTGCTGCTTACACATGGGGTTACATTTACTCAATCAGAACATCCTCTCCAACAAGTCCCCTCCCTCCCCGATGGCAGGCTTGCAGGCCAGTTTCCCGCCATTTTCTTGTTAAACCATTTTCATGTTGGGGGGAGATGTTAACCATTTTCATGTTAGGTTAAACCCTTTTTTTTAAACGAAAATAGCCAGAATATACTTGATAACTTATTATTCTAATTTTGGTACCAGAAGATAGCTTGTTTCAAGAGCTTTCCAATGATGTGCTTTATGTAGGCTAGTAAGTCTGTACAGAGATGGCAGGCAGAGACTCCCTTAGTACCAGAAGATAGCTCGTTTCAAGAGCTTTCCAATGATGTGCTTTATGAAGGCTAGTAAGTCTGTACAGAGATGACAGGTAGAGACTCCCTTAGTACCAGAAGATAGCTTGTTTCAAGAGCTTTCCAATGATGTGCTTTATGTAGGCTAGTAAGTCTGTACAGAGATGGCAGGCAGAGACTCCCTTAGTACCAGAAGATAGCTCGTTTCAAGAGCTTTCCAATGATGTGCTTTATGAAGGCTAGTAAGTCTGTACAGAGATGACAGGTAGACTCCCTTAGTAGTACCAGAAGATAAAAACTATACCCTGATCACCATTTATAAAATTACTGAGTGCCTGTCACCACTTTACAGGCACAGGTTGTGTAAATTTAAAAACCATGCAACCATGGCTACGAGCAGGAAGTTTTTAAATAATAATCAATGTTTGCCACTGCTCCTGCCTTTAATTATTTATTGACTGCCCTTATCTCACTCCAATGGACACGGAAATAGAGTTCCCCCTCTGCACTGCTACTGAGTAGAGGGATTTCACTTCACCAGTTCTCTGTCGAATCCTGTAGCCAGGGTCTTTGAAAAGCCATCTAACAACCGCTATTTGTTATAATAGTGGGTCGGTCTTGTCCGTCAGTCTGTTAGTGTGTGATGATACGCATGCGCAGATCATTAAAGTGGGGGGTTCTGTTGTCGTGACTACAGAGACTACAGAGAATCCTGGAAATAAAGGGGAGGAATTCCGTTGTCATGACTACAGAGAATCCTGGAAAACCTCTCGTGTGTTGGCATCACGATTATATGCATGCGCCCCAAGTGGAATCCTGAAGAGAAAGTTCAAAATGGCTACTCCGTGCGGGTTGAGCAACAACTACACAGCGTGTAACAGAAAGCAGGAGAGCCACAGAAGAGAGGCGGGGAAAGGGAGTGGCTAGTTGATACCAACAGAGAAACTGAGGATCTATCCCAGAACAAAGGTCACTTCACAGGCAGAAAGTTCAGCACGTGCAAGGATTGAGGAGAGAGCATCCAATACCAGAAGGAGAGGGCTGCACTGCCATAGATTGTGAAGGATGAAGTGAGCAGCGAACACTAGTAAGAGGAGAGTACTGAGGGCTGCACTGCCAGAGATGTGAAGGATGAAGGGAGCAGCGAACACTAGTAAGAGGAGAGGACTGAGGGCTGCACTGCCAGAGATGTGGAGGGAGCAGCAAACACTAGTAAGAGGAGAGTACTGATGGCTGCACTGCCAGAGATGTGAAGGGAGCAGCGAACACTAGTAAGTGAGAGTACTGAGGGCTGCACTGCCAGAGATGTGAAGGGAGCAGCAAACACTAGTAAGAGGAGAGTACTGATGGCTGCACTGCCAGAGATGTGAAGGGAGCAGCGAACACTAGTAAGTGAGAGTACTGAGGGCTGCACTGCCAGAGATGTGAAGGGAGCAGCAAACACTAGTAAGAGGAGAGTACTGATGGCTGCACTGCCAGAGATGTGAAGGGAGCAGCGAACACTAGTAAGTGAGAGTACTGAGGGCTGCACTGCCAGAGATGTGGAGGATGAAGGGAGCAGCGAACACTAGTAAGAGGAGAGTACTGATGGCTGCACTGCCAGAGATGTGAAGGATGAAGGGAGCAGCGAACACTAGTAAGAGGAGAATACTGAGGGCTGCATTCGGCTTCTTCAAGGGATGGTTAGGCAAGCATCAAAAACATGGAAGTACTTTTGAATCCAATACCTCTTGAACCCATTCTGGCATATTTGATGTTTATGATGTATTATAATTGTGTGGAACTACTAAAGGCTTGTCCACACTGCACAATAACTGGATGCGCATTGAGACACACTAGCTACCAAGAGAGTCAATGCGCATCCAGTCACGACGTCGCGTCCACACTGACATGACAATAAACCAAACGCGCATAAAAACCACTCCAAGAAAACTGCACCCACGTCAAGTGAGTAGTCGCCTTTGCACAATGGATACGTTGGATTTCTTCTGTTATGGACGAGATACCTACAGACGCGAAGGAAGCATATGCTGCAGAGGAGGAGAAGGATTTATAAATAGAAAAAGGCAATACAGTAGACGGATGTCGCTCCATGAACTCCATAAAAGAAGGCTGCGGCGGTAAAATCTTCGAAGTCTATTTTAGCTATAATAGTATTTAGCGTTCTGTGCGATACGGACGGAACAGAATCTGGTCCAGGAACAGAGTAAGAAATCTCTTCGGTTCGGTGGTCACTCGAAAGAGGAGGGCTGATGCTGCAAAGACTCATTTCCTCTCCAATAGTAAGCTTACTTGGAGTTTAAAAAAAAATAAAAAAATTTACCTTGATCTTTGCCTGCTATAGGTCCTTTGATTGTGGCAATGATGGCTGGCTACCAGCATCCATCTGTACGCCAGGTTTGGTGCAAGCCACGCAGTAAGCACTGGTGGGAATCAGCTACAACTTCATAAATGATTCCGTTTCTTTGTACTTCGTCGAGTAGCTCCTGGACACTGGCATGGCTCCACACACTGATCAGCGCTCTTGTTTCTTCATAGTTTAAGCCTGCAGCCATATCACCAGCGTGGTTTATCTTTTAACGCACACCCGCGTAATTAATTTTACGCTTGGATTTGTTGCTCTGCTCGACTCAAACCACCTATCGAGGTGGACTGGACCTAATGCGCGTTAGGTCCAAGAAATCTAATTCACATTCAGTGTGGACGCAACGAACACGCATTCGTTGAGATCTAACGCGCATTCAGTGTGCGGTGTGGACAGGCCTTAAATTCACATACAACGAAGAGATAGAGAAGCGACTTCTTGAAAGAATTGTGGACCTGCCAACATTTTATAATCCTAAACATTTAATAAATGTAAGCTAACGAATAAACATCTTCCAGCCACAACAAACATATTTATATCTCGCAGAGTTTCCGCAGGTGTTTAGTAGTTGCTAATCATGAAGGACAATGGATTGTCCTTCATGATTGCTTGGTGGGGTCAGCCAATTCCAAAAATGGCTATTTCTATAGTGACAAAATTTTGGAACTGGCTGCTCCTACTATAGTGATTTCTTGCATTGGACGAGCCAATTCCAAATTATCTAAACCCAGTTGCTATAGTTCCAGTAGTTATAGTCTAAGCAGCTGCCCTTGGTTTTGCATCCACAGAACAAGACCGCAGATGAAAACTAACAGATTAGCAACTAGCTCTTGTTGGAGTTTCCTGATGCAAAGAAGTAATAATTACCTGGTGTTTCAGCTAATGACAGTTAATTAGTGATCTTCAGCACAAGGTAGTTAGTCCCCTAGCCTCTGCCCCCCTCCCCCACAACTGAGGTTCTACTGTCTGTATATCAGCTCTGCTTAGATCAGCATCCAGCGGCTTACATTGACAAACCACTCGCTTATTATTATTACTATTATTATATTATTATTATTATTACTACATGTATTATTATTATTACTATTATTATATTATTATTACTATTACTATTATTACTACATGTATTATTTTTATTATTATTATTATTACTATTATTATATTATTATTACTATTACTATTATTACTACATGTATTATTATTGTTATTACTATTATTATTACTATTAGTATTACTATTATTACTATTATTATTACTATTATTACTATTATTATATTATTATTATTATTATTATTACTATTACTATTATTACTACATGTATTATTATTGTTATTACTATTAGTATTACTATTATTACTACTATTATTACTATTATTATTACTATTATTACTATTATTATATTATTATTATTATTACTACTACTACTACTACTACTACTACTACTATTATTATTATTATTATTATTATTACTATTATTATTACTATTATTACTACATGTATTATTATTATTGTTATTACTATTATTATTATATTATTATTATTATTACTACTACTATTATTTTTATTGTTATTATTACTATTATTATTATTACTATTATTATTATTGCTTATTATTATTACTACTATTATTACTACTATTATTATTATTAGTAGTAGTAGTAGTATTATTGTTATTGCTATTATTATTGCTATTATTATTATTATTATTACTATTACTACTACTACTATTTTTATTTTTTATTGTTACTACTTATTATTACTATTATTATTATACCCTGTGCCAGCAAATACACCACCATATTTGGGTGCACTTGGAGCAAAGTCCTCTATAGCAGTGCGCCTTTCCTTCCCCCCCACCCCTGTAAACAGGTAAAGGGTCGACCATCCAACAGTTTGGCATCATTGCCGTTCTTGATTTGCCGGAGTGTCTGTCACCGAAAACCTGAATTACTCGTTGCACACTCAATGAAATCTCGTTAGCTTCTCTAGTTCATTCCCATGTCAACATTCTGTCAACATTCTGTATCTTGGTGTTCCTTGTGTCACAGACTTGGCAGACGGTTCCACCTTGCTGGCCCAGATTGGCACGGTTCTGTGCGGCTACCAGAAGCTGTGCCCGGACATTTTCTTGCAGATCAATTTCAATCCAGCAAAGCTCCTCCCACCTCTGCCAAAGTCACATGACCACAAGGAGGAGTGGCCTGATGCTGAAGTCCTTCGTCCGACACTGAAGCTGATCGAAGCTATCAGTGATGGCAGTAGGAGCAAGGTAAAGAGTTCACTTTCACTGTTGGTAGGGAGTTGAGGCATGGCTAAATATTTCTGTCGGACGACTTTTTTGGTGCACTTTATATATAATATTACCACGCCCATGAACAATTAACCAGGTACGGGCAGTCGTGAATATGTTCAACACCTACAAAATGGAGCTGGGGTTTTTCCGTGATATTTTCTGTTGTTTGGTGACTTCACAAAGAAACCTCCAAAATCTGAAGAGACTGTTCTTCGTGGGTGCAAAAATGTGTGTGGTCAATCAAAGTGAGTGTGGTTATACACGGAGAGGACGAAGGGTTGCCTTCTTGGTATGTATAATGGTTTAGAGTGTGTGAAGTTTTGCATCTGTAACTCGACTAGCTGCTGCTTGGATGCCTCGTCCTCCATTGTGAGGCTGGACTGTAAGAGAAGGTTGGTAAGGTGTGTACCAGTAGCGGCCGGCAGTCATCAAGCAAGTGGCCACTTAGCAACGAACAGGAGCTTAACAAGAATATCTGTGTGCGGGCGTTGTCAATTTCTTTATAGGTAAGGATCATCTGGTGTGTGTACCGAGCTAGCAGGAGGGATGGGTGAACTGTTGCTGATCAGAGCCTGGAGGATGTCAAATTTCTCTGGTTGCTAGAAATGGAAGAAACACAGACGTTTGAGTGGCCGGAGGAGACGGAGAAATAGTGACATGATCGATGCTTAACAAATAGAGGCTAGAACCAACAGTGAAGTAGGTGCTTAACAAATGGAGGCTAGAACCAACAGTGAAGTAGGTGCTTAACAACAGTGGAGAAGGTGCAAAAAGAAACCAGCTTAAGGACCAGATATTATGTACGTGGATGAGCATTGTAGTTCAAAAAAATTACGCATGCTCGGGTCTAAATCGTTGTCAAGGAATCAAGAGCAATCATCCCTGACTGAAGCCTACAAGGGGAAAACCCTTCAACACATCACCACAAGGTCACGAGACAGCACAAATTACATATACGGAGGAATGGATTGAACACAGATGTAACACTCTGATTGGACAGCCTAGCTAAAATAATATATATAAGGAGTTTGTTAGATAGTAACGGGATGTATTTGCTTATTGGCTATACCCTCTTTATCATATACTTGATGAAGATACTAGTGGTAAGGCTATATAATCACTAGAGCTATATAATCACTAGAGCTATATAATCACTGGATACGGCAGAGATAACCAGTTACAGATTAGTGGTCTAGCTAGGTGAGTGGACCACTCCCCCTAAAGAGCTAGGCATCGCAGGGAAAGACTAGAGGTCTGAGTGGCTGGGACAACACCCCCCACCAGACCTAGGGACAGGAGTATCTTCCCTGACAATCATGCATGCCTTGACAATCATTCAGGAAGAAGCCTTCAAATCTCATCACTCCTTAGCTCGGACACCATACCTTCCTGCTACTTGCCGATGAGGCAGGAGATTTTCAGGTCTAGGATTTTCGAAGAAATGCCTTGGGATAAAAAAATTGACTTTATTTTCATCTTGACAGCATGCGATGCACGTCTCATGAGCCACACCCACCACGATACCCCGTGACGTGTGTGAGTTAATATCTATAGAGTGCTAGTTGGTTGTGGCTACAGATAATAACCGTTTTTAGTGTTGAGGGCGTGTCTAGAGTTTAGGTGTGGGCGGTGCTTCGGCACGGAGCGAGAAGAAACAGCTAGAAAAGGTTCAAAGTTGTCGTTTTGCTTCAGCTCAAAGGAATTAGAAAAATGAATACTAAATGTAGCAGGCACTGCCACAGGTGTGGCTAGCATTGCAGTAGGCGTGGCTAGCACTGCAGTAGGCATGGCTAGCACTGCAGTAGGCGTGGTTTTTGTGGGAAACAAGACTACCCCATGTAGACCACATCCAGTTGATGACCTTTACCAGTGATTTCATGCTAGGAAGTATTTCCCCACACACTCTTTACCTCTCCATAATTTCAAGCATAGTTCATTTACGTTTGAGGTACAGAAACCAACCATTTTGTTTGTGGTGTGTGTGTTTTAATGTCCAGAGTGGAGACTTGGTGGCAAATCTCCTGTGGTTGCTTCGCTGTGAGGCTGGGTCACGTCCATGGAGTCGTCACTTCGTGAAGAAGGTATTGGCACTAAGCAGCCACCATGTTTTTGTTGTTGATGATGAGCTGATGTGGTCGGCGGAATACCAAGTACAGTAGAAGGGAAATGGGAGATCAATTTTTTTTTAATGATGAATTTTTTTAACAGTTTTTTTAAACCTCAATCTTGAATTTTTACTCTCTCGACATTTCGACAAGATGCTCTAGCCTTCATCAGGAATGCAAGATGCTCTAGCCTTCATCAAGGAATGCAAGATGCTCTAGCCTTCATCAGGAATGCAAGATGCTCTAGCCTTCATCAGGAATACTAGATGTTCTAGCCTTCATCAGGAATGCAAGATGCTCTAACCTTCATCAGGAATGCAAGATGCTCTAGCCTTCTAATGCAAGAATCAGTGGCAAACATTGGTAAATAACTTTAACCCCTTACTTCCCCGGTGGTTATGTGGTTCTATAGAGACAAGACCTGTGACTGGGAAGTGGTTACAGACACCGTCATTTTTGAGGGTACAATTTTTAATGGCCATCTTCTGCTAATAAAAGTAACTAAAGAAGGGGGGAAATGACAGGGGTATCTCCCCACCCCTTAATTAAGTTGACCATTGAGATGGTCATATTATAATATTCATATATCGCCATTTATTTCTGGGCAAGTGTGTGTGCCCCCTGTAGTGTGTGGTGTGTGCTGCCCTCTGTGCAAGTGTGTGTGCCCCCTGTAGTGTGCAAGTGTGGTGCCCCTGTGGTGTGTGGTGCCCGTGTAGTGAGTGCCCTCTGTGCAAGTGTGTGTGGTGCTGGTAACAATAGTAGAAGGTTTTGAGGGTTGACTTGTCAAAAAAGGAAGTTAAAAAAAGAGATTAGTGAGATGCTTCGAGAAGATTTTGCATCAGAGGGCTCAGTGGACCAGTATATATCGACTCTGCATGAGTCTTTGAGCATCGCTGATGAAGGCTGTAGCTGAAACGTCGGAGTGAATACATTTAAGTTGAATGACGAGATGCATACCTGTCGTTTAAAAAGCTGTCAAACACGATCCTATAGGGTGAAGGTTTGTCTAACTGGCTGTGGCTTACATGAGGTCAAGGTTCAGTTGTAGTTGTGTGTCTAAAAAAAAAAAAATAATAATAAAAATAATAAAAACACTTTTTTCTAGATGATAATGAGATGATAATGAGGGAAGCATTCACGCTGCCCCTCCAACTGAAAATCCTGTTTGAAAACCCCCACATGTGTTTGATGGTGTGTTCTATTCTAGGAAACATTTGTTGAAAAGAAAAGCATGGAATGTCTTCCCCAATTTCGTGGTTGTGAGTTTCCATCAAAGTCGTACATGCCTTAACCGATTAACGGCGATAGACGCCAATTGGCGTCACGCCCGTGCGTGCTCTGAACGGCGGTAGACGCCAATTGGCGTCATACCAAGCAGCCTTTTTATTCGCGCGATCGGCTAGCTGTCTTACTCTTTACGAAGGATCCATTGCTGCGATACTGCTCTATAACACTGTAAGTTCATGATAGTGCCTTTATTATATAGGACTTACTATAACATTTTTTTAGAAAACTTGAAAACAATTATGACTTATACATATTAAAAATAGGATAACTATAATGGCAAAAAGAGAATGTTTGTCTTTGGAGGAGGTCCTCAAGGCATTGGATGGAGATGGGGACTTGGATGAGCCATTTGCAGATGGAAGTGATGAGGAATTTGAAGACCTGCAGGAAGGTAAGGAAATTTTAGTGAACAAATGTTGAATAATATAATGAAAAATATATATAAAATATATAATTTTTACCTCGCATAGTCTGTTGGTTGATTTGGAGAGGAGAGGGATTTATGGATGTGGGACAGCCAGGAAAGACAGGCGTGGTTTCCCCGAGGAGCTGAAGAAAGCCAAATTCAAGAAAAGGTAAAATTGCACTAGATAAACACAAGTTAGTGTTATGTCACAAACATTTTGGGGTTGAATATCAGTTCATGCATGTTATTTACCACAACTATGAGATACACATTATATGAACTTCTAAACATTTTTAGGGGCCAGTCACTAACCACGCAATGTGGAAAAGTGTGTGCAAATGCATGGCAGGACCGAAAAATCGTCATGATTATGTACACCAACAGTGACCCCAAGAGCGTCACCTCAGTCATTCGGCATACAAACAATGGCTGCAGAGAGGAAATAAGCTGCCCCTTAGCTATACAGTCCTACAATAAATACATGGGAGGCGTGGACAGAGGGGATCAGATCAGAGGATATTATAGGTGCAGGGTGAAAAGCAGAAAGGTCTACAAATACATACTTTACTTTCTGATCGATGTGGCCATAACAAACGCCTTCATTTTACACAAAGGATGGTCAGGAAGCGGAGGTGAACTTACGATCAAGAAGTTCAGGATTCAGCTGGCCAAGGAGATAATAGGAAGTTATTGTAGCCGACGCAGAGCTGGGTGTGGCTCTATTATCAAGAGTCTTCCTTTCCTCCACTTCCCAATAAAGAACCCTGCAACATCTGGGAAGCGCAGTCGAGGACGTTGCACTTACTGCTACCAGCAACAAAAGCGATGTGACAGCCAGTGGTACTGCCAGGAATGTGGCATATGGCTATGCCACACTGGAATTGCGAGCACCGACTGCTACCTATTGTGGCACAAAAACAAATTATAGTCATGTTATTGGAATATAACCTTCTCTCTCCTATGTACCAATGCACTACATTGTATTCATATAAAATGATATGTAATACCTGTGAGAAAGTGGCAAATTCAAGTTGCTTCATAGTTCAGGGGGTTAGGGTTTCTTGCTTCAGCTCCACTGCTCTCTCCTTTTCATGCCCACCCATGGGGGTGATGGTAGGTTAGCAGGACATTGTATTGGGACTTGACAGGCAAAGAACCTATGGATGCACGTACAATATTCAGTATCATACCTAGAGTTCAACTTAGCTAAGCTAGCAGCTACGCGTTCCAAATATTAAAATTATTTATAGCTTACCTTTCTTTGTCAATTGCTAGCGCGTGGGGTCATCTTCTGTCCAGGAGCTTCCAAGGCATCGGGCAAGTGTAACTGGACACGCCATCGAAAGTTTCTGAAGAATCAAAGAACTCCGATCTTTAGCTGAACGCTCGATTATACTCTTTGGTCCTCGAAATTTGTTATCCACAGCGGGCACAAAAGCTGGCAAGACTAACTTCTTTTGTAATCAGGTAGCCAAGGACACGCTTTCTCTTCAGGCAATATACCGCTAAGGCTGAAAAGCCCTCAAGACAAAGATCTAGCACGTTTTGTTTGGTACTCGCCACACCCTAAGGTCACATGAAAAAGGTTCCGCGTCACGCGGTACAATTGAATTAATTAATACCGCGTATAATCGGTTAAACACCTATTCCCAGGAATTTTGAAAATCTATTTTGTTCTGATTTTGTGGCAAACATAACTTTGCCAAACTTGACTAAATTTTAATATTTGAGAGCTCTTTTAGTGCTCTGTGATACTTCAATTCTTTTTTTACTTGAAGCATTGCCAAGTTATGGTGATTAGAAGAGGTGACAGTCAAAGATTTTCCGTGGTTGGAAATGAAATGCCTTAGAACTAATGAACACGAGATTGTTGATAAATATGCCTCACAGTTAAATGTCTAAGCTACAAACCAAATTTGGGCATCTGTAGACCAGGCGGTGCAATTTTTGGAGTGACCCTTGCCTTTTTGGATGAATCTTCTAAGAAAAGGTGCCTATAGAGACATTTCACATATCATCTTAAAGCACACAGAATGAGCAACAAGATGGTATCAAAAGTATCTTCACAGAAGAAAGGGGGGGGGGGGGGGGGGGAAGTTATGACGACTACAAATATGCGTTCAAATTTCGGTGGTTTTAGGTTTAGTCCCCCCCACTCTCTCTGTGTTATAATTGCTCCATCGAAGACACTCCCTTTAAGAACCATGTATCTCTCTTCTCAGATTTTGTTTCAAGATCACTTTCAAACCGAAACGAGCTTAGAGAACTTCCTATCGGCTTTCTCTGTGTCGTGCTCGTCTTGCCCGGAGGCAGCTGTGGAGTTGGTACGAGCCATATCTGCGATTGTGTCGGAGATTCTCACGGAGAAGTGCCGCCTGGAGGTGGAAATGGAGGAGGTCTTGGACATCTCTGACGTTGTCGGAGGAAAAGGAGAAGAAAGAGGTCGGAAAATAGGGGGAAGGGCGAGGAGAGGATTGTCACTTCAAGAGGTGTTGAGTAAGTTTTGTCTTCTTATGGAGTCTGTGCACACAGGACCCAGCTCCTAGTTATAGGACCTTCCTTATTACACGACCTTGCCTTAGTTATGGGACCTTGTTCCCTAGTTACTGGACCTTAACTCTTATTTTACAGGAGCTTGCTCCTAGTTATGGGACCTAGCTCCTAGTTACGGGACCTTGCTCCTAGTTACGGGACCTTGTTCCCTAGTTACAGGACCTTACTCCTAGTTACAGGAGCTTGCTCTTAGTTACGGGACCTTGCAATAATTTATAAATAACAAATTTTAACCTAGTCTGCCCGTAAGAGTTGTAATCTGTAATGACATTTCCAGAACTTCCGGGCAATGAGGTGTTTGATATCCTGGATGGTGCTGGGAAGGCAGGGAGGGGTGCTGGATGTGGGGGCATGGCAGAAGATGGTGGTGCTGACAACGACAATCCGAAAGTGTGGGACAAGGCTCGCTACACCCTTGTTGCTAGCGTAGCTGCTGTTTGCCAACGAGAGATGAAACGTGAGGGTTATTTATGTGACTCCTCTAATTCCATGTGTCCCCTTTTCTTTCTCCTTCCACTTCCTCCTCCTCACTCCTTCCCCTCCTTCTCACTCCTTCCCCCTCCTTCTCACTCCTTCCCCCTCCTTCTCACTCCTTCTCACTCCTTCTCACTCCTTCCCCCTCCTTCTCACTCCTTCCCCATCCTTCTCACTCCTTCCCCCTCCTTCTCACTCCTTCCCCCCCTTCTCACTCCTTCCCCCTCCTTCTCACTCCTTCTCACTCCTCACTCCTCTCTCCTTCTCGCTCCTTCCCCCTCCTTCTCGCTCCTTCCCACTCCTCGCTCCTTCTCACTCCTTCTCACTCCTTCTCACTCCTTCTCACTCCTCCCCCCTCCTTCTCGCTCCTTCCCACTCCTTCTCACTCGACTCCTTCCGACTCCTTCTCTCTCCTCACTTCTCCTCACTCCTCACTCTTTCTCACTCTTTCTCACTCTTTCTCACTCTTTCTCACTCCTTCTCACTCCTTCCCCCTCCTTCTCACTCCTTCCCCCTCCTTCCCCCTCCTCCTCACTCCTTCCCCCTCTCCCCCTTCCCCCCCTTTTTTCTGCAGCTGTGCTTTCTAATTTCCTGTTCTCTCTCCTTGCTCACTACTTTCGTGCGTGGGTCTACCCCGACAGCCCGCACGCCATGCTTCGCCTCTCCCTCCATCACGCTCCTTCCCTTGCCATCTTTCTGGTCCACCACTTGCTCGTCTCTCCTGATGACTTCAACGTGTCAGGCGAGTATGCCACTGCGGAAGCGTGCCAGGGGGTTTCGGTGGATGTGGGTGAGCTCCGGGATGAAGGAGTGGCCCAGGCTTGTTGGGTCCTCGATCAAAAGGTTATTTATTACTCTTGAGACCTCTTCCTTCCTCTTTCTGAGATTGCAAGATTTAGCGATCAGCCATGTTCAAGGACCCAGAACTTCTACTCCGTGCTTCTCTGCTGTGATTTTAGTTTAGAATGGTATGATTCGTACTGGGCTTAGGTATGTGCTGGGTCAGTGGCTTTAGAATGGTATGATTCATACTGGGCTTAGGTATGTGCTGGGTCAGTGGCTTTAGAATGGTATGATTCGTACTGGGCTTAGGTATGTGTTGGGTCAGTGGCTTTAGAATGGTATGATTCGTACTGGGCTTAGGTATGTGCTGGGTCAGTGGCTTTAGAATGGTATGATTCATACTGGGCTTAGGTATGTGCTGGGTCAGTGGCTTTAGAAAGGTATGATTCGTACTTGGCTTAGGTATATGCTGGGTCGGTGGCTTTAGAAGGGTATGATTTGTACTGGGCTTAGGTATGTGCTGGGTCATGGCTTTAGAATGGTATGATTCGTACTGGCTTAGGTGCTGGGTCAGTGGCTTTAGAATGGTATGATTCGTACTGGGCTTAGGTATGTGCTGGGTCAGTGGCTTTAGAAAGGTATGATTCGTACTTGGCTTAGGTATATGCTGGGTCGGTGGCTTTAGAATGGTATGATTGGTACTGGGCTTAGGTATGTGCTGGGTCAGTGGCTTTCGAATGGTATGATTGGTACTGGGCTTAGGTATGTGCTGGGTCAGTGGCTTTAGAATGGTATTATTCATACTGGGCTTAGGTATGTGCTGGGTCAGTGGCTTTAGAATGGTATGATTTGTACTGGGCTTAGGTATGTGCTGGGTCGGTGGCTTTAGAATGGTATGATTCATACTGGGCTTAGGTATGTGCTGGGTCAGTGGCTTTAGAATGGTATGATTCGTACGGCTTAGGTATGTGCTGGGTCAGTGGCTTTCGAATGGTATGATTGGTACTGGGCTTAGGTATGTGCTGGGTCAGTGGCTTTAGAATGGTATGATTTGTACTGGGCTTAGGTATGTGCTGGGTCAGTGGCTTTAGAATGGTATGATTGGTACTGGGCTTAGGTATGTGCTGGGTCAGTGGCTTTCGAATGGTATGATTGGTACTGGGCTTAGGTATGTGCTGGGTCAGTGGCTTTAGAATGGTATGATTTGTACTGGCTTAGGTGCTGGGTCAGTGGCTTTAGAATGGTATGATTCGTACGGCTTAGGTGTGTGCTGGGTCAGTGGCTTTAGAATGGTATGATTCGTACTGGGCTTAGGTATGTGCTGGGTCGGTGGCTTTAGAATTGTATGATTCGTACTGGGCTTAGGTATGTGCTGGGTCGGTGGCTTTAGAATGGTATGGTTTATACTGGGCTTAGGTATGTCCTGGGTCAGTGGCTTTACAATGGTATGATTCATACTGGGGAGTATGTGTTGAAATAATTTTGTGAGCTATTTTTGTGATATGGAACAAGAACAAGTTTGCCTTAAAAGTTGCTGGTTAGTGTAATACTGCAATAAGGTAACAATAACTTAGGTATCAATGACTTCAATTATTTATTACCTCCGCAAGGAGTCATTGATAGTTTGACCCTGGTTAGCATCTCTGTCCATTAGTAGGATTACACAGAGAACTGCCATAATGGCCAAACTAGGGCAGATACACGGTCAACACTGTAGCCCTCATACCTCTCTGTCTGTCTGTCTTTAGTTATCCTCAATGTCACTCATGGATACGAAAATGTCTGCAGCAGGCACTAGCTAGAAAGTGGCCCAAAGGACTGCTTTAGGTTACTAGTCATTAATATATGTATGAAAATATGCTAGACCGCTCAGTATAAAACTTGTATTAGTAAAATGGGTGATAGTGTTATTTACCTTCACAATAGATAGTGCAGCAGTTGCAGGTACTAGAAGTGCACATATTACGAGAATCAAGATGGCTAGCAATGCCAGTGCAGAGTGACTACCCCTGAAGCATTCTATATGAACTCACTCACAGAGAGATTTTTAAGGACTTATATGGACGGGTTAGGTGGGGGTCAAGGACCAATGTCTTAAACTTTGGTGGTGATGTAGCTAGAAGCCATCACCAGAAACGGCTTGGCGTCGGTGGCCATTTTTGTTTAGGAGTACGCCTCCACATGCATATTTTCAATGCAAAGGTAGCCCACAAAATTACGCCACATGGCGACGGTGAACTCACTAACTATTCTAGAACTCGCATGACACAAGCAGTTAGTTGGGGAGGTCAACCTCTCCCACCCTCCCGAGGACCCACTTTGTTGGTTGACAATCCATCCAGTGGGATGACTACGAAAGAAATTTTTGGGAGGTGTGGTGGAGGTTTGCAGTCTGTAATTGTTATGAAAACGCTCATCCTGTAGAGTAGAGTTTCCTCTAGCCACAGATACCAATATCAACTGATTTGCTCTTTCGAGCCACAACTGTTGCCAAATCAGGCACTCCGATTTTGAGTTATCCCACTTACAGCTGCAATAACTTTGATATAGTTATACCTATCCTAAATGTTTTAGTATCAAAAGAGAGCACACAGAGAGCTATCTTTTGAGCAAGTTCATACAGTGAAGTGTGCAGAATCTATGGAGCTCCAAAGTCGAAACCACCAAGTGGTTTTTTGTGTGTTTTTTCTTCCCATTTACCCCCCTCTTTAAACTTTACTATTTTCAATGCCACTACCAATACCTGCCTAACCCCCCATCGGGGTGCATTTAGAAAATTCATCAGGGGGGGACAGTATAAGTCGTAGGGCCTTGGACACACCCACTTGCTTAAACACTAACTCCTCCCCCTCTCCCTGAGGCCAATATTTGCACATGTATGATGCCCCGACTTAGTTCCGTGTTTGGTGTGCATTACTGAATGTGCGTAAAGCAATTAGCCTGGGGCACCTGAAGCTGTAGCTTGGATCACATCAAATTACAGCCAAACTGAGTCCTCACACACGAGTTCTGGTTAATAGGAATGTTGAAAGTAAATTTGAAAATGCTTCCACTGGAGTTGAAGTGTGGTGTGGCAGAGTGAAGTTTGGTCCTGGAGCTATTATCTGCTGTCGTCATATTATCTGTGGTCGTCATGGTATCTCGGGTCGTCATGGTGTGATGTGCTTTTTGCTTTGTAGACTTCTTCTGAGCTGGAAGCTCTGGACCTGATCAAGTGTTTGGAACCAAATGACTGGAATGGGTTTCTGCGCAATTGCCTCAAGTTAGTTTCATTAGTCGGTGACAAACAACGAACCTGAAGGTCTCATGTTTGTCGTTTCTTTTTTTAAATTTTATCATTTGCTGCTCAGGTATCGTCTCGGCTGTTGCCACACCCTCCACCTTCTTGCTCTCGTCGTTCCTGTGGTCTACAAGGACCTCAAGTCGACCCACATGCCCTTGAGCTTAGTGTACGACATGGTGTGGTCTCACTCGGAGTTCATAGAGGTCATGTCGTCATCTGGCCCCAACAGAGGCACGGGCAGCGTATGTTTAGCTGAGCTTGTGGTGTGGTCATGTGATTAACTACATTCAGTCATGTGATATGCTGTGGAATATAAACCTGTTTGTTCTATTAGAATCACTGGTGGAGTTGCTGGTTGCTCTAGTGCTACTGGAGCCCTCGGTTGCTAAGGGCAAGACCTCACACCAGCTGGTGTTTCTAGGGGCCTACACAGCCACTCAGAGTTTGTCAGGTACTGGGCCCAACCTACACTTGGGAAGCTTCGTGTTACGTGGAGATGTGTGTTTCTGGTTTGTGTGTCTGTCTGTCTATTTCCATGCGCTGCCGATGAAGACAGAGGCCTGCTCTACTTGATGCACCTGTACGAGGAGAACGAGGCCCCAGCTGGGAAGTACAGGTGGGTGTGGCCTCGGCTCCCTGTTGTGACTTATGCTCCTCTTGTTCCTTTTTTGTTTGTCTTGTTGCAATCTTTTGTTTCCTTGTTGATGTTTGTTGTTTCCGTGTTAATGTTGTTTCCTTTTGATGTTTGTTGATGCTGTTTCCTTGTTGCTGTTTGTTGTTTCCTTTTTGATGTTGCTGTTTCCTTGTTGATGTTGCCGTTTCCTTGTTGATGTTGCTGTTTCCTTGTTGATGTTGCTGTTTCCTTGTTGATGTTCTGTTTCCTTGTTGATGTTGCTGTTTCCTTGTTGATGTTTGTTGTTTCCTTGTTGATGTTTCCTTGTTGCTGTTGTTGTTTCCTTGTTGATGTTGTTTCCTTGTTGATGTTGTTTCCTTGTTGATGTTGTTTCCTTGTTGATGTTGTTTCCTTGTTGATCTGGTTTCCTTGTTGATGTTCCTGTTTCCTTGTTGATGTTGCCGTTTCCTTGTTGATCTGTTTCCTTGTTGATGTTGCTGTTTCCTTGTTGATGTTTGTTTCCTTGTTGATGTTTCCTTGTTGATATTGTTTCCTTGTTGATTGTTGTTTCCTTGTTGATGTTGTTTCCTTGTTGATGTTGTTTCCTTGTTGATGTTTCCTTGTTGATGTTGTTGTTTCCTTGTTGATGTTGTTTCCTTGTTGATGTTCCTGTTTCCTTGTTGATGTTGCCGTTTCCTTGTTGATGTTCTGTTTCCTTGTTAATGTTGCTGTTTCCTTGTTGATGTTTGTTGTTTCCTTGTTGCTGTTTCCTTGTTGATGTTGCTGTTTCCTTGTTGATGTTGCTGTTTCCTTGTTGATGTTTGCTGTTTCCTTGTTGATGTTTGCTGTGGCTCTCGCTAGCCCATTCTTGTGGGGAGCAGCTGCTCTAGAGAGCCATCATGTGCGCCAGCTAGAAGAGGAGGATCTGTTCTGGCGTTCTCCTGCTGCCCCCAGCGAAGTCCTCAAGTTGCTGGACGCGCAGATGCTGCTCAAGTCTGCCAGCAGCTTCTCTCCCACCCATCCCTTGCAGGTGAGCTTCTCCTTCATCTCTAAGAAGTAGAGGCCGGAGAAGATGTTTGTCGACAGTTACTTTGTTTCAGAGATGTGATTTGACGACAGTCGAACTCTTGAATGGATGAATTCTCGTCTGACAGTAGAATAGAAGCTTTCTCAACAGTCATTGTTTTAGTTTTGGCTAGAGCAGAACGTTGAAAGACTTTCTTTAAGTTGATCGTTGTGAAGGTCGTATCCGTTTGTTTTGTTCCAGCCTGCAAGTCCTTTTGTGAGGCCCAAGGAGATGTCTGGCCAAGACGTTGTCAATGTGTACGACCTTTGTTTCTTGCTACCCCTACTGAGTCACCTCCTGGAACCTGGTAAAGGGTTGGTAGCTATTTCATTATTGCTCTGTTTTACTTTTCTTCTCTCCTCTCCTCCCTCTTGTCCTTCCTTTTCTTTTCCTTCTTCCCTCTTCTCTCCACACCTCGTCCCTCCCTCTTGTCCATCCTTTTCTTTTCCTTCTTCCCTCTTCTCTCCACACCTCGTCTCTCCTCTCCTCCCCCTTGTTCCCCCCTCCTTTTCCTTCTTCCCTCTTCTCTCCCTTCTTCCCTTCCCCGCTCTCCTCCCTCTCGCTTCTCTTCTCTCCACGTCCACCATGAAGGCCACTCTGTGGATTGTCGGCAGTTTGTGATGCGTGGTTGCCTGGGTTTCCTGATGGTATGTCTGTCTTCCCTTCATCGCGATGTCCGAGCTGCTGCCGGCCACGCCCTCACGAGGTTCAGGGTGCACCTAGATGATAGCAAGTTCAGGGAGAAGGCACAGGCAAGTCACGTGATCTGCCAATTATGATGACAAGATGCATGACTTTTCTAACAAACACAAACCAAGCCTCTTGTGAATAACTAACAGCCTACATCCTCCTGGAATGCTTTCAATTTTGTGAAGATATAATGCACCCATTTCTCTGCGGCTCCAGGTATCTCTTCTGATGGATGTCTTGCAGAATTCAATCCGAGAACTAAATGCCTTCTTGCCATCTGTTTTCACCTCCTTCGCTGCTAAGACCTCACAACTTTTTCTACAAGCAGGTGCAGCCTTGTAATATATATTACATTTATGAATTTTTGTTAATGGCAACTACAAATCATGAGTGACTTTTGTTCTGTTGTTGTTGTTGCAGATAACCCTGTCTACTCTGTGGTGGCTCGCTTCATCGTGCACAAGCCTGCTCTCAACCTCAGGGAGATCCCTCTGCTGGCCACCATGCTGCACAGCTCCGGCCCAAAAGTGTGTTACATGCGGCGTACATACGTGTGCATGCAGATGTTCTGGCTCCAAAGTGTGTTACATGTGGCGTACATACATGTGCATGCAGATGGACATACATGTGCATGCAGATGGTCCGGCCCCAAAGTGTGTTACATGTGGCGTACATACGTGTGCATGCAGATGGTCCGGCTCCAAAGTGTGTTACATGTGGCGTACATACATGTGCATGCAGATGGTCCAGCCCCAAAGTGTGTTACATGTGGCATACATACATGTGCATGCAGATGGTCCGGTCCCAAAGTGTGTTACATGTGGCATACATACGTGATATTCACAGCTGGCCTCCCTGAGTTTGCACTGTTTCCATCTGCACGCACATGCATGTACGCCGCATGTAACACGCTTTGGAGCCGGACCATCTGCATGCACATGTATGTACGCCACATGTAACACACTTTGGGGCCGCCATTTTTAAAACATTTGAAGAGATCTTTTTTTGCACTGAACTCGCTCACATCGATGTACAGTGTGGGTCTCTGAAGAAAGCACTTTGACCGGGGAGGGGGGGGGCATGCCCCAGACCGGGCTTACTTACGCACGCCCATCACGTAAATGCCAAACGTTTTGAGTCCCCCCCCCCCCCCCCCCCAACTGTAAATCCTGTATGAACCCTGATGTGGAGAACATTTCGCATCTTTTATTTGCCATGTTCTTCATCTTCCCCCCCCCCCCCCCCAGTCGGCTCTGGAGCGGAAGTGGCTGATGAAGGTGTTGTTGGATGGGCTGAGGTGTGAGAAGGACCACTTCCTCTACGACAAACACAAGGTCTTCTCCCACGTGTCGGCTCTGGCGGAGTCCAGCATGCTCGACAGAAATGCCAAGGTTTGGTGCTGTTCGTGGTGTCACATGCTAGAGGGTGTGAAGTGATTGGATGAAGTGTTTCCCGGCAGTTACATTGCGTAAATGTTCTTGCAGAAGACTGCAAAGAGTCCTTGTTGTGTGGTGCTCAACCTTCAGGTTTCTATGGCTTGACATCTGTTCTGTGCCTCCATTAGTGTCTCTAACACTTGTTGATGTTGAGCGCTGATCTCTGTCATTGCAAACTCTTCTCTTGCTGTGTGAAGTGTTGGTCACACTGCTAATGTGGATATGCGTTATTTTGAATGATTGATTGGGGGGGCACCGATGATGTAGTGGGGGGAGGGCACCGATGATGTAGTGGGGGGAGGGCTTGTTTCTAGACGTACCTGTTTTCCTTTCAAATGTGACAAACGACTCATCAAGGAAGTGACAAAAATAACTTCTATCAACCTGTCTCAACCCAGTGTGGTGTTGGTCCAGTGTGTGTCCCCATAGAGCTATTGTCAGCCTACTTCAACCTGCCTCCACCCAGTGTGCTGTTGGTCCAGTGTGTGTCCCCATAGAGTTATTGTCAACCTACTTCAACCTGCCTCAACCCAGTGTGATGTTGGTCCAGTGTGTGTCCCCATAGAGCTATTGTCAACCTACTTCAACCTGCCTCAACCCAGTGTGCTGTTGGTCCAGTGTGTGTCCCCATAGAGCTATTGTCAGCCTACTTCAACCTGCCTCAACCCAGTGTGCTGTTGGTCCAGTGTGTGTCCCCATAGAGTTATTGTCAACCTACTTCAACCTGCCTCAACCCAGTGTGATGTTGGTCCAGTGTGTGTCCCCATAGAGCTATTGTCAACCTACTTCAACCTGCCTCAACCCAGTGTGCTGTTGGTCCAGTGTGTGTCCCCATAGAGCTATTGTCAGCCTAATTCAACCTGCCTCAACCCAGTGTGCTGTTGGTCCAGTGTGTCCCCCCATAGAGCTCTATTTTCAACCTGCCTCAACCCAGTGTGTGTTATTTAGAGTTTCCACCAGAGGATGATAAATCGATGATCAAGAGCCTGACCAAGTGGGCTGGTTTATGCCACGCCCACATCTGGGGATGACCGATATCTGATGGTGTATTCTTTAATCTTAATCTTGAAGTACATGAGAGGTGTCAAATGGCTCGAGAGAGAGAGAGAGAGAGAATTACAGCATGAAGGAAATGCCAGTCACTCATAGTAATCTTGGTGTCTGTAGCAGGTTATGCATGTTCATCAGGTGCATCATAGCAACAGTTGTTATCCACCATATTAAGAGGTGAACTTCTGCAAGCCTGTGTGTCCCCACGAGCTATTCAACCTATTTCAAACAGCCTCAACCCAGTGTGGTATTGGTCCAGTGTGTGCCCCCATAGAGCTATTGTCAACCTACTTCAACCTGCCTCAACCCAGTGTGGTGTTGGTCCCAGTGTGTGTCCCCATAGAGCTATTTTCAACCTGCCTCAACCCAGTGTGGTGTTGGTCCCAGTGTGTGTCCCCATAGAGCTATTTTTAACCCCAGTGTGTTGTTGGTCCAGTGTGTGCCCCCATAGAGCTATTTTCAACCTGCCTCAACCCAGTCTGGTGTTGGTCATGTGTGTGCCCATAGAGCTATTGTCGATCTATTTCAACTTATCTCAGCCCAGTGTAATGTTGACAGAGTGCATCTCAAATATGTAAAGATATCTGTGTGTGTGTTTATAACACTTCTCTGTGTGTGTTTATAACACTTCTCTGTGCGTGTTTATCACACTTCCTGTTTATCATACAAATGCAGAGTCTGGCTGGAGAGTTGCTTGCAAAGGCTGCTCAGTTCCAGAGAAAGAAGACCTCAAATCTTCTACAGCCATGGTAATTGTTGCATTAACCCTTACTATTCTACCGGTGCTCATTATTTAGAGTTTCCACCAGAGGATGATAAATCGATGATCAAGAGCCTGACCAAGTGGGCTGGTTCTATGCCACGCCCACATCTGGGGATGACCGATATCTGATGGTGTATAAGTAGAATTCTTTAATCTTAAGGGGGCGGTTCCCCCATTTTTTCCCATCGTTTATAAATGTTGTAAGCATCTACTAGCCATTTCCAAAGTTTTAGAGGCATTGGAGTATCCATTTCAAAGTTATGGTGCTCTTTGTCCATACAATTTCACTTATCTTGATTCAAAATTGGAAGAGACGCGCACAGAGAAGGCTTACGGGAAAGGCAAGTTTTTCGGCATCATAAAATGGCTACTGCTTATACCTGGAAGCTCATCTGCCACTGAAAGGCACCCAAATTTCTTGTTGGGTCATTTCCTGCCCTTCGCGCAGAGGCGCTGAACTGGTTTGCACGCAGCATTTCCAGTCGCCTCGCGTTCATTTTTTGGTGGAAGTGTTTGGATGTCTTCGTGTTCCATAAGCAGATTCTACAAATCAAGGGGAAATTTTTTTAAGCGTTTGGCGAACATAACTTTGTCACACGTTTAAACCAAAATAATATTTGTTGGTGTCATTTGAAAGCTCTTTGTGTGTTCTGTAATTTGAGCGAATCAGACCTTTTAAAAAAAAATAGCATTGCCAAATTATGGCCATTAGACCTTTTGGTGTTAATGAGTTCAACCCATTCGGTCAATTGCAACTGACCGACAGTCTAGCACAAGCCAAATTGGTTTCGCTCAAATTACAGCCAAGTGTTTCAGGAAGCAACAAACAAATTTCAAGATCTTCTAGTGGTGTTGAGTTTGGTCTGTCACTTGTATCTTCTAATATATATATACATTTTAGATACCATTGGAGAAGACAGAACAAGCAACACTATGATAACAAAATTATCTGCATAGTGGAAAGACAAAAAAAAACTATGGCAATTACAAAGAGGACAAACGTGTTTTTTTTGTTAAACAGGGAAACCGCCCCCTTAAAGATCATCTCCAATTTGTACACGAGAGGTGTCAAATGGCTCAAGAGAGAGATAGAACATGAAGGAAAAAGGTTATGCATGTTCATCAGGTGCATCATAGCAACAGTTGCTATCCACCATATTAAGAAGTGAACTTCTGCCTTGGTGTCATTTATCCGGAAGGCTGAGGACTAACTACCTTGTGGATAACTCATTATTTTATATTCATGATCTAGGCCATGAATTTAAGAAGACTTATGAACTATAATTTTTTTATTTTATAGATGTCTCTTGTCTTGTTCCAATGCAGAGATGTGCCAGACGACTTCAAAGCTGCCAACCAGATTTTTCAGCAACCCTTTACCTAACTCAATAGATGTGGAGACACACAAGGACAATAATGCTTATTGGATGGACTTGTTACTTGTTAATTAAAAATTGAAATATATAAGGGGGAAGTGCCCATGTGGACCACTGCTACTTGATAACCTTGAACATTAAAAGCAAATTTTAAATGGTAAAGGATTTTAGTGGGTTAAAACAGTTTTTCTAAGTTTGTTTGCTTATGGCAATGCTGAGAAATGCTCTAGTCCAGTAGGTGATGTAGTAAAGGGTCCAATTTGTACTTGATCTCTATTAACAATTTCACATCTATTGTGAGCTGATGTTAGCTGCTTATTGAAGGATTCTATGCAGGTTGTCTTTTTGGAGTCATTCTGTTTTATTCATTTTTGTCAATCGAACGAAGCTGGTTTGTATGTGTCAATCCCCTCAGGATTTTCTCCCAGATTGCTTGCTCTAATGACAAGCGTTGGAGACGATCAATATCTTGCACCGGGGTGAACAAATGCTTTCTCGTACTTAAGGGAGGCTTTTACCATTTCTGGGGTGGTCGAACAACTTGTCATAACTTTTTTTTAAATTATTTCTCAATGCAGGTGAAATTTTATCAAGATGCAGTGTATTCAATGTGCTTTCTTTTGATATGCTCATATTTTGCATATCTACTACCTAGGTGAAGTTATGGATCCCACCTCAGTATCAGCGGCAAATATTCTAACTCATGGCCACTTAGTCCTAACCACTTCCCACTTAGGAAGTGCTTAGAGTGATCATAGAAGTGCAAAGTGAATGGCTAAAAATATCATTAGCACAACAACTGAATTTTAAGAGAGGTCAACCTGAAGTTCTAAACATGGTATGTATATCCATATGCATACCACCACCATGGATGGACTTAAACATGTTTTAGCCATTCACTTTTTAGAGCAGGGAAAGGACTTTCAAATGATATATTAAAATCTTGTATACATTTTAAAAAATTAGCAAGTGAATATTTCCAGATTCGGAAACAGTGATTTTCAGGAGAAGCCATGAAAAGTGGGGGTAAAATCGAAATGATGACGGTTGCCTGACAGGATGCGCAGATCATGTGATGACAGCACGGGGCTGCGTGGTAACTTATGGTAATTGGAAGCTTACTGAGAGCTTCATTTAGAATCCTTTTCCAGACTTCTATCATGAACGGTTAGGGAGATACGCTTACCTTTGGCAGGAGCGCCGTCTTCAAGATTCAAACGGTATTTTGTATATAGCTTGATAATGTGAAATAGCATGCACAAAAAGGTGCATAACTTCATAATGGAGCATTTAAATACTCTGAAACTTGAAACATAACTACATGCATCAAGGTATAGAATAGAGCATATTTTTTTAATCATAAAAAAAAATGGTAAAAGCCTCCCTTAACTGTTATGAGGAAATTGATGTTTTGGGTATGACGATAAAATCAGGAGACGCCTCTACTATATATTATAAACCCATGTTGTCCTTGCATACATGGAAGCGGAGCCTTTATCCGGAAAGCGCTCCAATAAAGTGGCATGAGCACTTGCATGAGGATCACTGATGTAGACGGCTCCTGCAGATCGATCCTGTGTCGAGTTCAATGGAAAGCCTCAACATTATCCATCATTTTCCCCCATCACCTTATCATAGATTAGGCGGTTGCTGGTGTCATAGATCTCTGCGCATGAAGCCATGTCAGTACACACATCATCCATTGGATTTCAACCAGCAAGCCGGGTCTGTGTCAATGAATAAGAGCTTGCACCTGTCCCTATTACTCCTGCTTGGGTTGGTTAATAAGAGCTTGCACCTGTCCCTATTACTCCTGCTTGGGTTGGTTAATAAGAGCTTGCACCTGTCCCTATTACTCCTGCTTGGGTTGGTTAATAAGAGCTTGCACCTGTCCCTATTACTTCTGCTTGGGTTGGTTAATAAGAGCTTGCACCTGTCCCTATTACTCCTGCTTGGGTTGGTTAATAAGAGCTTGCACCTGTCCCTATTACTTCTGCTTGGGTTGGTTAATAAGAGCTTGCACCTGTCCCTATTACTCCTGCTTGGGTTGGTTAATAAGAGCTTGCACCTGTCCCTATTACTTCTGCTTGGGTTGGTTAATAAGAGCTTGCACCTGTCCCTATTACTCCTGCTTGGGTTGGTTAATAAGAGCTTGCACCTGTCCCTATTACTCCTGCTTGGGTTGGTTAATAAGAGCTTGCACCTGTCCCTATTACTCCTGCTTGGGTTGGTTAATAAGAGCTTGCACCTGTCCCTATCACTTCTGCTTGGGTTGGTTAATAAGAGCTTGCACCTGTCCCTATTACTCCTGCTTGGGTTGGTTAATAAGAGCTTGCACCTGTCCCTATTACTCCTGCTTGGGTTGGTTAATAAGAGCTTGCACCTGTCCCTATTACTCCTGCTTGGGTTGGTTAATAAGAGCTTGCACCTGTCCCTATCACTTCTGCTTGGGTTGGTTAATAAGAGCTTGCACCTGTCCCTATCACTCCTGCTTGGGTTGGTTAATAAGAGCTTACACCTGTCCCTATCACTCCTGCTTGGGTTGGTTAATAAGAGCTTGCACCTGTCCCTATCACTCCTGCTTGGGTTGGTTAAGGGGGAACTATGCGTCAAAACCACATAATAGTTGTACCTATTTCTAATTGTCATAACTTTTTTTCTCTTTCGTCTACACAAGTATTTATCATACCAAAGTCTTTATTATTCTGCGTTTGTTTTTATAAAGTGTTAATACCTCTAAATACATAATTTTCTCAGAAGATACATGCAGAAACATCGAGGTGACTCCAAGATATTTGTGGCAGACCTAGCTGCCTAACGATTTGAAGTCATTTACTCATAATTGGTGTGTGGCTTGCTAAGGAGTGTCTCAGTGATATCCATGGAGCAAAGTTACCATGTGTTGTCATGTTGATTAGTTACACACTTACAGAGTCTGAAAAACAGATAAAAACTAGAGGGCACCTCTTCTAACCACCATCTCTTGGCAATCCTTGCAGTAAACAAAAATCTGATTCATGGTTAGCAATTCCTTGATCTGTTTTTTTTTACTTCCGTGACTTGGGTTTTTCTGTGCCTATATATTATCTACATGTAAGAAAGAAAAATATGATAAAAATTGTTAAGGAATTTTCCTTTACAGCTGAATGTTTGTGCATGTCAAAGAAATGTATGATGAAATAGATCCACCATAACTTTGAAAGAAGCATCCTACGTCTCTAAAACTTTGGAAATAGCAAGTAGATAGATGCAACAACAGTTTGAACTGATTTCATGTGTAGTCGCCAGGGGTGTGTGTGGGGGGGGGGGGGGGGGGGGGAACGTACGTCAGCACCACCAGTATTATAAATCGCCATAACTTTTGTTGTATATGCAGGTCATTTTATTCCCTATTTCCTTATGCTTTGTTCCTAATGATATGTTGAATGTCTCGGCAGACATATTTTCTGGGAAGATACATCAAGATCCCTAAATAAGTTGGCCTAATGATATGTTGAATGTCTCTGCAGACATATTTTCTCGGAAGATACATCAAGATCCCTAAATAAGTTGATCTATCTTGCAGTATATACAATTCATAACTGTACTAATTAACAAGACCAAAGTCCCAGATTTTGTCAACTGATAGAGAAGGCCCGTATCTGCAACATGTGAACCGATTATCAATAAATGTAATGGTTTTTCACTGGCAGGCCACCGCTTTGGCAACTGGAAAACACCAGAAAAAATCCCAAACGTCACCACTTCATATCACCATAACTTGCTAATACTTAGAGTACTCAAAATTTTGGCAGGTACAAAAGACAGATAATTAGAAGGGCTATCCGGTGATATAAAAATTATCTATTTTGGGTGAAGTGTAGAAAAGTTATGAGCTTTACGGCAAAAAAAACAAGGTTTTGGGGGGGAAATGAGAAACATATAGACCAAATTAGGGCAAATATCATGCAAGATGTGTCCTCTTTGTAGTTTCTTGATCTGTTACAGGGGGGAAAAAAGGGAAAAAATTAATCTCGAATTTTGGAGGCATAGCCCCCCCTTAATAAGAGCTTGCACCTGTCCCTATTACTCCTGCTTGGGTTGGTTAATAAGAGCTTGCACCTGTCCCTATTACTGCTGCTTGGGTTGGCTAATAAGAGCTTGCACCTGTCCCTATTACTCCTGCTTGGATTGGTTGTAATTGAAGTCGAAGTCCTTCAGCAGGTGCTTGGATGAGATCTATGCCACATGGATAGTGTTATTGAATAAAAGCCCACTCTTGTGCATGTCGATGACAAGGAGATTATTGTCGAAAATAGTGCTTCTGGAAAAGGGGGGCTTTGTGATGAGTCATAACTCTCCTTGCTTGTGTGCAATATCAGTGTGTTTCTGCATGTCCTCCCTTGCTGAAGACAAGAGTTTCTCATAAGCTTGTTCACATCCTTTTCAAAGTCGCTGGTGACTGCTTTATGGAGCTCTGTGTTCATGCTGATGCAGGCTCCATCCATGGGTCTCTCCAGTCGAACATCAAGGCGCCCAGTGAACCCTTTCCATGGATAGATAGGTTGAAGTAGTGGAGCACATAGCATTCTTTGTGGTCTAGATTGAGTACTATATAGCCATTCAACTTCTGCTGGCACCCCCTAAACCAAGATATCCTTGCTGGCATTCCAATACCTATTCCTTCGACAACTATGCACTGTGGGTGCCAGTGGATTTATGCATTTTGTGCAGCTTTTTTTGGTATATACTCGAGGTTCACCTCAAGAATGTAGTCCTTTACTGCATCTTCTTAAAGATGTGATCTCCCTCTTGTTGGACTGCATCTTCTCTCAATGTCTGGAAAACCCACTCAAAAGTGCATGTGGGTATATAGAAGCTGGCTCTTGGCCCACTCACAAGTTGTTGGGTTCAAGATGGAGGATGTGGGTTTGGGGGTCAAACCGTGAGTTCTTAGCCCTGGCATTTTGTTTGGAGACCTTGGAGATGCCTCCCTTGATGAAGAGATGCATATCATAATCAGTCAGCAGTTCAATGCCCGTTTTTTCCCCCCTTCCCTTCAGCAATGCATCCCAACCAAGTGAGTAGTAGTGAGCTGGATATACTGTAACCATGCTTCTGGTAGATCTTCCTGAAGGTCTCAGCCAGTAGAAGGATGCCAGTATGGAGATATAGATCACAGTCATTTCACATGTCTTGACATCTGAATGTGTGCCAAACCTTTGCATGCTGGTGGTCCTCTTTTGCGATACCTTCTTCGAACTTGGTGTAAAAGATTTCTTGAGTTGATAGCATCTTCTGAAATGGCTCCAATCCATCCATGTACTCGTGGGGGTAGAAGCCCTTTCACAGTAGGAACTGGCGCTTCTCTCTATCTGGCTCAAACATGGCTGTAATGGAAAAGGTTTCTGGGTTTAGCATCAACTGGTTGGTGAGAACAGGTATTGCATGCTGTTGATGAAGTGCAACTGGCCCAGGGAGAAAGAAGGGGATAAACTTCACCATGTTGGGAATGCAGGGGATGCCCTTCGCCTTGGGATGCATCAAGAAGTGGGAGTGGTAGCTACGAAGGTTGTTGAAGACAGAGTATACTGGTCATTTTAGCACTCGGCCACAGCTTCAGATTGCAGGCATTATATGCTGCCCCTCTGTACCTGATGTGGCAGTGGTTGTGAATGGAGTCTCCCTTAAAGGTTTGTTGCACAAGTGGTTGTCTCTTGCATTGTAATAGGCTCTGATGTCATGCATTGGCTCTAGTACTGCCTTTATCTTGCCCTCTTCCTCCTGTAGTACCTTGAGGAATATTTCTGCTGTGTGTGGGCCTCTGTAGACCACAGGAGGCTCAGTATGACTGTCACATTTTCATAACCAAAGCTACAGACATCGTACTGTTATGTCTTCTGGGTGTTGTTCCACTTGCTCAGGTCGAGCTTGGGTCCTGTACTCTTGGTCGTGAGGTAGATGATATAGGGGGCAGTATCTGCTTGTGCCTGTTCTTGAAGAAGAGCTTGTCTTACTCCTCTCTGGCATCTCAACCCTCACAAAACTGTTAGACCAATACTCATACAACACTCAATTTGTAAAGTGTGGCAACCTGTATAGACTGAGTCGACCCCTTGTCCAGCAAGATCAGTGCATAAAGGTATTTCATCCCAATTGTGCAGTAAACAGCTATGTCCACAGGCATCCTGAACGACTTCCCAAGCGAAGGAGTTATCCCCATCCCTTCAGTGATGTTTCTGTAAGCACAACACGCTGCCAGGCGGGAGAAGGTGAGGTCGTCACTGAATATGGCGCCCTTCAAGCCAGTTCGATCCAGTCGGATCAGAAAAGACTGTTTTGCGATATTCAGAGTGATGTGGTGAAGTATAGCACCTTTCACACTGGGCAGCTGCTTTATGATAGTAGCTTTTTATCAGCTTCCCCTTCACCAGAACTGCCCTGCACACTTCCTTTGTTAGTCTAAGGTTTATTGAATCATACAGCACCTTAATGTCGCAGCCAATGTCCTCGTCCTTTTCATCTTCAATCATCACAGTAGTCCCGCGCTACTCATACTCGGCCCGCTTTCTTGACTCTGCATGCTTATCCCTTCCGTCAGTCGAGTAATACTCCTCACTCCCCTCTGTGCTGCCCTCAGTCATTCCCTTAGTTGTGTACGAAGTGCGTCAATAAAGCCTCTTTCACAACCTAGGAAATTTAGCTGAGATATCTGCACTGAAGTCAATGGCACCTGGAGCCCTTTAAGGAACTTAAGATACGCAAGCCACCTCTTTTCGTTCCGGCAGAAGAATTTTGCTGGATTCCAACTGTCGTATATGCAGAGGCCCTTTATCAAGACCAGAACCTCTTCGTGTGATTTCCAGGATTTCAGCACCAGTTCTTTGCTGATCACGTGGTTGAGAGGCCTCGTCAGACTTGTTTGCGTCGCTGCCGAGGAACTAGTTTTTGTACCTTTTACGTTTGATAATGGAGTCGCCGTGTTGAATGATTTGTTGTTTACTACTAAGAAATTTGACTCCATTTGGCTTGAATTCGGCACCCGAGATATTCCAGGCCAGAATGGATGAAATCATTGAAGGTCTCCAAGGCATTGAAGTTTACATGGATGACTTCCTCATTATTGGCCGAGGAGACACTGATTCAGATGCCATGATTGATCACGATCGTAACCTTCACCGTTTTCTTGAGCGAGTCAGAGAAAGAGGACTTCGACTCAACTCTGAAAAAATTGAACTTCGGAAACATGCAGTAAATTTTATTGGTCATCATCTCACCCATGAAGGACTGGTTGTAGACCCGAACAAGGTGGAGGCAATTCTGAGCATGCCTACACCACACGACGTATCAGCATTGAAAAGAATTCTAGGAATGGTCACATACTTGGCAAAATTTCTACCTCATCTCTCGAGTGTTTGTGCACCACTCCGCGAGCTGGAGAAGAAAGATGTGGTATGGCACTTCAATGAGCGTCATCAAGCTGTATGGGAGGAAGTGAAGAGACTGATTACGTGTGCACCAGTCCTGCGGTATTATGACCCCAAGGAAGAACTCACTATTCAATGTGATGCATCCCAGAAGGGATTGGGTGCAGCACTGATGCAGAAGGGTCAACCAGTTAGTGTCGCGTCCCGTGCGCTTACTACTGCTGAGCAAAATTATGCTCAAATCGAAAAGGAGAATCTTGCTATTGTATACGGTTGTGAAAGGTTTGATCACTATGTATATGGGAGAAAGGTGACTGTCGAAACGGATCACAAGCCTCTTGAAGCACTCGCTAAAAAACCCATCTACACAGTTCCAAAGAGGCTCCAGCGGATGATGTTACGCCTTCAAAAATACGACCTCAACATCGTATACAAGAAAGGAAGTACTATGTACCTTGCTGACACACTGTCTCGTGCCTATTTGATATCACCCAATAAGATGCCTGGTAAAAAGGATCTTCAAGAAGAGTTTGAAAATGTTCGTTCAGTGGAAGACTTGGATGTGCAAGAAGATCAACTATCCATCATCAAAGCTGCTACAGCAGAGGATGAAGATATTAAGATTGTTATGGAACTCGTCCAGAAAGGGTGGCCGAAACAACGTGATGGAGCTCCAACATCTGCTCATCCGTACTTCACTGTGAGAAACGAACTCAGCATTCAAGATGGTTTGCTTTTCAAAGGTGACCGAGTAGTTGTTCCAGCCTGTCTGCACAGAGACATGTTACGCTTACTTCATGCCTCCCACATTGGAATGGAAGGATGTATTCGCAGAGCTAGAGAATTGTTTTACTGGCCAGGGATGAATGCACATGTAAGAGATTATGTGTCAAAATGCTCAGTCTGTCTTAGTTTCAAACCTGAGCAATGCCGAGAACCACTTCAACCACACGAAGTTCCTGAAAGACCATGGTCCAAAGTTGGGACAGACTTGTTCTCGTTCAGTCAAAGAAACTACCTAATCACTGTCGACTACTATTCAAGTTACTTTGAGGTTGATTATCTACAAGATACCCTGTCTACAACTCTGATAGAGAAACTTGCTGTGCATTTTGCTCGACATGGAATTCCAGATATACTGGTTTCGGATAATGGTCCACAGTATGACAGCGATGTCTTCAATCGTTTCACGAAAATGTGGAAGTTTCGACACATAACATCTTCGCCAAGATATCCCCAGAGCAATGGCAAGGTTGAGAATGCAGTAAAAATCTGCAAAGGCCTAATGAAGAAGGCTGAGAAGTCCAGATCAGATATCTGTCTAGCACTACTCGATTTTCGCAACACCCCACAAGAGGCTACAGGCACATCGCCAGCTCAGAAGATCTTCGGACGCCGGACCCGTACACTACTGCCAACTCCAGAAAAACTTCTACAACCAGAGATTCCAAAGAATACTTCAACATTGATGAAGATCGCCAAGGAAAAGCAAGCAGCTGTCTATGATCGGAAAGCCAAGGAACTCTCCGTACTAACATCTGGGGAACAGGTACACATGAAACTCCCTGGTCAAGAAGAATGGTCTCCCGCCAGAGTTCAACGGTCTATTGGCTTTCGGTCCTACCTCATAGAGATTGGAGGAAGGCTATACCGACGGTCGTCAGCTAAGAACCTCTCCGAGGGAAGTAGAAACACTTGAGCCTGAATCAGAGTTTCCTGATGTGATTCCATCAATGCTGTCCCAATCCTCATGTGCTGACGAAGCACCTGTACTGGTGCCTTCTATGCAGGCACCTGTGCCAGTGCCTTCTACGCAGGATGACAACCACACACAGCTCTCACCTCCACCAGTGTGATCACTACACCACTGAGGTCTCCACGTTTCTCTTCATTTGGCAGGAGAATCAGAGCTCCTGCAAGATACGAATAATCAAAAAAAAATAGAAGAAAGAAACAGAAAGAAAGAAGGAAAAAGAAAAGAAAAAGAAGAAACGAAGGGAGATGTTACGGTTTCATTTAATTGCATAGTTTAATTATTACCTTATAATTATGTCACAATAGTGGCAATGCAATAAACTAGGGCTAGGGCTGAAATGTGGGCAAAACCACAAAGCTCATTAAAAAAATTATAAACGCTCTTGCTCCCCAACCATAGGTCTTCAACACTTGTCATTTATGTTGATATCAGAGTACCTACAGATACAACTTATGAATTATTATTAATGTCTATAATTGCTTGTGCATTGTTTCACACCATGGTTTGTGGTTATAATGGATCACGTGTTCAGATGGCACGTGGTCGCGTGGTTTTACATGTTAGAGGAGGACAGTGACTTTGCTTAGCCATTGCTGTGATCGATTGTTTGCTGATTTGATTGACTTATCTTATTGATTGATTGACTTACTGTATTTGATTGAGTGTGGTTACTTCAAACAAACCTGGTTTGTTACAACGTCTGCCTCCCGGTGTGTCTAAGCACTGGGTCAGCTAACTCTTCAGGTCTGCCTCCTGTGTGTCTAAGCACTGGGTCAGCTAACTCTTCAGGTCTGCCTCCTGTGTGTCTAAGCACTGGGTCAGCTAACTCTTCAGGT